>CAKAJE020001119.1:0-53590 GCA_916610135.2 Macropis europaea | reverse complement strand
GAAATGGCGAGTAAAATGCACTATTAAACTTCTAGGGTAAGGCAAACAGAGACCCGATTAGATCATTTTATATTACGGTTAATATAAGAATTCAGCGTAATTCTATCACATTTGTTCAACTTACGTCGCTCCTATTTCAGATAGCGTACTGGGCTAGGCGGTATCTCAAAGCGCGTGGAAGGGCGAGTAAAATGCACTACTAAACTTCTATGATAGGGCAATCAGAGACCCGATTAGATCATTTTATATTTTGGTTAATATAAGAATTCAACGAAATTCTCTCACATTTGTTCAATTTACGTCGCTGATATTTCAGATAGCGTATTGGACTAAGCGGCATCTCAAAGCGCAAGAAATGTCGAGTAAAATGCACTATTAAACTTCTAGGGTAGTGCAAACAGAGACCCGATAAGATCATTTTATATTATGGTTAATTTAAGAATTCAGCGAAATTCTCTCAGATTTGTTCAATTTACGTCGCTGATATTTCAGATAGCGTATTGGGCTAAGCGGCATCTCAAAGCGCGAGAAATGGCGAGTAAAATGCACTATTAAACTTCTAGGGTAGGGCAAACAGAGACCCGATTAGATCATTTTATATTTTGGTTAATATAAGAATTCAGCGAAATTCTATAACATTTGTTCAATTTACGTCGTTCCTATTTCAGATAGCGTATTGGGCTAAGCGGCAGCTCAAAGCGCATGAAATGACGAATAAAATGCACAATTAAGCTGCTACGCTAGGGCGAACAGAGACCCGATTAGATCATTTTACGTTATGGTTAATGAAAGAATTCAGCGAAATTCTATCACATTTGATCAATTTACATCGCTCCTATTTCGGATAGCGTATTGTGCTAAGCGGCATCTCAAAGCGCATGAAATAACGAGTAAAATGCACTATTAAACTTCTAGGGTGGGGCAAACAGAGACCCCATTAGATCATTTTATATTATGGTTAATTTAAGAATTCAGCGAAATTCTATCACATTTGTTCAATTTACGTCGCTCCTATTGCAGATAGCGTATTGGGTTAAGCGGCATCTCAAAGCGCATGAAATGACGTATGAAATGCACTCGTAATCTTCTAGGGTAGGGCGAACAGAGACCCGATTAGATCATTTTACATTAAGGTTAATATAAGAATTCAGCGAGATTCTCTCACATTTGTTCAATTTACGTCGCTGATATTTCAGATAGCGTATTGGGCTAAGCGGCATCTGAAAGCGCAAGAAATGGCGAGTAAAATGTACTATTAAACTTCTAGGGTAAGGCAAACAGAGACCCGATTAGATCATTTTATATTATGGTTAATTTAAGAATTCAGCGAAATTCTATCACATTTGTTCAATTTACGTCGCTCATGTTGCAGATAGCGTATTGGGCAAAGCGGCATCTCAAAGCGCATGAAATGGCGAGTAAAATGCACTATTAAACTTCTAGGGTAAGGCAAACCGAGACCCGATTAGATCATTTAATATTACGGTTAATATAAGAATTCAGCGTAATTATATCACATTTGTTCAACATACGTCGCTCCTATTTCAGATAGTGTACTGGGCTAGGCGGCATCTTAAAGCGCGTGGAAGGGCGAGTAAAATGCACTACTAAACTTCTATGATAGGGCAATCAGAGTCCCGTTTAGATCATTTTATGTTTTGTTTAATATAAGATCTCATGGAAATTCTATCACATTTGTTCAATTTACGTCGCTCCTATTTCAGATAGCGTATTGGGCTAAGCGGCATCTCAAAGCGCATGAAATGGCGAGTAAAATGCACTATTAAACTTCTAGGGTAGGGCAAACAGAGACCCGATTATATCATTTTATATTATCGTTAATTTAAGAATTCCGCAAAATTCTATCACATTTGTTCAACTTACGTCGCTCCTATTTCAGATAGCGTATTGGGCTAAGCGGCATCTCAAAGCGCATGAAATGGCGAGTAAAATGCACTATTAAACTTCTAGGGTAAGGCAAACAGAGACCCGATTAGATCATTTTATATTACGGTTAATATAAGAATTCAGAGTAATTCTATCACATTTGTTCAATTTACGTCGCCCCTATTTCAGATAGCGTATTGGGCTGAGCGGCATCTCAAAGCGCATGAAATGGCGAGTCAAATGCACTACTAAACTTCTATGATAGGGAAATCAGAGACCCGATTAGATTATTTTATATTATGGTTAATATAAGAATTCAGAGTAATTCTATCACATTTGTTCAATTTACGTCGCCCCTATTTCAGATAGCGTATTGGGCTGAGCGGCATCTCAAAGCGCATGAAATGGCGAGTCAAATGCACTACTAAACTTCTATGATAGGGAAATCAGAGACCCGATTAGATTATTTTATATTTTGGTTAATATAATAATTCAGCGAAATTCTCTCACATTTGTTCAATTTACGTCGCTGATATTTCAGATAGCGTATTGGACTAAGCGGCATCTCAAAGCGCAAGAAATGTCGAGTAAAATGCACTATTAAACTTCTAGGGTAGGGCAAACAGAGACCCGATTAGATCATTTTATATTACGGTTAATATAAGAATTCAGCGTAATTCTGTCACATTTGTTCAACTTACGTAGATCCTATTTCAGATAGCGTACCGGGCTAGGCGGCAACTTAAAGCGCGTGGAATGGCGAGTAAAATGCACTATTAAACTTCTATGATAGGGCAATCAGAGTCCCGTTTAGATCATTTTATGTTTTGTTTAATATAAGATTTCATGGAAATTCTATCACATTTGTTCAATTTACGTCGCTCCTATTTCAGATAGCGTATTGGGCTAAGCGGCATATCAAAGCGCATGAAATGACGAGAGAAATGCACTATTAAAGTTCTTGGGTAGGGCAAACAGAGACCCGATTATATCATTTTATATTTTGGTTAATATAAGAATTCAGCGAAATTCTATCACATTTGTTCAATTTACGTCGCTCCTATGTCAGATAGCGTATCGGGCTAAGCGGCATCTCAAAGCGCATGAAATGGCGAGTGAAATGCACTATTAATCTTCTAGGGTAGGGCAAACAGAGACCCGATTAGATCATTTTATATTACGGTTAATATAAGAATTCAGCGTAATTCTATCACATTTGTTCAACTTACGTCGCTCCTATTTCAGATAGCGTACTGGGCTAGGCGGTATCTCAAAGCGCGTGGAAGGGCGAGTAAAATTCACTACTAAACTTCTATGATAGGGCAATCAGAGACCCGATTAGATCATTTTATATTTTGGTTAATATAAGAACTCAGCGAAATTCTCTCACATTTGTTCAATTTACGTCGCTGATATTTCAGATAGCGTATTGGACTAAGCGGCATTTCAAAGCGCAAGAAATGTCGAGTAAAATGCACTATTAAACTTCTAGGGTAGTGCAAACAGAGACCCGATAAGATCATTTTATATTATGGTTAATTTAAGAATTCAGCGAAATTCTCTCAGATTTGTTCAATTTACGTCGCTGATATTTCAGATAGCGTATTGGGCTAAGCGGCATCTCAAAGCGCGAGAAATGGCGAGTAAAATGCACTATTAAACTTCTAGGGTAGGGCAAACAGAGACCCGATTAGATCATTTTATATTTTGGTTAATATAAGAATTCAGCGAAATTCTATCACATTTGTTCAATTTACGTCGTTCCTATTTCAGATAGCGTATTGGGCTAAGCGGCATCTCAAAGCGCATGAAATGACGAATAAAATGCACAATTAAGCTTCTACGCTAGGGCGAACAGAGACCCGATTAGATCATTTTACGTTATGGTTAATAAAAGAATTCAGCGATATTCTATCACATTTGATCAATTTACGTCGCTCCTATTGCAGATAGCGTATTGGGCTAAGCGGCATCTCAAAGCCCATGAAATGTCGTGTGCAATGCACTAGTAATCTTCTGGGGCAGGGCGAACAGAGACCCGATTAGATCATTTTACATTAAGGTTAATATAAGAATTCAGCGAGATTCTCTCACATTTGTTCAATTTACGTCGCTGATATTTCAGATAGCGTATTGGGCTAAGCGGCATCTGAAAGCGCAAGAAATGGCGAGTAAAATGTACTATTAAACTTCTAGGGTAGGGCAAACAGAGACCCGATTAGATCATTTTATATTATGGTTAATTTAAGAATTCAGCGAAATTCTATCACATTTGTTCAATTTACGTCGCTCCTGTTGCAGATAGCGTATTGGGCAAAGCGGCATCTCAAAGCGCATGAAATGGCGAGTAAAATGCACTATTAAACTTCTAGGGTAAGGCAAACCGAGACCCGATTAGATCATTTAATATTACGGTTAATATAAGAATTCAGCGTAATTATATCACATTTGTTCAACATACGTCGCTCCTATTTCAGATAGTGTACTGGGCTAGGCGGCATCTTAAAGCGCGTGGAAGGGCGAGTAAAATGCACTACTAAACTTCTAGGGTAGTGCAAACAGAGACCCGATAAGATCATTTTATATTATGGTTAATTTAAGAATTCAGCGAAATTCTATCACATTTGTTCAATTTACGTCGCTCCTATTTCAGATTGCGTATTGGGCTAAGCGGCATCTCAATGCGCATGAAATGGCGAGTAACATGCACTATTACACTTCTAGGATAAGGCAAACAGAGACCCGATTAGATCATTTTATATTACGGTTAATATAAGAATTCAGCGTAATTCTATCACATTTGTTCAACTTACGTCGCTCCTCTTTCAGATAGCGTACTGGGCTAGGCGGCATCTTAAAGCGCGCGGAATGGCGAGTAAAATGCACTATTAAACTTCTATGATAGGGCTATCAGAGACCCGATTAGATCATTTTATATTTTGGTTAATATAAGAATTCAGCGAAATTCTATCACATTTGTTCAATTTTCGTCGCTCCTATTTCAGATAGCGTACTGGGCTAAGCGGCATCTCAAAGCGCATGAAATGGGGAGTAAAATGCACTATTAAACTTCTAGGATAAGGCAAACAGAGACCCGATTAGATCATTTTATATTGCGGTTAATATAAGAATTCAGCGTAACTCTGTCACATTTGTTCAACTTACGTGGCTCCTCTTTCAGATAGCGTACTGGGCTAGGCGGCATCTTAAAGCGCGTGGAATGGCGAGTAAAATGCACTATTATACTTCTATGATAGGGCAATCAGAGACCCGATTAGATCATTTTATGTTTTGGTTAATATAAGAATTCAGCGAAATTCTATCACATTTGTTCAATTTACGTCGCTCCTATTTCAGATAGCGTATTGGGCTAAGCGGCATCTCAAAGCGCATGGATTGACGAGTGAAATGCTCTATTAAACTTCTGGGGTAGGGCGAACAGAAACCCGAATAGATCATTTTATATTACGGTTAATATAAGAATTCACGGAAATTCTATCACATTTGTTCAACATACGTCGCTCCTATTTCACATAGCGTACTGGGCTAGGCGGCATCTTAAAGCGCGTGGATTGGCGAGTAAAATGCACTATTAAACTTCTATGATAGGGCAATCAGAGACCCGATTAGATCATTTTATATTTTGGTTAATATAAGAATTTAGCGAAGTTCTATCACATTTGTTCAATTTACGTCGCTCCTATGTCAGATAGCGTATTGGGCTATGCGGCTTCTCAAAGCGCATGAAATGGCGAGTGAAATGCACTATTAATCTTCTAGGGTAGGGCAATCAGAGACCCCATTAGATCATTTTATATTATGGTTAATTTAAGAATTCAGCGAAATTCTATCACATTTGTTCAATTTACGTCGCTCCTATGTCAGATAGCGTATTGGGCTATGCGGCATCTCGAAGCGCATGAAATGACGAGTAGAATGCACTGTTAAACTTCTAGGGTAGGGCAAACAGAGACCCGATTAGATCATTTTATATTACGGTTAATATAAGAATTCAGCGTAATTCTATCACATTTGTTCAACTTACGTCGCTCCTATTTCAGATAGCGTACTGGGCAAGGCGGTATCTCAAAGCGCGTGGAAGGGCGAGTAAAATGCTCTACTAAACTTCTATGATAGGGTAATCAGAGACCCGACTAGATCATTTTATATTTTGGTTAATATAAGAATTCAGCGAAATTCTATCACATTTGTTCAATTTACGTCGCTCCTATTTGAGATAGCGTATTGGGCTAAGCGGCATCTCAAAGCGCATGAAATGACGAATAAAATGCACAATTAAGCTTCTACGCTAGGGCGAACAGAGACCCGATTAGATCATTTTACGGTATGGTTAATAAAAGAATTCAGCGAAATTCTATCACATTTGATCAATTTACATCGCTCCTATTTCAGATAGCGTATTGGGCTAAGCGGCATCTCAAAGCGCATGAAATGACGAGTAAAATGCACTATTAAACTTCTAGGGTAGGGCAAACAGGGACCCGATAAGATCATTTTATATTATGGTTAATTTAAGAATTCAGCGAAATTGTCTCACATTTGTTCAATTTACGTGGCTGATATTTCAGATAGCGTATTGGGCTAAGCGGCAACTCGAAGCGCGAGAAATGGCGAGTAAAATGCACTATTAAACTTCTAGGGTAGGGCAAACAGAGACCCGATTAGATCATTTTATATTTTGGTTAATATAAGAATTCAGCGAAATTCTATCACATTTGTTCAATTTACGTCGCTCCTATTTGAGATAGCGTATTCGGCTAAGCGGCATCTCAAAGCGCATGAAATGACGAATAAAATGCACAATTAAGCTTCTACGCTAGGGCGAACAGAGACCCGATTAGATCATTTTACGGTATGGTTAATAAAAGAATTCAGCGAAATTCTATCACATTTGATCAATTTACATCGCTCCTATTTCAGATAGCGTATTGGGCTAAGCGGCATCTCAAAGCGCATGAAATGACGAGTCAAATGCACTATTAAACTTCTAGGGTAGGGCAAACAGAGACCCCATTAGATCATTTTATATTATGGTTAATTTAAGAATTCTGCGAAATTCTATCACATTTGTTCAATTTACGTCGCTCCTATTTCAGATAGCGTATTGGGCTAAGCGGCATCTCAAAGCGCATGAAATGGCGAATAAAATGCACTGTTAAACTTCTAGGGTAGGGCAAACAGAGACCCGATTAGATCATTTTATATTATGGTTAATTTAAGAATTCAGCGAAATTCTATCACATTTGTTCAATTTACGTCGCTCCTATTTCAGATAGCGTATTGGGCTAAGCGGCATCTCAAAGCGCATGAAATGGCGAGTAAAATGTACTGTTAAACCTCTAGGGTAGGGCAAACAGAGACCCGATTAGATCATTTTATATTATGGTTAATTTAAGAATTCAGCGAAATTCTATCACATTTGTTCAATTTACGTCGCTCCTATTGCTGATAGCGTATTGGGCTAAGCGGCATCTTAAAGCGCGTGGAATGGCGAGTACAATTCACTATTAAACTTCTATGATAGGGCAATCAGAGACCCGATTAGATCATTTTATATTTTGGTTAATATAAGAATTCAGCGAAGTTCTATCACATTTGTTCAATTTACGTCGCTCCTATGTCAGATAGCGTATTGGGCTAAGCAGCTTCTCAAAGCGCATGAAATGGCGAGTGAAATGCACTATTAATCTTCTAGGGTAGGGCAATCAGAGACCCCATTAGATCATTTTATATTATGGTTAATTTAAGAATTCAGCGAAATTCTATCACATTTGTTCAATTTACGTCGCTCCTATGTCAGATAGCGTATTGGGCTATGCGGCATCTCGAAGCGCATGAAATGACGAGTAAAATGCACTGTTAAACTTCTAGGGTAGGGCAAACAGAGACCCGATTAGATCATTTTATATTACGGTTAATATAAGAATTCAGCGTAATTCTATCACATTTGTTCAACTTACGTCGCTCCTATTTCAGATAGCGTACTGGGCAAGGCGGTATCTCATAGCGCGTGGAAGGGCGAGTAAAATGCTCTACTAAACTTCTATGATAGGGTAATCAGAGACCCGACTAGATCATTTTATATTTTGGTTAATATAAGAATTCAGCGAAATTCTCTCACATTTGTTCAATTTACGTCGCTGATATTTCAGATAGCGTATTGGACTAAGCGGCATCTCAAAGCGCAAGAAATGTCGAGTAAAATGCACTATTAAACTTCTAGGGCAGGGCAAACAGGGACCCGATAAGATCATTTTATATTATGGTTAATTTAAGAATTCAGCGAAATTGTCTCACATTTGTTCAATTTACGTGGCTGATATTTCAGATAGCGTATTGGACTAAGCGGCATCTCAAAGCGCAAGAAATGTCGAGTAAAATGCACTATTAAACTTCTATGATAGGGCAATCAGAGATCCGATTAGATCATTTTATATTTTGGTTAATATAAGAATTCAGCGAAATTCTATCACATTTGTTCAATTTACGTCGCTCCTATGTCAGATAGCGTATTGGGCCAAGCGGCATCTCAAAGCGCATGAAATGGCGAGTGAAATGCACTATTAATCTTCTAGGGTAGGGCAATCAGAGACCCCATTAGATCATTTTATATTATTGTTAATTTAAGAATTCAGCGAAATTCTATCACATTTGTTCAATTTACGTCGCTCCTATTTCAGATAGCGTATTGGGCTAGGCGGCATCGCAAAGCGCATGAAATGGCGAGTAAAATGCACTATTAAACTTCTAGGGTAAGGCAAACAGAGACCCGTATAGATCATTTTATATTACGGTTAATATAAGAAATCAGAGTAATTCTATCACACTTGTTCAATTTGCGTCGCCCCTATTTCAGATAGCGTACTGGGCTAGGCGGTATCTCAAAGCGCGTGGAAGGGCGAGTAAAATGCACTACTAAACTTCTATGATAGGGCAATCAGAGACCCGATTAGATCATTTTATATTTTGGTTAATATAAGAATTCAGCGAAATTCTCTCACATTTGTTCAATTTACGTCGCTGATATTTCAGATAGCGTATTGGACTAAGCGGCATCTCAAAGCGCAAGAAATGTCGAGTAAAATGCACTATTAAACTTCTAGGGTAGTGCAAACAGAGACCCGATAAGATCATTTTATATTATGGTTAATTTAAGAATTCAGCGAAATTCTCTCAGATTTGTTCAATTTACGTCGCTGATATTTCAGATAGCGTATTGGGCTAAGCGGCATCTCAAAGCGCGAGAAATGGCGAGTAAAATGCACTATTAAACTTCTAGGGTAGGGCAAACAGAGACCCGATTAGATCATTTTATATTTTGGTTAATATAAGAATTCAGCGAAATTCTATCACATTTGTTCAATTTACGTCGCTCCTATTACAGATAGCGTATTGGGCTAAGCGGCATCTCAATGCGCATGAAATGGCGAGTAACATGCACTATTACACTTCTAGGATAAGGCAAACAGAGACCCGATTAGATCATTTTATATTACGGTTAATATAAGAATTCAGCGTAATTCTATCACATTTGTTCAACTTACGTCGCTCCTCTTTCAGATAGCGTACTGGGCTAGGCGGCATCTTAAAGCGCGTGGAATGGCGAGTAAAATGCACTATTAAACTACTATGATAGGGCTATCAGAGACCCGATTAGATCATTTTATATTTTGGTTAATATAAGAATTCAGCGAAATTCTATCACATTTGTTCAATTTACGTCGCTCCTATTTCAGATAGCGTACTGGGCTAAGCGGCATCTCAAAGCGCATAAAATGGCGAGTAAAATGCACTATTAAACTTCAATGGTAGGGCAAACAGAGACCCGATTAGATCATTTTATATTATGGTTAATTTAAGAATTCAGAAAAATTCTATCACATTTGTTCAATTTACGTCGTTCCTATTTCAGATAGCGTATTGGGCTATGCGACATCTCAAAGCGCATGAAATGACGAGTAAAATGCACTATTAAACTTCTAGGGTAGGGCAAACAGAGACCCGATTATATCATTTTATATTACGGTTAATATAAGAATTCAGCGTAATTCTATCACATTTGTTCAACTTACGTCGCTCCTATTTCAGATAGCGTACTGGGCTAGGCGGAATCTCTAAGCGCGTGGAAGGGCGAGTAAAATGCACTACTAAACTTCTATGATCGGGCAATCAGAGACCCGATTACATCATTTTATATTTTGGTTAATATAAGAATTCAGCGAAATTCTCTCACATTTGTTCAATTTACGTCGCTGATATTTCAGATAGCGTATTGGGCTAAGCGGCATCTCAAAGCGCAAGAAATGTGGAGTACAATGCACTATTAAACTTTTAGGGTAGGGCAAACAGAGACCCGATAAGATCATTTTATATTATGGTCAATTTAAGAATTCAGCGAAATTCTATCACATTTGTTCAATTTACGTCGCTCCTATTGCTGATAGCGTATTGGGCTAAGCGGCATCTTAAAGCGCGTGGAATGGCGAGTAAAATTCACTATTAAACTTCTATGATAGGGCAATCAGAGACCCGATTAGATCATTTTATATTTTGGTTAATATAAGAATTCAGCGAAGTTCTATCACATTTGTTCAATTTACGTCGCTCCTATGTCAGATAGCGTATTGGGCTAAGCGGCTTCTCAAAGCGCATGAAATGGCGAGTGAAATGCACTATTAATCTTCTAGGGTAGGGCAATCAGAGACCCCATTAGATCATTTTATATTATGGTTTATTTAAGAATTCAGCGAAATTCTATCACCTTTGTTCAATTTACGTCGCTCCTATGTCAGATAGCGTATTGGGCTATGCGGCATCTCGAAGCGCATGAAATGACGAGTAAAATGCACTGTTAAACTTCTAGGGTAGGGCAAACAGAGACCCGATTAGATCATTTTATATTACGGTTAATATAAGAATTCAGCGTAATTCTATCACATTTGTTCAACTTACGTCGCTCCTATTTCAGATAGCGTACTGGGCAAGGCGGTATCTCAAAGCGCGTGGAAGGGCGAGTAAAATGCTCTACTAAACTTCTATGATAGGGTAATCAGAGACCCGACTAGATCATTTTATATTTTGGTTAATATAAGAATTCAGCGAAATTCTCTCACATTTGTTCAATTTACGTCGCTGATATTTCAGATAGCGTATTGGACTAAGCGGCATCTCATAGCGCAAGAAATGTCGAGTAAAATGCACTATTAAACTTCTAGGATAGGGCAAACAGGGACCCGATAAGATCATTTTATATTATGGTTAATTTAAGAATTCAGCGAAATTGTCTCACATTTGTTCAATTTACGTGGCTGATATTTCAGATAGCGTATTGGACTAAGCGGCATCTCAAAGCGCAAAAAATGTCGAGTAAAATGCACTATTAAACTTCTATGATAGGGCAATCAGAGACCCGATTAGATCATTTTATATTTTGGTTAATATAAGTATTCAGCGAAATTCTATCACATTTGTTCAATTTACGCCGCTCCTATGTCAGATAGCGTATTGGGCTAAGCGGCATCGCAAAGCGCATGAAATGGCGAGTGAAATGCACTATTAATCTTCTAGGGTAGGGCAATCAGAGACCCCATTAGATCATTTTATATTATGGTTAATTTAAGAATTCAGCGAAATTCTATCACATTTGTTCAATTTACGTCGCTCCTATTTCAGATAGCCTATTGGGCTAAGCGGCATCTCAAAGCGCATGAAATGGCGAGTAAAATGCACTATTAAACTTCTAGGGTAAGGCAAACAGAGACCCGTATAGATCATTTTATATTACGGTTAATATAAGAATTCAGAGTAATTCTATCACATTTGTTCAATTTGCGTCGCCCCAATTTCAGATAGCGTATTGGGCTAAGCGGCATCTCAAAGCGCATGAAATGGCGAGTCAAATGCACTGTTAAACTTCTATGATAGGGAAATCAGAGACCCGATTAGATTATTTTATATTTTGGTTAATATAATAATTCAGCGAAATTCTAACACATTTGTTCCATTTACGTCGCTCCTATTTCAGATAGCGTACTGGGCTAGGCGGCATCTTAAAGCGCGTGGAATGGCGAGTAAAATGCACTATTAAACTTCAAGGGTAGGGCAAACAGAGACCCGATTAGATCATTTTATATAATGGTTAATTTAAGAATTCAGAAAAATTCTATCACATTTGTTCAATTTACGTCGTTCCTATTTCAGATAGCGTATTGGGCTATGCGGCATCTCAAAGCGCATGAAATGACGAGTAAAATGCACTGTTAAACTTCTAGGATAAGGCAAACAGAGACCCGATTAGATCATTTTATATTACGGTTAATATAAGAATTCAGCGAAATTCTATTACATTTGTTCAATTTACGTCGCTCCTATTTCAAATAGCGAATTGGGCTAAGCGGCATCTCAATGCGCATGAAATGGCGAGTAACATGCACTATTACACTTCTAGGATAAGGCAAACAGAGACCCGATTAGATCATTTTATATTACGGTTAATATAAGAATTCACGGAAATTCTATCACATTTGTTCAATTTACGTCGCTCCTATTCCAGATAGCGTATTGGGCTAAGCGGCATCTTAAAGCGCATGAAATGGCGAGTAAAATGCACTGTTAAACTTCTAGGGTAGGGCAAACAGGGACCCGATTAGATCATTTTATATTACGGTTAATATAAGAATGCAGCGTAATTCTATCACATTTGTTCAACTTACGTCGCTCCTCTTTCAGATAGCGTACTGGGCTAGGCGGCATCTTAAAGCGCGTGGAATGGCGAGTAAAATGCACTATTAAACTTCTATGATAGGGCTATCAGAGACCCGATTAGATCATTTTATATTTTGGTTAATATAAGAATTCAGCGAAATTCTATCACATTTGTTCAATTTACGTCGCTCCTATTTCAGATAGCGTACAGGGCTATGCGACATATCAAAGCGCATGAAATGACCAGTAAAATGCACTATTAAACTTCTAGGGTAGGGCACACAGAGACCCGATTAGATCATTTTATATTACGGTTAATATAAGAATTCAGCGTAATTCTATCACATTTGTTCAACTTACGTCGCTCCTATTTCAGATAGCGTACTGGGCTAGGCGGAATCTCTAAGCGCGTGGCAGGGCGAGTAAAATGCACTACTAAACTTCTATGATCGGGCAATCAGAGACCCGATTACATCATTTTATATTTTGGTTAATATAAGAATTCAGCGAAATTCTCTCACATTTGTTCAATTTACGTCGCTGATATTTCAGATAGCGTATTGGGCTAAGCGGCATCTCAAAGCGCAAGAAATGTGGAGTAAAATGCACTATTAAACTTCTAGGGTAGGGCAAACAGAGACCCGATAAGATCATTTTATATTATGGTCAATTTAAGAATTCAGCGAAATTCTATCACATTTGTTCAATTTACGTCGCTCCTATGTCAGATAGCGTATTGGGCTATGCGGCATCTCGAAGCGCATGAAATGACGAGTAAAATGCACTGTTAAACTTCTAGGGTAGGGCAAACAGAGACCCGATTAGATCATTTTATATTACGGTTAATATAAGAATTCAGCGTAATTCTATCACATTTGTTCAACTTACGTCGCTCCTATTTCAGATAGCGTATTGGGCTAAGCGGCATCTCAATGCGTATGAAATGGTGAGTAAAATGCACTATTAAACTTCTAGGATAAGGCAAACAGAGACCCGATTAGATCATTTTATATTACGGTTAATATAAGAATTCAGCGTAATTCTATCACATTTGTTCAACTTACGTCGCTCCTCTTTCAGATAGCGTACTGGGCTAGGGGGCATCTTAAAGCGCGTGGAATGGCGAGTAAAATGCACTATTAAACTTCTATGATAGGGCTGTCAGAGACCCGATTAGATCATTTTATATTTTGGTTAATATAAGAATTCAGTGAAATTCTATCACATTTGTTCAATTTACGTCGCTCCTATTTCAGTTAGCGTATTGGGCTAAGCAGCATCTCAAAGTGTATGAAATGGCGAGTAAAATGCACTATTAAACTTCTAGGGTAGGGTAAACAGAGACCCGATTAGATCATTTTATATTACGGTTAATATAAGAATTCAGCGTAATTCTATCACATTTGTTCAACTTTCGTCGCTCCTATTTCAGATAGCGTACTGAGCTAGGCGGCATCTTAAAGCGCGTGGAATGGCGAGTAAAATGCAATATTAAACTTCTATGATAGGGCAATCAGAGACCCGATTGGATCATTTTATATTTTGGTTAATATAAAAATTCAGCGAAATTCTATCACAATTGTTCAATTTACGTCGCTCCTATTTCAGATAGCGTATTGGGCTAAGCGGCAACTCAAAGCGCCTGAAATGACGAGTGTAATGCACTATTAAACTTGTAATGGTAGGGCGAACAGAGACCCGATTAGATCATTTTACATTAAGGTTAATATAAGAATTCAGGGAAATTCTATCACATTTGTTCAACTTACGTCGCTCCTCTTTCAGATAGCGTACTGGGCTAGGCGGCATCTTAAAGCGCGTGGAATGGCGAGTAAAATGCACTATTAAACTTCTATGATAGGGCTATCAGAGACCCGATTAGATCATTTTATATTTTGGTTAATATAAGAATTCAGCGAAATTCTATCACATTTGTTCAATTTACGTCGCTCCTATTTCAGATAGCGTACAGGGCTATGCGACATATCAAAGCGCATGAAATGACGAGTAAAATGCACTATTAAACTTCTGGGGTAGGGCACACAGAGACCCGATTAGATCATTTTATATTACGGTTAATATAAGAATTCAGCGTAATTCTATCACATTTGTTCAACTTACGTCACTCCTATTTCAGATAGCGTACTGGGCTAGGCGGAATCTCTAAGCGCGTGGCAGGGCGAGTAAAATGCACTACTAAACTTCTATGATCGGGCAATCAGAGACCCGATTACATCATTTTATATTTTGGTTAATATAAGAATTCAGCGAAATTCTCTCACATTTGTTCAATTTACGTCGCTGATATTTCAGATAGCGTATTGGGCTAAGCGGCATCTCAAAGCGCAAGAAATGTGGAGTAAAATGCACTATTAAACTTCTAGGGTAGGGCAAACAGAGACCCGATAAGATCATTTTATATTATGGTCAATTTAAGAATTCAGCGAAATTCTATCACATTTGTTCAATTTACGTCGCTCCTATGTCAGATAGCGTATTGGGCTATGCGGCATCTCGAAGCGCATGAAATGACGAGTAAAATGCACTGTTAAACTTCTAGGGTAGGGCAAACAGAGACCCGATTAGATCATTTTATATTACGGTTAATATAAGAATTCAGCGTAATTCTATCACATTTGTTCAACTTACGTCGCTCCTATTTCAGATAGCGTATTGGGCTAAGCGGCATCTCAATGCGTATGAAATGGTGAGTAAAATGCACTATTAAACTTCTAGGATAAGGCAAACAGAGACCCGATTAGATCATTTTATATTACGGTTAATATAAGAATTCAGCGTAATTCTATCACATTTGTTCAACTTACGTCGCTCCTCTTTCAGATAGCGTACTGGGCTAGGCGGCATCTTAAAGCGCGTGGAATGGCGAGTAAAATGCACTATTAAACTTCTATGATAGGGCTATCAGAGACCCGATTAGATCATTTTATATTTTGGTTAATATAAGAATTCAGTGAAATTCTATCACATTTGTTCAATTTACGTCGCTCCTATTTCAGTTAGCGTATTGGGCTAAGCAGCATCTCAAAGTGTATGAAATGGCGAGTAAAATGCACTATTAAACTTCTAGGGTAGGGTAAACAGAGACCCGATTAGATCATTTTATATTACGGTTAATATAAGAATTCAGCGTAATTCTATCACATTTGTTCAACTTTCGTCGCTCCTATTTCAGATAGCGTACTGAGCTAGGCGGCATCTTAAAGCGCGTGGAATGGCGAGTAAAATGCAATATTAAACTTCTATGATAGGGCAATCAGAGACCCGATTGGATCATTTTATATTTTGGTTAATATAAAAATTCAGCGAAATTCTATCACAATTGTTCAATTTACGTCGCTCCTATTTTAGATAGCGTATTGGGCTAAGCGGCAACTCAAAGCGCCTGAAATGACGAGTGAAATGCACTATTAAACTTCTAGGGTAGGGCAAACAGGGACCCGATAAGATCATTTTATATTATGGTTAATTTAAGAATTCAGCGAAATTCTATCACATTTGTTCAATTTACGTCGCTCCTATTTCAGATAGCGTATTGGGCTAAGCGGCATCTCAAAGCGCATGAAATAACGAGTAAAATGCACTATTAAACTTCTAGGGTAGGGCAAACAGAGACCCCATTAGATCATTTTATATTATGGTTAATTTAAGAATTCAGCGAAATTCTATCACATTTGTTCAATTTACGTCGCTCCTATTTCAGATAGCGTATTGGGCTAAGCGGCATCTCAAAGCGCATGAAATGGCGAGTAAAATGCACTGTTAAACTTCTAGGGTAGGGCAAACAGAGACCCGATTAGATCATTTTATATTATGGTTAATTTAAGAATTCAGCGAAATTCTATCACATTTGTTCAATTTACGTCGCTCCTATTGCAGATAGCGTATTGGGCTAAGCGGCATCTTAAAGCGCGTGGAATGGCGAGTAAAATGCAATATTAAACTTCTGTGATAGGGCAATCAGAGACCCGATTAGATCATTTTATATTTTGGTTAATATAAAAATTCAGCGAAATTCTATCACAATTGTTCAATTTACGTCGCTCCTATTTTAGATAGCGTATTGGGCTAAGCGGCAACTCAAAGCGCCTGAAATGACGAGTGAAATGCACTATTAAACTTGTAATGGTAGGGCGAACAGAGACCCGATTAGATCATTTTACATTAAGGTTAATATAAGAATTCAGGGAAATTCTATCACATTTGTTCAATTTACGTCGCTCCTATTTCAAATAGCGTACTCGGATAGGCGGCATCTTAAAGCGCGTGGAATGGCGAGTAAAATGCACTATTAAACTTCTATGATAGGGCAATCAGAGACCCGATTAGATCATTTTATATTTTGGTTAATATAAGAATTCAGCGAAATTCTATTACATTTGTTCAATTTACGTCGCTCCTATTTCAGATAGCGTATTGGGCTAAGCGGCATCTCAAAGCGCATGGATTGACGAGTGAAATGCTCTATTAAACTTCTGGGGTAGGGCGAACAGAAACCCGAATAGATCATTTTATATTTTGGTTAATATAAAAATTCAGCGAAATTCTATCACAATTGTTCAATTTACGTCGCTCCTATTTTAGATAGCGTATTGGGCTAAGCGGCAACTCAAAGCGCCTGAAATGACGAGTGAAATGCACTATTAAACTTGTAATGGTAGGGCGAACAGAGACCCGATTAGATCATTTTACATTAAGGTTAATATAAGAATTCAGGGAAATTCTATCACATTTGTTCAATTTACGTCGCTCCTATTTCAAATAGCGTACTCGGATAGGCGGCATCTTAAAGCGCGTGGAATGGCGAGTAAAATGCACTATTAAACTTCTATGATAGGGCAATCAGAGACCCGATTAGATCATTTTATATTTTGGTTAATATAAGAATTCAGCGAAATTCTATTACATTTGTTCAATTTACGTCGCTCCTATTTCAGATAGCGTATTGGCCTAAGCGGCATCTCAAAGCGCATGGATTGACGAGTGAAATGCTCTATTAAACTTCTGGGGTAGGGCGAACAGAAACCCGAATAGATCATTTTATATTACGGTTAATATAAGATTTCAGGGAAATTCTATCACATTTGTTCAATTTACGTCGCTCCTATTTCAGATAGCATATTGGTCTAAGCGGCACCTCAAAGCGCATGAAATGGCGAGTGAAATGCAATATTAAACTTCTAGGGTAGGGCAAACAGAGACCCGATTATATCATTTTATATTATGGTCAATTTAAGAATTCAGCATAATTCTTTCTCATTTGTTCAATTTACGTCGTTCCTATTTCAGATAGCGTATTGGGCTATGCGACATCTCAAAGCGCATGAAATGACGAGTAAAATGCACTATTAAACTTCTAGGGTAGGGCAAACAGAGACCCGATTAGATCATTTTATATTACGGTTAATATAAGAATTCAGCGTAATTCTATCACATTTGTTCAACTTACGTCGCTCCTATTTCAGATAGCGTACTGGGCTAGGCGGAATCTCTAAGCGCGTGGAAGGGCGAGTAAAATGCACTACGAAACTTCTATGATCGGGCAATCAGAGACCCGATTACATCATTTTATATTTTGGTTAATATAAGAATTCAGCGAAATTCTCTCACATTTGTTCAATTTACGTCGCTGATATTTCAGATAGCGTATTGGGCTAAGCGGCATCTCAAAGCGCAAGAAATGTGGAGTACAATGCACTATTAAACTTCTAGGGTAGGGCGAACAGAGACCCGATAAGATCATTTTATATTATGGTCAATTTAAGAATTCAGCGAAATTCTATCACATTTGTTCAATTTACGTCGCTCCTATTTCAGATAGCGTACTGGGCTAGGCGGCATCTCAAAGCGCGTGGAAGGGCGAGTAAAATGCACTACTAAACTTCTATGATAGGGCAATCAGAGACCCGATTAGATCATTTTACATTAAGGTTAATATAAGAATTCAGGGAAATTCTATCACATTTGTTCAACATACGTCGCTCCTATTTCACATAGCGTACTGGGCTAGGCGGCATCTTAAAGCGCGTGGAATGGCGAGTAAAATGCACTATTAAACTTCTATGATAGGGCAATCAGAGACCCGATTAGATCATTTTATATTTTGGTTAATATAAGAATTCAGCGAAGTTCTATCACATTTGTTCAATTTACGTCGCTCCTATGTCAGATAGCGTATTGGGCTATGCGGCTTCTCAAAGCGCATGAAATGGCGAGTGAAATGCACTATTAATCTTCTAGGGTAGGGCAATCAGAGACCCCATTAGATCATTTTATATTATGGTTAATTTAAGAATTCAGCGAAATTCTATCACATTTGTACAATTTACGTCGCTCCTATGTCAGATAGCGTATTGGGCTATGCGGCATCTCGAAGCGCATGAAATGACGAGTAGAATGCACTGTTAAACTTCTAGGGTAGGGCAAACAGAGTCCCGATTAGATCATTTTATATTACGGTTAATATAAGAATTCAGCGTAATTCTATCACATTTGTTCAACTTACGTCGCTCCTATTTCAGATAGCGTACTGGGCAAGGCGGTATCTCAAAGCGCGTGGAAGGGCGAGTAAAATGCTCTACTAAACTTCTATGATAGGGTAATCAGAGACCCGACTAGATCATTTTATATTTTGGTTAATATAAGAATTCAGCGAGATTCTCTCACATTTGTTCAATTTACGTCGCTGATATTTCAGATAGCGTATTGGTCTAAGCGGCATCTCAATGCGCAAGAAATGTCGAGTAAAATGCACTATTAAACTTCTAGGGTAGGGCAAACAGGGACCCGATAAGATCATTTTATATTATGGTTAATTTAAGAATTCAGCGAAATTGTCTCACATTTGTTCAATTTACGTGGCTGATATTTCAGATAGCGTATTGGGCTAAGCGGCAACTCGAAGCGCGAGAAATGGCGAGTAAAATGCACTATTAAACTTCTAGGGTAGGGCAAACAGAGACCCGATTAGATCATTTTATATTTTGGTTAATATAAGAATTCAGCGAAATTCTATCACATTTGTTCAATTTACGTCGCTCCTATTTGAGATAGCGTATTGGGCTAAGCGGCATCTCAAAGCGCATGAAATGACGAATAAAATGCACAATTAAGCTTCTACGCTAGGGCGAACAGAGACCCGATTAGATCATTTTACGGTATGGTTAATAAAAGATTTCAGCGAAATTCTATGACATTTGATCAATTTACATCGCTCCTATTTCAGATAGCGTATTGGGCTAAGCGGCATCTCAAAGCGCATGAAATGACGAGTCAAATGCACTATTAAACTTCTAGGGTAGGGCAAACAGAGACCCCATTAGATCATTTTATATTATGGTTAATTTAAGAATTCTGCGAAATTCTATCACATTTGTTCAATTTACGTCGCTCCTATGTCAGATAGCGTATTGGGCTAAGCGGCTTCTCAAAGCGCATGAAATGGCGAGTGAAATGCACTATTAATCTTCTAGGGTAGGGCAATCAGAGACCCCATTAGATCATTTTATATTATGGTTAATTTAAGAATTCAGCAAAATTCTATCACATTTGTTCAATTTACGTCGCTCCTATTTCAGATAGCGTACTGGGCTAAGCGGCATCTCAAAGCGCAAGAAATGGCGAGTAAAATGCACTATTAAACTTCTAGGGTAGGGCAAACAGAGACCCGATTAGATCATTTTATATTACGGTTAATATAAGAATTCAGCGTAATTCTGTCACATTTGTTCAACTTACGTAGCTCCTATTTCAGATAGCGTACTGGGCTAGGCGGCAACTTAAAGCGCGTGGAATGGCGAGTAAAATGCACTATTAAACTTCTATGATAGGGCAATCAGAGACCCGATTAGATCATTTTATATTTTGGTTAATATAAGAATTCAGCGAAATTCTATCACATTTGTTCAATTTACGTCGCTCCTATGTCAGATAGCGTATTGGGCTAAGCGGCATCTCAAAGCGCATGAAATGGCGAGTGAAATGCACTATTAATCTTCTAGGGTAGGACAATCAGAGACCCCATTAGATCATTTTATATTATGGTTAATTTAAGAATTCAGCGAAATTCTATCACATTTGTTCAATTTACGTCGCTCCTATTTCAGACAGCGTATTGGGCTAAGCGGCATCTCAAAGCGCATGAAATGGCGAGTAAAATGCACTATTAAACTTCTAGGGTAAGGCAAACAGAGACCCGTATAGATCATTTTATATTACGGTTAATATAAGAATTCAGAGTAATTCTATCACATTTGTTCAATTTGCGTCGCCCCTATTTCAGATAGCGTATTGGGCTAAGCGGCATCTCAAAGCGCATGAAATGGCGAGTCAAATGCACTATTAAACTCCTAGGGTAGGGCAAACAGAGACCCCATTAGATCATTTTATATTTTGGTTAATATAATAATTCAGCGAAATTCTAACACATTTGTTCCATTTACGTCGCTCCTATTTCAGATAGCGTACTGGGCTAGGCGGCATCTCAAAGCGCATGAAATGGCGAGTAAAATGCACTGTTAAACTTCTAGGGTAGGGCAAACAGCGACCCGATTAGATCATTTTATATTATGGTTAATTTAAGAATTCAGCGAAATTCTATCACATTTGTTCAATTTACGTCGCTCCTATTGCAGATAGCGTATTGGGCTAAACGACATCTTAAAGCGCGTGGAATGGCGAGTAAAATTCACTATTAAACTTCTATGATAGGGCAATCAGAGACCCGATTAGATCATTTTATATTACGGTAAATATAAGAATTCAGCGTAATTCTGTCACATTTCTTCAACTTACGTAGCTCCTATTTCAGATAGCGTATTGGGCTAAGCGGCATCTCAAAGCGCATGAAATGGCGAGTAAAATGCACTATTAAACTTCTAGGCTAGGGCAATCAGAGACCCGACTAGATCATTTTATATTTTGGTTAATATAAGAATTCAGCGAAATTCTATCACATTCGTTCAATTGACCTCGCTCCTATTTCAGATAGCGTATTGGGCTAAGCGGCATCTCAAAGCGCATGAAATGGCGAGTAAAATGCATTAGCAAACTTCTAGGGTAGGGCAATCAGAGACCCGATTAGATCATTTTATATTATGGTTAATTTAAGAATTCAGCAAAATTCTATCACATTTGTTCAATTTACGTCGCTCCTATTTCAGATAGCGTACTGGGCTAGGCGGCATCTTAAAGCACATGGAATGGCGAGTAAAATGCACTATTAAACTTCTATGATAGGGCAATCAGAGACCCGATTAGATCATTTTATATTTTGGTTAATATAAGAATTCAGCGAAATTCTATCACATTCGTTCAATTTACCTCGCTCCTATTTCAGATAGCGTATTGGGCTAAGCGGCATCTCAAAGCGCATGAAAGAGTAAAATGCATTAGCAAACTTCTAGGGTAGGGCAATCAGAGACCCGATTAGATCATTTTATATTATGGTTAATTTAAGAATTCAGCAAAATTCTATCACATTAGTTCAATTTACGTCGTTCCTATTTCAGATAGCGTACTGGGCTATGCGGCATCTTAAAGCGCGTGGAATGGCGAGTAAAATTCACTATTAAGCTTCTATGATAGGGCAATCAGAGACCCGATTAGATCATTTTATATTTTCGTTAATATAAGAATTCAGCGAAATTCTATCACATTTGTTCAATTTACGTCGCTCCTATTTCAGATAGCTTATTGGGCTAAGCGGCATCTCAAAGCGCATGAAATGACGAGAGAAATGCACTATTAAACTTATTGGGTAAGGCAAACAGAGACCCGATTAGATCATTTTATATTACGGTTAATATAAGAATTCAGCGTAATTCTATCACATTTGTTCAACTTTCGTCGCTCCTATTTCAGATAGCGTACTGAGCTAGGCGGCATCTTAAAGCGCGTGGAATGGCGAGTAAAATGCAATATTAAACTTCTATGATAGGGCAATCAGAGACCCGATTGGATCATTTTATATTTTGGTTAATATAAAAATTCAGCGAAATTCTATCACAATTGTTCAATTTACGTCGCTCCTATTTTAGATAGCGTATTGGGCTAAGCGGCAACTCAAAGCGCCTGAAATGACGAGTGAAATGCACTATTAAACTTGTAATGGTAGGGCGAACAGAGACCCGATTAGATCATTTTACATTAAGGTTAATATAAGAATTCAGGGAAATTCTATCACATTTGTTCAATTTACGTCGCTCCTATTTCAAATAGCGTACTCGGATAGGCGGCATCTTAAAGCGCGTGGAATGGCGAGTAAAATGCACTATTAAACTTCTATGATAGGGCAATCAGAGACCCGATTAGATCATTTTATATTTTGGTTAATATAAGAATTCAGCGAAATTCTATTACATTTGTTCAATTTACGTCGCTCCTATTTCAGATAGCGTATTGGCCTAAGCGGCATCTCAAAGCGCATGGATTGACGAGTGAAATGCTCTATTAAACTTCTGGGGTAGGGCGAACAGAAACCCGAATAGATCATTTTATATTACGGTTAATATAAGATTTCAGGGAAATTCTATCACATTTGTTCAATTTACGTCGCTCCTATTTCAGATAGCATATTGGTCTAAGCGGCACCTCAAAGCGCATGAAATGGCGAGTGAAATGCAATATTAAACTTCTAGGGTAGGGCAAACAGAGACCCGATTAGATCATTTTATATTATGGTCAATTTAAGAATTCAGCATAATTCTTTCTCATTTGTTCAATTTACGTCGTTCCTATTTCAGATAGCGTATTGGGCTATGCGACATCTCAAAGCGCATGAAATGACGAGTAAAATGCACTATTAAACTTCTAGGGTAGGGCAAACAGAGACCCGATTAGATCATTTTATATTACGGTTAATATAAGAATTCAGCGTAATTCTATCACATTTGTTCAACTTACGTCGCTCCTATTTCAGATAGCGTACTGGGCTAGGCGGAATCTCTAAGCGCGTGGAAGGGCGAGTAAAATGCACTACGAAACTTCTATGATCGGGCAATCAGAGACCCGATTACATCATTTTATATTTTGGTTAATATAAGAATTCAGCGAAATTCTCTCACATTTGTTCAATTTACGTCGCTGATATTTCAGATAGCGTATTGGGCTAAGCGGCATCTCAAAGCGCAAGAAATGTGGAGTACAATGCACTATTAAACTTCTAGGGTAGGGCGAACAGAGACCCGATAAGATCATTTTATATTATGGTCAATTTAAGAATTCAGCGAAATTCTATCACATTTGTTCAATTTACGTCGCTCCTATTTCAGATAGCGTACTGGGCTAGGCGGCATCTCAAAGCGCGTGGAAGGGCGAGTAAAATGCACTACTAAACTTCTATGATAGGGCAATCAGAGACCCGATTAGATCATTTTACATTAAGGTTAATATAAGAATTCAGGGAAATTCTATCACATTTGTTCAACATACGTCGCTCCTATTTCACATAGCGTACTGGGCTAGGCGGCATCTTAAAGCGCGTGGAATGGCGAGTAAAATGCACTATTAAACTTCTATGATAGGGCAATCAGAGACCCGATTAGATCATTTTATATTTTGGTTAATATAAGAATTCAGCGAAGTTCTATCACATTTGTTCAATTTACGTCGCTCCTATGTCAGATAGCGTATTGGGCTATGCGGCTTCTCAAAGCGCATGAAATGGCGAGTGAAATGCACTATTAATCTTCTAGGGTAGGGCAATCAGAGACCCCATTAGATCATTTTATATTATGGTTAATTTAAGAATTCAGCGAAATTCTATCACATTTGTTCAATTTACGTCGCTCCTATGTCAGATAGCGTATTGGGCTATGCGGCATCTCGAAGCGCATGAAATGACGAGTAGAATGCACTGTTAAACTTCTAGGGTAGGGCAAACAGAGACCCGATTAGATCATTTTATATTACGGTTAATATAAGAATTCAGCGTAATTCTATCACATTTGTTCAACTTACGTCGCTCCTATTTCAGATAGCGTACTGGGCAAGGCGGTATCTCAAAGCGCGTGGAAGGGCGAGTAAAATGCTCTACTAAACTTCTATGATAGGGTAATCAGAGACCCGACTAGATCATTTTATATTTTGGTTAATATAAGAATTCAGCGAGATTCTCTCACATTTGTTCAATTTACGTCGCTGATATTTCAGATAGCGTATTGGTCTAAGCGGCATCTCAAAGCGCAAGAAATGTTGAGTAAAATGCACTATTAAACTTCTAGGGTAGGGCAAACAGGGACCCGATAAGATCATTTTATATTATGGTTAATTTAAGAATTCAGCGAAATTGTCTCACATTTGTTCAATTTACGTGGCTGATATTTCAGATAGCGTATTGGGCTAAGCGGCAACTCGAAGCGCGAGAAATGGCGAGTAAAATGCACTATTAAACTTCTAGGGTAGGGCAAACAGAGACCCGATTAGATCATTTTATATTTTGGTTAATATAAGAATTCAGCGAAATTCTATCACATTTGTTCAATTTACGTCGCTCCTATTTGAGATAGCGTATTGGGCTAAGCGGCATCTCAAAGCGCATGAAATGACGAATAAAATGCACAATTAAGCTTCTACGCTAGGGCGAACAGAGACCCGATTAGATCATTTTACGGTATGGTTAATAAAAGATTTCAGCGAAATTCTATGACATTTGATCAATTTACATCGCTCCTATTTCAGATAGCGTATTGGGCTAAGCGGCATCTCAAAGCGCATGAAATGACGAGTCAAATGCACTATTAAACTTCTAGGGTAGGGCAAACAGAGACCCCATTAGATCATTTTATATTATGGTTAATTTAAGAATTCTGCGAAATTCTATCACATTTGTTCAATTTACGTCGCTCCTATGTCAGATAGCGTATTGGGCTAAGCGGCTTCTCAAAGCGCATGAAATGGCGAGTGAAATGCACTATTAATCTTCTAGGGTAGGGCAATCAGAGACCCCATTAGATCATTTTATATTATGGTTAATTTAAGAATTCAGCAAAATTCTATCACATTTGTTCAATTTACGTCGCTCCTATTTCAGATAGCGTACTGGGCTAAGCGGCATCTCAAAGCGCAAGAAATGGCGAGTAAAATGCACTATTAAACTTCTAGGGTAGGGCAAACAGAGACCCGATTAGATCATTTTATATTACGGTTAATATAAGAATTCAGCGTAATTCTGTCACATTTGTTCAACTTACGTAGCTCCTATTTCAGATAGCGTACTGGGCTAGGCGGCAACTTAAAGCGCGTGGAATGGCGAGTAAAATGCACTATTAAACTTCTATGATAGGGCAATCAGAGACCCGATTAGATCATTTTATATTTTGGTTAATATAAGAATTCAGCGAAATTCTATCACATTTGTTCAATTTACGTCGCTCCTATGTCAGATAGCGTATTGGGCTAAGCGGCATCTCAAAGCGCATGAAATGGCGAGTGAAATGCACTATTAATCTTCTAGGGTAGGACAATCAGAGACCCCATTAGATCATTTTATATTATGGTTAATTTAAGAATTCAGCGAAATTCTATCACATTTGTTCAATTTACGTCGCTCCTATTTCAGATAGCGTATTGGGCTAAGCGGCATCTCTAAGCGCATGAAATGGCGAGTAAAATGCACTATTAAACTTCTAGGGTAAGGCAAACAGAGACCCGTATAGATCATTTTATATTACGGTTAATATAAGAATTCAGAGTAATTCTATCACATTTGTTCAATTTGCGTCGCCCCTATTTCAGATAGCGTATTGGGCTAAGCGGCATCTCAAAGCGCATGAAATGGCGAGTCAAATGCACTATTAAACTTCTAGGGTAGGGCAAACAGAGACCCCATTAGATCATTTTATATTTTGGTTAATATAATAATTCAGCGAAATTCTAACACATTTGTTCCATTTACGTCGCTCCTATTTCAGATAGCGTACTGGGCTAGGCGGCATCTCAAAGCGCATGAAATGGCGAGTAAAATGCACTGTTAAACTTCTAGGGTAGGGCAAACAGCGACCCGATTAGATCATTTTATATTATGGTTAATTTAAGAATTCAGCGAAATTCTATCACATTTGTTCAATTTACGTCGCTCCTATTGCAGATAGCGTATTGGGCTAAACGACATCTTAAAGCGCGTGGAATGGCGAGTAAAATTCACTATTAAACTTCTATGATAGGGCAATCAGAGACCCGATTAGATCATTTTATATTACGGTAAATATAAGAATTCAGCGTAATTCTGTCACATTTGTTCAACTTACGTAGCTCCTATTTCAGATAGCGTATTGGGCTCAGCGGCATCTCAAAGCGCATGAAATGGCGAGTAAAATGCACTATTAAACTTCTAGGCTAGGGCAATCAGAGACCCGACTAGGTCATTTTATATTTTGGTTAATATAAGAATTCAGCGAAATTCTATCACATTCGTTCAATTGACCTCGCTCCTATTTCAGATAGCGTATTGGGCTAAGCGGCATCTCAAAGCGCATGAAATGGCGAGTAAAATGCATTAGCAAACTTCTAGGGTAGGGCAATCAGAGACCCGATTAGATCATTTTATATTATGGTTAATTTAAGAATTCAGCAAAATTCTATCACATTTGTTCAATTTACGTCGCTCCTATTTCAGATAGCGTACTGGGCTAGGCGGCATCTTAAAGCACATGGAATGGCGAGTAAAATGCACTATTAAACTTCTATGATAGGGCAATCAGAGACCCGATTAGATCATTTTATATTTTGGTTAATATAAGAATTCAGCGAAATTCTATCACATTCGTTCAATTTACCTCGCTCCTATTTCAGATAGCGTATTGGGCTAAGCGGCATCTCAAAGCGCATGAAAGAGTAAAATGCATTAGCAAACTTCTAGGGTAGGGCAATCAGAGACCCGATTAGATCATTTTATATTATGGTTAATTTAAGAATTCAGCAAAATTCTATCACATTAGTTCAATTTACGTCGTTCCTATTTCAGATAGCGTACTGGGCTATGCGGCATCTTAAAGCGCGTGGAATGGCGAGTAAAATTCACTATTAAGCTTCTATGATAGGGCAATCAGAGACCCGATTAGATCATTTTATATTTTCGTTAATATAAGAATTCAGCGAAATTCTATCACATTTGTTCAATATACGTCGCTCCTATTTCAGATAGCTTATTGGGCTAAGCGGCATCTCAAAGCGCATGAAATGACGAGAGAAATGCACTATTAAACTTATTGGGTAAGGCAAACAGAGACCCGATTAGATCATTTTATATTACGGTTAATATAAGAATTCAGCGTAATTCTATCACATTTGTTCAACTTTCGTCGCTCCTATTTCAGATAGCGTACTGAGCTAGGCGGCATCTTAAAGCGCGTGGAATGGCGAGTAAAATGCAATATTAAACTTCTATGATAGGGCAATCAGAGACCCGATTGGATCATTTTATATTTTGGTTAATATAAAAATTCAGCGAAATTCTATCACAATTGTTCAATTTACGTTGCTCCTATTTCAGATAGCGTATTGGGCTAAGCGGCAACTCAAAGCGCCTGAAATGACGAGTGTAATGCACTATTAAACTTGTAATGGTAGGGCGAACAGAGACCCGATTAGATCATTTTACATTAAGGTTAATATAAGAATTCAGGGAAATTCTATCACACTTGTTCAATTTACGTCGCTCCTATTTCAAATAGCGTACTCGGATAGGCGGCATCTTAAAGCGCGTGGAATGGCGAGTAAAATGCACTATTAAACTTCTATGATAGGGCAATCAGAGACCCGATTAGATCATTTTATATTTTGGTTAATATAAGAATTCAGCGAAATTCTATTACATTTGTTCAATTTACGTCGCTCCTATTTCAAATAGCGAATTGGGCTAAGCGGCATCTCAATGCGCATGAAATGGCGAGTAACATGCACTATTACACTTCTAGGATAAGGCAAACAGAGACCCGATTAGATCATTTTATATTACGGTTAATATAAGAATTCAGCGTAATTCTATCACATTTGTTCAACTTACGTCGCTCCTCTTTCAGATAGCGTACTGGGCTAGGCGGCATCTTAAAGCGCGTGGAATGGCGAGTAAAATGCACTATTAAACTTCTATGATAGGGCTATCAGAGACCCGATTAGATCATTTTATATTTTGGTTAATATAAGAATTCAGCGAAATTCTATCACATTTGTTCAATTTACGTCGCTCCTATTTCAGATAGCGTACAGGGCTATGCGACATATCAAAGCGCATGAAATGACGAGTAAAATGCACTATTAAACTTCTAGGGTAGGGCACACAGAGACCCCATTAGATCATTTTATATTATGGTTAATTTAAGAATTCAGCGAAATTCTATCACATTTGTTCAATTTACGTCGCTCGTATGTCAGATAGCGTATTGGGCTATGCGGCATCTCAAAGCGCATGAAATGACGAGTAAAATGCACTGTTAAACTTCTAGGGTAGGGCAAACAGGGCCCCGATTAGATCATTTTATATTACGGTTAATATAAGAATGCAGCGTAATTCTATCACATTTGTTCAACTTACGTCGCTCCTATTTCAGATAGCGTACTGGGCAAGGCGGTATCTTAAAGCGCGTGGAAGGGTGAGTAAAATGCACTACTAATCTTCCATGATAGGGCAATCAGAGACCCGATTAGATCATTTTATATTTTGTTTTATATAAGATTTCAGGGAAATTCTATCACATTTGTTCAATTTACGTCGCTCCTATTTCAGATAGCATATTGGTCTAAGCGGCACCTCAAAGCGCATGAAATGGCGAGTGAAATGCAATATTAAACTTCTAGGGTAGGGCAAACAGAGACCCGATTAGATCATTTTATATTATGGTCAATTTAAGAATTCAGCATAATTCTTTCTCATTTCTTCAATTTACGTCGCTCCTATTTCAGATAGCTTATTGGGCTTAGCGGCATCTCAAAGCGCATGAAGTGACGAGTGAAATGCACTATTAAACTTCTAGGGTAGGGCAAACAGAGACCCGATTAGCTCATTTTATATTATGGTTAATTTAAGAATTCAGCGAAATTCGATTACATTTGTTCAATTTACGTCGCTCCTATTTCAGATAGCGTATTCGGCTAAGCGGCATCTGAAGGCGCATGAAATGGCGAGTAGAATGCACTATTAAAGTTCAAGGGTAGGGCAAACAGAGACCCGATTAGATCATTTTATATTATGGTTAATTTAAGAATTCAGCAAAATTCTATCACATTTGTTCAATTTACGTCGCTCCTATTTCAGATAGCGTACTGGGCTAGGCGGCTTCTTAAAGCGCGTGGAAGGGTGAGTAAAATGCACTACTAATCTTCCATGATAGGGCAATCAGAGACCCGATTAGATCATTTTACATTTTGTTTAACATAAGATTTCAGGGACATTCTATCACATTTGTTTAATTTACGTCGCTGCTATTTCAGATAGCGTATTGGGCTAAGCGGCATCTCAAAGCGCATGAAATGGCGAATAAAATGCACTATCAAACTTCTAGGGTAGGGCAAACAGAGACCCGATTAGATCATTTTATATTACGGTTAATATAAGAATTCAGCGTAATTCTATCACATTTGTTCAACTTACGTCGCTCCTATTTCAGATAGCGTATTGGGCTAAGCGGCATCTCAATGCGTATGAAATGGTGAGTAAAATGCACTATTAAACTTCTAGGATAAGGCAAACAGAGACCCGATTAGATCATTTTATATTATGGTTAATTTAAGAATTCAGCGAAATTCTATCACATTTGTTCAATTTACGTCGCTCCTATTGCTGATAGCGTATTGGGCTAAGCGGCATCTTAAAGCGCGTGGAATGGCGAGTAAAATTCACTATTAAACTTCTATGATAGGGCAATCAGAGACCCGATTAGATCATTTTATATTTTGGTTATATAAGAATTCAGCGAAATTCTATCACATTTGATCAATTTACGTCGCTCCTATTTCAGATAGCGTACTGGGCAAGGCGGTATCTTAAAGCGCGTGGAAGGGTGAGTAAAATGCACTACTAATCTTCCATGATAGGGCAATCAGAGACCCGATTAGATCATTTTATATTTTGTTTTATATAAGATTTCAGGGAAATTCTATCACATTTGTTCAATTTACGTCGCTCCTATTTCAGATAGCATATTGGTCTAAGCGGCACCTCAAAGCGCATGAAATGGCGAGTGAAATGCAATATTAAACTTCTAGGGTAGGGCAAACAGAGACCCGATTAGATCATTTTATATTATGGTCAATTTAAGAATTCAGCCTAATTCTTTCTCATTTCTTCAATTTACGTCGCTCCTATTTCAGATAGCTTATTGGGCTTAGCGGCATCTCAAAGCGCATGAAGTGACGAGTGAAATGCACTATTAAACTTCTAGGGTAGGGCAAACAGAGACCCGATTAGCTCATTTTATATTATGGTTAATTTAAGAATTCAGCGAAATTCGATTACATTTGTTCAATTTACGTCGCTCCTATTTCAGATAGCGTATTCGGCTAAGCGGCATCTGAAGGCGCATGAAATGGCGAGCAGAATGCACTATTAAAGTTCAAGGGTAGGGCAAACAGAGACCCGATTAGATCATTTTATATTATGGTTAATTTAAGAATTCAGCAAAATTCTATCACATTTGTTCAATTTACGTCGCTCCTATTTCAGATAGCGTACTGGGCTAGGCGGCTTCTTAAAGCGCGTGGAAGGGTGAGTAAAATGCACTACTAATCTTCCATGATAGGGCAATCAGAGACCCGATTAGATCATTTTACATTTTGTTTAACATAAGATTTCAGGGACATTCTATCACATTTGTTTAATTTACGTCGCTGCTATTTCAGATAGCGTATTGGGCTAAGCGGCATCTCAAAGCGCATGAAATGGCGAATAAAATGCACTATTAAACTTCTAGGGTAGGGCAAACAGAGTCCCGATTAGATCATTTTATATTACGGTTAATATAAGAATTCAGCGTAATTCTATCACATTTGTTCAACTTACGTCGCTCCTATTTCAGATAGCGTATTGGGCTAAGCGGCATCTCAATGCGTATGAAATGGTGAGTAAAATGCACTATTAAACTTCTAGGATAAGGCAAACAGAGACCCGATTAGATCATTTTATATTACGGTTAATATAAGAATTCAGCGTAATTCTATCACATTTGTTCAACTTACGTCGCTCCTCTTTCAGATAGCGTACTGGGCTAGGCGGCATCTTAAAGCGCGTGGAATGGCGAGTAAAATGCACTATTAAACTTCTATGATAGGGCTATCAGAGACCCGATTAGATCATTTTATATTTTGGTTAATATAAGAATTCAGTGAAATTCTATCACATTTGTTCAATTTACGTCGCTCCTATTTCAGTTAGCGTATTGGGCTAAGCAGCATCTCAAAGTGTATGAAATGGCGAGTAAAATGCACTATTAAACTTCTAGGGTAGGGTAAACTGAGACCCGATTAGATCATTTTATATTACGGTTAATATAAGAATTCAGCGTAATTCTATCACATTTGTTCAACTTTCGTCGCTCCTATTTCAGATAGCGTACTGAGCTAGGCGGCATCTTAAAGCGCGTGGAATGGCGAGTAAAATGCAATATTAAACTTCTATGATAGGGCAATCAGAGACCCGATTGGATCATTTTATATTTTGGTTAATATAAAAATTCAGCGAAATTCTATCACAATTGTTCAATTTACGTCGCTCCTATTTCAGATAGCGTACTGGGCTAAGCGGCAACTCAAAGCGCCTGAAATGACGAGTGTAATGCACTATTAAACTTGTAATGGTAGGGCGAACAGAGACCCGATTAGATCATTTTACATTAAGGTTAATATAAGAATTCAGGGAAATTCTATCACATTTGTTCAATTTACGTCGCTCCTATATCAAATAGCGTACTCGGATAGGCGGCATCTTAAAGCGCGTGGAATGGCGAGTAAAATGCACTATTAAACTTCTATGATAGGGCAATCAGAGACCCGATTAGATCATTTTATATTTTGGTTAATATAAGAATTCAGCGAAATTCTATTACATTTGTTCAATTTACGTCGCTCCTATTTCAAATAGCGAATTGGGCTAAGCGGCATCTCAATGCGCATGAAATGGCGAGTAACATGCACTATTACACTTCTAGGATAAGGCAAACGGAGACGCGATTAGATCATTTTATATTACGGTTAATATAAGAATTCAGCGTAATTCTATCACATTTGTTCAACTTACGTCGCTCCTCTTTCAGATAGCGTACTGGGCTAGGCGGCATCTTAAAGCGCGTGGAATGGCGAGTAAAATGCACTATTAAACTTCTATGATAGGGCTATCAGAGACCCGATTAGATCATTTTATATTTTGGTTAATATAAGAATTCAGTGAAATTCTATCACATTTGTTCAATTTACGTCGCTCCTATTTCAGATAGCGTACAGGGCTATGCGACATATCAAAGCGCATGAAATGACGAGTAAAATGCACTATTAAACTTCTAGGGTAGGGCACACAGAGACCCGATTAGATCATTTTATATTACGGTTAATATAAGAATTCAGCGTAATTCTATCATATTTGTTCAACTTACGTCGCTCCTATTTCAGATAGCGTACTGGGCTAGGCGGAATCTCTAAGCGCGTGGCAGGGCGAGTAAAATGCACTACTAAACTTCTATGATCGGGCAATCAGAGACCCGATTACATCATTTTATATTTTGGTTAATATAAGAATTCAGCGAAATTCTCTCACATTTGTTCAATTTACGTCGCTGATATTTCAGATAGCGTATTGGGCTAAGCGGCATCTCAAAGCGCAAGAAATGTGGAGTAAAATGCACTATTAAACTTCTAGGGTAGGGCAAACAGAGACCCGATAAGATCATTTTATATTATGGTCAATTTAAGAATTCAGCGAAATTCTATCACATTTGTTCAATTTACGTCGCTCCTATGTCAGATAGCGTATTGGGCTATGCGGCATCTCGAAGCGCATGAAATGACGAGTAAAATGCACTGTTAAACTTCTAGGGTAGGGCAAACAGAGACCCGATTAGATCATTTTATATTACGGTTAATATAAGAATTCAGCGTAATTCTATCACATTTTTTCAACTTACGTCGCTCCTATTTCAGATAGCGTACTGGGCAAGGCGGTATCTCAAAGCGCGTGGAAGGGCGAGTAAAATGCTCTACTAAACTTCTATGATAGGGTAATCAGAGACCCGACTAGATCATTTTATATTTTGGTTAATATAAGAATTCAGCGAAATTCTCTCACATTTGTTCAATTTACGTCGCTGATATTTCAGATAGCGTATTGGACTAAGCGGCATCTCAAAGCGCAAGAAATGTCGAGTAAAATGCACTATTAAACTTCTAGGGTAGGGCAAACAGGGACCCGATAAGATCATTTTATATTATGGTTAATTTAAGAATTCAGCGAAATTGTCTCACATTTGTTCAATTTACGTGGCTGATATTTCAGATAGCGTATTGGGCTAAGCGGCAACTCGAAGCGCGAGAAATGGCGAGTAAAATGCACTATTAAACTTCTAGGGTAGGGCAAACAGAGACCCGATTAGATCATTTTATATTTTGGTTAATATAAGAATTCAGCGAAATTCTATCACATTTGTTCAATTTACGTCGCTCCTATTTCAGATAGCGTATTGGGCTAAGCGGCATCTCAAAGCGCATGAAATGACGAATAAAATGCACAATTAAGCTTCTACGCTAGGGCGAACAGAGACCCGATTAGATCATTTTATATTATGGTTAATTTAAGAATTCAGCGAAATTCTATAACATTTGTTCAATTTACGTCGCTCCTATTGCTGATAGCGTATTGGGCTAAGCGGCATCTTAAAGCGCGTGGAATGGCGAGTAAAATTCACTATTAAACTTCTATAATAGGGCAATCAGAGACCCGATTAGATCATTTTATATTTTGGTTATATAAGAATTCAGCGAAATTCTATCACATTTGATCAATTTACATCGCTCCTATTTCAGATAGCGTATTGGGCTAAGCGGCATCTCAAAGCGCATGAAATGACGAGTCAGATGCACTATTAAACTTCTAGGGTAGGGCAAACAGAGACCCCATTAGATCATTTTATATTATGGTTAATTTAAGAATTCAGCGAAATTCTATCACATTTGTTCAACTTACGTCGCTCGTATTTCAGATAGCGTATTGGGCTAAGCGGCATCTCAAAGCGCATGAAATGGCGAGTAAAATGCACTATTAAACTTCTAGGGTAGGGCAAACAGAGACCCGATTAGATCATTTTATATTACGGTTAATATAAGAATGCAGCGTAATTCTATCACATTTGTTCAACTTACGTCGCTCCTATTTCAGATAGCGTACTGGTCAAGGCGGCTTCTTAAAGCGCGTGGAAGGGTGAGTAAAATGCACTACTAATCTTCCATGATAGGGCAATCAGAGACCCGATTAGATCAATTTACATTTTGTTTAACATAAGATTTCAGGGACATTCTATCACATTTGTTTAATTTACGTCGCTGCTATTTCAGATAGCGTATTGGGCTAAGCGGCATCTCAAAGCGCATGAAATGGCGAATAAAATGCACTATTAAACTTCTAGGGTAGGGCAAACAGAGACCCGATTAGATCATTTTATATTACGGTTAATATAAGAATTCAGCGTAATTCTATCACATTTGTTCAACTTACGTCGCTCCTATTTCAGATAGCGTATTGGGCTAAGCGGCATCTCAATGCGTATGAAATGGTGAGTAAAATGCACTATTAAACTTCTAGGATAAGGCAAACAGAGACCCGATTAGATCATTTTATATTACAGTTAATATAAGAATTCAGCGTAATTCTATCACATTTGTTCAACTTACGTCGCTCCTCTTTCAGATAGCGTACTGGGCTAGGCGGCATCTTAAAGCGCGTGGAATGGCGAGTAAAATGCACTATTAAACTTCTATGATACGGCTATCAGAGAGCCGATTAGATCATTTTATATTTTGGTTAATATAAGAATCCAGTGAAATTCTATCACATTTGTTCAATTTACGTCGCTCCTATTTCAGTTAGCGTATTGGGCTAAGCAGCATCTCAAAGTGTATGAAATGGCGAGTAAAATGCACTATTAAACTTCTAGGGTAGGGTAAACAGAGACCCGATTAGATCATTTTATATTATGGTTAATTTAAGAATTCAGCGAAATTCGATTACATTTGTTCAATTTACGTCGCTCCTATTTCAGACAGCGTATTGGGCTAAGCGGCATCTCAAAGCGCATGAAATGGCGAGTAGAATGCACTATTAAAGTTCAAGGGTAGGGCAAACAGAGACCCGATTAGATCATCTTATATTATGGTTAATTTAAGAATTCAGCAAAATTCTATCACATTTGTTCAATTTACGTCGCTCCTATTTCAGATAGCGTACTGGGCTAGGCGGCTTCTTAAAGCGCGTGGAAGGGTGAGTAAAATGCACTTCTAATCTTCCATGATAGGGCAATCAGAGACCCGATTAGATAGTTTTACATTCTGTTTAACATAAGATTTCAGGGACATTCTATCACATTTGTTTAATTTACGTCGCTGCTATTTCAGATAGCGTATTGGGCTAAGCGGCATCTCAAAGCGCATGAAATGGCGAATAAAATGCACTATTAAACTTCTAGGGTAGGGCAAACAGAGACCCGATTAGATCATTTTATATTACGGTTAATATAAGAATTCAGCGTAATTCTATCACATTTGTTCAACTTACGTCGCTCCTATTTCAGATAGCGTATTGGGCTAAGCGGCATCTCAATGCGTATGAAATGGTGAGTAAAATGCACTATTAAACTTCTAGGATAAGGCAAACAGAGACCCGATTAGATCATTTTATATTACGGTTAATATAAGAATTCAGCGTAATTCTATCACATTTGTTCAACTTACGTCGCTCCTCTTTCAGATGGCGTACTGGGCTAGGCGGCATCTTAAAGCGCGTGGAATGGCGAGTAAAATGCACTATTAAACTTCTATGATAGGGCAATCAGAGACCCGATTAGATCATTTTATATTTTGGTTAATATAAGAATTCAGCGAAATTTTCTCACATTTGTTCAATTTACGTCGCTGATATTTCAGATAGCGTATTGGGCTAAGCGGCATCTCAAAGCGCAAGAAATGTCGAGTAAAATGAACCATTAAACTTCTAGGGTAGGGCAAACAGAGACCCGATTAGATCATTTTATATTAGGGTTAATTTAAGAATTCAGCAAAATTCTATAACATTTGTTCAATTTACGCCGTTCCTATGCCAGATGGCGTACTAGGCTAGGCGGCATCTTAAAGCGCGTGGAATGGCGAGTAAAATGAACTATAAAACTTCTATGATAGGGCAATCAGAAACCCGATTAGATCATTTTATATTTTGGTTAATATAAGAATTCAGCCAAATTCTATCACATTTGTTCAATTTACGTCGCTCCTATTTCAGATAGCGTATTGGGCTAAGCGGAATCTCAAAGCGCATGGAATGTCGAATAAAATGCACTATTAAACTTCTAGGGTAGGGCGAACAGAGAGCTGATTAAATCATTTTACATTATGGTTAATTTAAGAATTCAGCGTAATTCTGTCACATTTGTTCAACTTACGTAGCTCCTATTTCAGATAGCGTATTGGGCTAAGCGGCATCTCAAAGCGCATGAAATGGCGAGTAAAATGCACTATTAAGCTTCTATGCTAGGGCAATCAGAGACCTGATTAGATCATTTTATATTTTGGTTAATATAAGAATTCAGTGAAATTCTATCACATTTGTTCAATTTATTTCGCTCCTATTTCTGATAGCGTATTGGGCTAAGCGGCATCTCAAAGCGCAAGAAATGTGGAGTAAAATGCACTATTAAACTTCTAGGGTAGGGCAAACAGAGACCCGATTAGATCATTTTACATTAACGTTAATATAAGAATTCAGGGAAATTCTATCACATTTGTTCAACATACGTCGCTCCTGTTTCAGATAGCGTATTGGGCTAAGCGGCATCTCAAAGCGCATGAAATGGCGAGTAAAATGCACTAGTAAACTTCCAGGGTAGGGCAATCAGAGACCCGATTAGATCATTTTATATTATGGTTAATTTAAGAATTCAGCAAAATTCTATCACATTAGTTCAATTTTCGTCGTTCCTATTTCAGATAGCGTACTGGGCTATGAGGCATCTTAAAGCGCGTGGAATGGCGAGTAACATTCACTATTAAACTTCTATGGTAGGGCAACCAGAGAACCGATTAGATCATTTTATATTACGGTTAATATAAGAATTCAGCGTAATTCTATCACATTTGTTCAACTTTCGTCGGTCCTATTTCAGATAGCGTACTGAGCTAGGCGGCATCTTAAAGCGCGTGGAATGGCGAGTAAAATGCAATATTAAACTTCTATGATAGGGCAATCAGAGACCCGATTAGATCATTTTATATTTTGGTTATTATAAAAATTCAGCGAAATTCTATCACAATTGTTCAATTTACGTCGCTCCTATTTCAGATAGCGTATTGGGCTAAGCGGCAACTCAAAGCGCATGAAATGACGAGTGAAATGCACTATTAAACTTCTAGGGTAGGGCGAACAGAGACCCGATTAGATCATTTTACATTAAGGTTAATATAAGAATTCAGGGAAATTCTATCACATTTGTTCAATTTACGTCGCTCCTATTTCAAATAGCGTACTCGGATAGGCGGCATCTTAAAGCGCGTGGAATGGCGAGTAAAATGCACTATTAAACTTCTATGATAGGGCAATCAGAGACCCGATTAGATCTTTTTATATTTTGGTTAATATAAGAATTCAGCGAAATTCTATTACATTTGTTCAATTTACGTCGCTCCTATTTCAGATAGCGTATTGGGCTAAGCGGCATCTCAAAGCCCATGAAATGGCGATTAAAATGCACTATTAAACTTCTAGGGTAGGGCAAACAAAGACCCGATTAGATCATTTTATATTGCGGTTAATATAAGAATGCAGCGTAATTCTGTCACATTTGTTCAACTTACGTAGCTCCTATTTCAGATAGCGTTCTGGGCTAGGCGGCAACTTAAAGCGCGTGGAAAGGCGAGTAAAATGCACTATTAAACTTCTAGGGTAGGGCAAACAGAGACCCGATAAGATCATTTTACATTATGGTTAATAAAAGAATTCAGCGAAATTCTATCACATTTGTTCAACTTACGTCGCTCGTATTTCAGATAGCGTATTGGGCTAAGCGGTATCTCTAAGCGCATGAAATGGCGAGTAAAATGCACTATTAAACTTCTAGGGTAGGGCAAACAAAGACCCGATTAAATCATTTTATATTATGGTTAATTTAAGAATTCAGCGAAATTCTATCACATTTGATCAATTTACGTCGCTCCTATTTCAGATAGCGTATTGGGCTCGGCGGCATCCTAAAGCGCGCGGAATGGCGAGTAAAATGCACTATTAAGCTTCTATGCTAGGGCAATCAGAGACCTGATTAGATCATTTTATATTTTGGTTAATATAAGAATTCAGTGAAATTCTATCACATTTGTTCAATTTATTTCGCTCCTATTTCTGATAGCGTATTGGGCTAAGCGGCATCTCAAAGCGCAAGAAATGTGGAGTAAAATGCACTGTTAAACTTCTAGGGTAGGGCAAACAGAGACCCGATAAGATCATTTTATATTATGGTTAATTTATGAATTCAGCGAAATTCTATCACATTTGTTCAATTTACGTCGCTCCTATTTCAGATAACGTACTGGGCTAGGCGGCATCTCAAAGCGCGTGGAAGGGCGAGTAAAATGCACTACTAAACTTCTATGATAGGGCAATCAGAGCCCCGATTAGATCATTTTGTATTTTGGTTAATATAAGAATTCAGCGAAATTCTCTCAAATTTGTTCAATTTACGTCGCTGATATTTCAGATAGCGTATTGGGCTAAGCGGCATCTCAAAGCGCATGAAATGGCGAATAAAATGAGCTATTCAACTTCTAGGCTAGGGCGAACAGAGACCGGATTAGATCACTTTACATTATGGTTAATAAAAGAATTCAGCGAAATTCTATCACATTTGTTCAACTTACGTCGCTCCTATTGCAGATAGCGTATTGGGCTAAGTGGCATCTCAAAGCGCATGAAATGGCGAGTAAAATGCACTATTGAACTTCTATGATAGGGCAATCAGAGACCTGATTAGATCATTTTATATTTTGGTTAATATAAGAATTCAGCGAAATTGTATCACTTTTGTTTAATTTACGTCGCTCCTATTTCAGATAGCGTAATGGGCTAAGCGGCATCTCAAAGCGCATGAAATGACGAGTGAAATGCACTATTAGACTTCTATGGTAGGGCGAACAGAGACCCGATTGGATCATTTTACATTAAGGTTAATATAAGAATTCAGGGAAATTCTATCACATTTGTTCCATTTACGTCGCTCCTATTTCAGATAGCGTATTGGGCTAAGCGGCATCTTAAAGCGCGTGGAATGGCGAGTAAAATGCACTATTACACTTCTAGGGTAGGGCAAACAGAGACCCGATTAGATCATTTTATATTATGGTTAATTTAAGAATTCAGCAAAATTCTATCACATTTGTTCAATTTACGTCGCTCCTATTTCAGGTAGCGTACTGGGCTAGGCGGCATCTTACAGCGCGTGGGAGGGTGAGTAAAATGCACTACTAATCTTCCATGATAGGGCAATCGGAGACCCGATTAGATCATTTTATGTTTTGTTTTATATAAGATTTCAGGGAAATTCTATCACATTTGTTCAATTTACGTCGTTCCTATTTCAGATAGCGTCCTGGGCTAAAAGGCATCTAATAGCGCATGAAATGGCGAGTATAATGCACTATTAAACTTCTAGGATAAGGCAAACAGAGACCCGATTAGATCATTTTATGTTACGGTTAATATAAGAATTCAGCGTAATTCTATCACATTTGTTCAAGTTACGTCGCTCCTATTTCTGATAGCGTACTGGGCTAGGCGGCATCTTAAAGCGCGTGGAATGGCGAGTAAAATGCACTACTAAACTTCTATGATAGGGCAATCAGGCACTCGATTAGATCATTTTATATTTTGTTTAATATAAGATTTCAGGGAAATTCTATCTCATTTGTTCAATTTACGTCGCTCCTATTTCAGTTAGCGTATTCGGCTAAGCGGCATCTCAAAGAGCATGAAATGGCGAATAAAATGCACCAGTAAACTTCTAGGCTAGGGCGAACAGAGACCCGATTAGTTCATTTTACATTATGGTTAATAAAAGAATTCAGCGAAATTCTATCACATTTGTTCCTCTTACGTCGCTCATATTTCAGATAGCGTATTGGGCTAGGCGGCAACTTAAGGCGCGTGGAAAGGCGAGTAAAATGCACTATTAAACTTCTAGGGTAGGGCAAACAGAGACCCGATAAGATCATTTTACATTATGGTTAATAAAAGAATTCAGCGAAATTCTATCACATTTGTTCAACTTACGTCGCTCGTATTTCAGATAGCGTATTGGGCTAAGCGGCATCTCAAAGCGCACGAAATGGCGAGTAAAATGCACTATTAAACTTCTAGGGTAGGGCAAACAAAGACCCGATTAAATCATTTTATATTATGGTTAATTTAAGAATTCAGCGAAATTCTATCACATTTGATCAATTTACGTCGCTCCTATTTCAGATAGCGTATTGGGCTCGGCGGCATCCTAAAGCGCGCGGAATGGCGAGTAAAATGCACTATTAAGCTTCTATGCTAGGGCAATCAGAGACCTGATTAGATCATTTTATATTTTGGTTAATATAAGAATTCAGTGAAATTCTATCACATTTGTTCAATTTATTTCGCTCCTATTTCTGATAGCGTATTGGGCTAAGCGGCATCTCAAAGCGCATGAAATGGCGAATAAAATGCACTATTAAACTTCTAGGCGAGGGCGAACAGAGACCCGATTAGATCATTTTACATTATGGTTAATAAAAGAATTCAGCGAAATTCTATCACATTTGTTCAATTTACGTCGCTCCTATTACAGATAGCTTATTGTGCTTAGCGGCATCTCAAAGCGCATGAAGTGACGAGTGAAATGCACTATTAAACTTCTAGGGTAGGGCAATCAGAGACCCGATTAGATCATTTTATATTATGGTTAATTTAAGAATTCAGCGAAATTCTATCACATTTGTTCAATTTACGTCGCTCCTATTTCAGATAGCTTATTGGGCTAAGCGGCATCGCAAAGCGCATGAAATGACGAGTGAAATGCACTATTAAACTTCTAGGGTCGGGCAAACAGAGACCCGATTAGATCATTTTATATTATGGTTAATTTAAGAATTCAGCGAAATTCTATCACATTTGTTCAATTTACGTCGCTCCTATTTCAGATAGCTTATTGGGCTAAGCGCATCGCAAAGCGCATGAAATGACGAGTGAAATGCACTATTAAACTTCTAGGGTCGGCAAACAGAGACCCGATTAGATCATTTTACATTAAGGTTAATATAAGAATTCAGGGATATTCTATCACATTTGTTCAACATACGTCGCTCCTATTTCAGATAGCGTATTGGGCTAAGCGGCATCTCAAAGCGCGTGGAATGGCGAGTAAAATGCACTAGTAAACTTCTAGGGTAGGGCAATCAGAGACCCGATTAGATCATTTTATATTATGGTTAATTTAAGAATTCAGCAAAATTCTATCACATTAGTTCAATTTACGTCGTTCCTATTTCAGATAGCTTATTGGGCTAAGCGGCACCTCAAAGCGCATGAAATGGCGAGTGAAATGCACTATTAATCTTCTAGGGTAGGGGCAATCAGAGACCCCATTAGATCATTTTATATTATGGTTAATTTAAGAATTCAGCGAAATTCTATCACATTTGTTCAATTTACGTCGCTCCTATTACAGATAGCGTATTGGGCTAAGCGGCATCTCAAAGCGCATGAAATGGCGAGTAAAATGCACTATTAAACTTCTAGGGTAAGGCAAACAGAGACCCGATTAGATCATTTTATATTACGGTTAATATAAGAATTCAGAGTAATTCTATCACATTTGTTCAATTTACGTCGCCCCTATATCAGATAGCGTATTGGGCTAAGCGGCATCTCAAAGCGCATGAAATGGCGAGTAAAATGCACTAGTAAACTTCTAGGGTAGGGCAATCAGAGACCCGATTAGATCATTTTATATTATGGTTAATTTAAGAATTCAGCAAAATTCTATCACATTAGTTCAATTTTCGTCGTTCCTATTTCAGATAGCGTACTGGGCTATGCGGCATCTTAAAGCGCGTGGAATGGCGAGTAACATTCACTATTAAACTTCTATGGTAGGGCAACCAGAGAACCGATTAGATCATTTTATATTACGGTTAATATAAGAATTCAGCGTAATTCTATCACATTTGTTCAACTTTCGTCGGTCCTATTTCAGATAGCGTACTGAGCTAGGCGGCATCTTAAAGCGCGTGGAATGGCGAGTAAAATGCAATATTAAACTTCTATGATAGGGCAATCAGAGACCCGATTAGATCATTTTATATTTTGGTTATTATAAAAATTCAGCGAAATTCTATCACAATTGTTCAATTTACGTCGCTCCTATTTCAGATAGCGTATTGGGCTAAGCGGCAACTCAAAGCGCATGAAATGACGAGTGAAATGCACTATTAAACTTCTAGGGTAGGGCGAACAGAGACCCGATTAGATCATTTTACATTAAGGTTAATATAAGAATTCAGGGAAATTCTATCACATTTGTTCAATTTACGTCGCTCCTATTTCAAATAGCGTACTCGGATAGGCGGCATCTTAAAGCGCGTGGAATGGCGAGTAAAATGCACTATTAAACTTCTATGATAGGGCAATCAGAGACCCGATTAGATCTTTTTATATTTTGGTTAATATAAGAATTCAGCGAAATTCTATTACATTTGTTCAATTTACGTCGCTCCTATTTCAGATAGCGTATTGGGCTAAGCGGCATCTCAAAGCCCATGAAATGGCGATTAAAATGCACTATTAAACTTCTAGGGTAGGGCAAACAAAGACCCGATTAGATCATTTTATATTGCGGTTAATATAAGAATGCAGCGTAATTCTGTCACATTTGTTCAACTTACGTAGCTCCTATTTCAGATAGCGTACTGGGCTAGGCGGCAACTTAAAGCGCGTGGAAAGGCGAGTAAAATGCACTATTAAACTTCTAGGGTAGGGCAAACAGAGACCCGATAAGATCATTTTACATTATGGTTAATAAAAGAATTCAGCGAAATTCTATCACATTTGTTCAACTTACGTCGCTCGTATTTCAGATAGCGTATTGGGCTAAGCGGCATCTCAAAGCGCATGAAATGGCGAGTAAAATGCACTATTAAACTTCTAGGGTAGGGCAAACAAAGACCCGATTAAATCATTTTATATTATGGTTAATTTAAGAATTCAGCGAAATTCTATCACATTTGATCAATTTACGTCGCTCCTATTTCAGATAGCGTATTGGGCTCGGCGGCATCCTAAAGCGCGCGGAATGGCGAGTAAAATGCACTATTAAGCTTCTATGCTAGGGCAATCAGAGACCTGATTAGATCATTTTATATTTTGGTTAATATAAGAATTCAGTGAAATTCTATCACATTTGTTCAATTTATTTCGCTCCTATTTCTGATAGCGTATTGGGCTAAGCGGCATCTCACAGCGCAAGAAATGTGGAGTAAAATGCACTGTTAAACTTCTAGGGTAGGGCAAACAGAGACCCGATAAGATCATTTTATATTATGGTTAATTTATGAATTCAGCGAAATTCTATCACATTTGTTCAATTTACGTCGCTCCTATTTCAGATAACGTACTGGGCTAGGCGGCATCTCAAAGCGCGTGGAAGGGCGAGTAAAATGCACTACTAAACTTCTATGATAGGGCAATCAGAGCCCCGATTAGATCATTTTGTATTTTGGTTAATATAAGAATTCAGCGAAATTCTCTCAAATTTGTTCAATTTACGTCGCTGATATTTCAGATAGCGTATTGGGCTAAGCGGCATCTCAAAGCGCATGAAATGGCGAATAAAATGAGCTATTCAACTTCTAGGCTAGGGCGAACAGAGACCGGATTAGATCACTTTACATTATGGTTAATAAAAGAATTCAGCGAAATTCTATCACATTTGTTCAACTTACGTCGCTCCTATTGCAGATAGCGTATTGGGCTAAGTGGCATCTCAAAGCGCATGAAATGGCGAGTAAAATGCACTATTGAACTTCTATGATAGGGCAATCAGAGACCTGATTAGATCATTTTATATTTTGGTTAATATAAGAATTCAGCGAAATTGTATCACTTTTGTTTAATTTACGTCGCTCCTATTTCAGATAGCGTAATGGGCTAAGCGGCATCTCAAAGCGCATGAAATGACGAGTGAAATGCACTATTAGACTTCTATGGTAGGGCGAACAGAGACCCGATTGGATCATTTTACATTAAGGTTAATATAAGAATTCAGGGAAATTCTATCACATTTGTTCCATTTACGTCGCTCCTATTTCAGACAGCGTATTGGGCTAAGCGGCATCTTAAAGCGCGTGGAATGGCGAGTAAAATGCACTATTACACTTCTAGGGTAGGGCAAACAGAGACCCGATTAGATCATTTTATATTATGGTTAATTTAAGAATTCAGCAAAATTCTATCACATTTGTTCAATTTACGTCGCTCCTATTTCAGGTAGCGTACTGGGCTAGGCGGCATCTTACAGCGCGTGGGAGGGTGAGTAAAATGCACTACTAATCTTCCATGATAGGGCAATCAGAGACCCGATTAGATCATTTTATATTGTGTTTAATATAAGATTTCAGGGAAATTCTATCACATTTGTTCAATTTACGTCGCTCCTATTTCAGATAGCGTACTGGGCTAGGCGGCATCTTAAAGCGCGTGGAAAGGCGAGTAAAATGCACTATTAAACTTCTATGATAGGGCAATCAGAGACCCGATTAGATCATTTTATATTACGGTTAATATAAGAATCCAGCGTAATTCTATCACATTTGTTCAACTTACGTCGCTCCTATTTCAGATAGCGTACTGGGCTAGGCGGCATCTTAAAGCGCGTGGAATGGCGTGTAAAATGGACTACTAAACTACTATGATAGGGCATTTAGAGACCCGATTAGGTCATTTTATATTTTGGTTAATATAAGAATTCAGCGAAATTCTATCACATTTGTTCAATTTACGTCGCTCCTATTACAGATAGCTTATTGTGCTTGGCGGCATCTCAAAGCGCATGAAGTGACGAGTGAAATGCACTATTAAACTTCTAGGGTTGGGCAAACAGAGAACCGATTAGATCATTTTATATTATGGTTAATTTAAGAATTCAGCAAAATTCTATCACATTTGTTCAATTTACGTCGTTCCTACTTCAGATAGCGTCCTGGGCTAAGCGGCATCTAATAGCGCATGAAATGGCGAGTATAATGCACTATTAAACTTCTAGGATACTGCAAACAGAGACCCGATTATATCATTTTATGTTATGGTTAATATAAGAATTCAGTGTAATTCTATCACATTTGTTCAAGTTACGTCGCTCCTATTTCAGATAGCGTACTGGGCTAGGCGGCATCTTAAAGCGCGTGGAATGGCGAGTAAAATGCACTACTATACTTCTATGATAGAGCAATCAGAGACCCGATTAGGTCATTTTATATTTTGGTTAATATAAGAATTCAGCGAGATTCTATCACATTTGTTCAATTTACGTCGCTCCTATTAAAGATAGCGTATTGGGCTAAGCGGCATCTGAAAGCGCATGAAATGGCGAGTAAAATGCACTATTAAACTTCTATGCTAGGGCAATCAGAGACCCGATTAGATCATTTTATATTGTGTTTAATATAAGATTTCAGGGAAATTCTATCACATTTGTTCAATTTACGTCGCTCCTATTTCAGATAGCGTACTGGGCTAGGCGGCATCTTGAAGCGAGTGGAAAGGCGAGTAAAATGCACTATTAAACTTCTATGATAGGGCAATCAGAGACCCGATTAGATCATTTTATATTTTGGTTAATATAAGAATTCAGCGAAATTCTATCACATTTGTTCCATTTACGTCGCTCCTATTTCAGATAGCTTATTGGGCTAAGCGGCATCGCAAAGCGCATGAAATGACGAGTGAAATGCACTATTAAACTTCTAGGGTCGGGCAAACAGAGACCCGATTAGATCATTTTACATTAAGGTTAATATAAGAATTCAGGGAAATTCTATCACATTTGTTCAATTTACGTCGCTCCTATTTCAGATAGCGTACTGGGCTAGGCGGCATCCTAAAGCGCGTGGGAGGGTGAGTAAAATGCACTACTAATCTTCCATGATAGGGCAATCGGAGACCCGATTAGATCATTTTATATTTTGTTTTATATAAGATTTCAGGGAAATTCTATCACATTTGTTCAATTTACGTCGTTCCTATTTCAGATAGCGTCCTGGGCTAAAAGGCATCTAATAGCGCATGAAATGGCGAGTATAATGCACTATTAAACTTCTAGGATAAGGCAAACAGAGACCCGATTAGATCATTTTATGTTACGGTTAATATAAGAATTCAGCGTAATTCTATCACATTTGTTCAAGTTACGTCGCTCCTATTTCTGATAGCGTACTGGGCTAGGCGGCATCTTAAAGCGCGTGGAATGGCGAGTAAAATGCACTACTAAACTTCTATGATAGGGCAATCAGGCACTCGATTAGATCATTTTATATTTTGTTTAATATAAGATTTCAGGGAAATTCTATCTCATTTGTTCAATTTACGTCGCTCCTATTTCAGTTAGCGTATTCGGCTAAGCGGCATCTCAAAGAGCATGAAATGGCGAATAAAATGCACTAGTAAACTTCTAGGCTAGGGCGAACAGAGACCCGATTAGTTCATTTTACATTATGGTTAATAAAAGAATTCAGCGAAATTCTATCACATTTGTTCCTCTTACGTCGCTCGTATTTCAGATAGCGTATTGGGCTAGGCGGCAACTTAAAGCGCGTGGAAAGGCGAGTAAAATGCACTATTAAACTTCTAGGGTAGGGCAAACAGAGACCCGATAAGATCATTTTACATTATGGTTAATAAAAGAATTCAGCGAAATTCTATCACATTTGATCAATTTACGTCGCTCCTATTTCAGATAGCGTATTGGGCTCGGCGGCATCCTAAAGCGCGCGGAATGGCGAGTAAAATGCACTATTAAGCTTCTATGCTAGGGCAATCAGAGACCTGATTAGATCATTTTATATTTTGGTTTATATAAGAATTCAGTGAAATTCTATCACATTTGTTCAATTTATTTCGCTCCTATTTCTGATAGCGTATTGGGCTAAGCGGCATCTCAAAGCGCATGAAATGGCGAATAAAATGCACTATTAAACTTCTAGGCGAGGGCGAACAGAGACCCGATTAGATCATTTTACATTATGGTTAATAAAAGAATTCAGCGAAATTCTATCACATTTGTTCAATTTACGTCGCTCCTATTACAGATAGCTTATTGTGCTTAGCGGCATCTCAAAGCGCATGAAGTGACGAGTGAAATGCACTATTAAACTTCTAGGGTAGGGCAATCAGAGACCCGATTAGATCATTTTATATTATGGTTAATTTAAGAATTCAGCGAAATTCTATCACATTTGTTCAATTTACGTCGCTCCTATTTCAGATAGCTTATTGGGCTAAGCGGCATCGCAAAGCGCATGAAATGACGAGTGAAATGCACTATTAAACTTCTAGGGTCGGGCAAACAGAGACCCGATTAGATCATTTTATATTATGGTTAATTTAAGAATTCAGCGAAATTCTATCACATTTGTTCAATTTACGTCGCTCCTATTTCAGATAGCTTATTGGGCTAAGCGGCATCGCAAAGCGCATGAAATGACGAGTGAAATGCACTATTAAACTTCTAGGGTCGGGCAAACAGAGACCCGATTAGATCATTTTACATTAAGGTTAATATAAGAATTCAGGGATATTCTATCACATTTGTTCAACATACGTCGCTCCTATTTCAGATAGCGTATTGGGCTAAGCGGCATCTCAAAGCGCGTGGAATGGCGAGTAAAATGCACTAGTAAACTTCTAGGGTAGGGCAATCAGAGACCCGATTAGATCATTTTATATTATGGTTAATTTAAGAATTCAGCAAAATTCTATCACATTAGTTCAATTTACGTCGTTCCTATTTCAGATAGCTTATTGGGCTAAGCGGCACCTCAAAGCGCATGAAATGGCGAGTGAAATGCACTATTAATCGTCTAGGGTAGGGCAATCAGAGACCCCATTAGATCATTTTATATTATGGTTAATTTAAGAATTCAGCGAAATTCTATCACATTTGTTCAATTTACGTCGCTCCTATTTCAGATAGCGTATTGGGCTAAGCGGCATCTCAAAGCGCATGAAATGGCGAGTAAAATGCACTATTAAACTTCTAGGGTAAGGCAAACAGAGACCCGATTAGATCATTTTATATTACGGTTAATATAAGAATTCAGAGTAATTCTATCACATTTGTTCAATTTACGTCGCCCCTATATCAGATAGCGTATTGGGCTAAGCGGCATCTCAAAGCGCATGAAATGGCGAGTCAAATGCACTGATAAACTTCTATGATAGGGAAATCAGAGACCCGATTAGATTATTTTATATTTTGGTTAATATAATAATTCAGCGAAATTCTAACACATTTGTTCCATTTACGTCGCTCCTATTTCAGATAGCTTATTGGGCTAAGCGGCATCCCAAAGCGCATGAAATGACGAGTGAAATGCACTATTAAACTTCTAGGGTCGGGCAAACAGAGACCCGATTAGATCATTTTACATTAAGGTTAATATAAGAATTCAGGGAAATTCTATCACATTTGTTCAATTTACGTCGCTCCTATTTCAGATAGCGTACTGGCCTAGGCGGCATCCTAAAGCGCGTGGGAGGGTGAGTAAAATGCACTACTAATCTTCCAAGATAGGGCAATCGGAGACCCGATTAGATCATTTTATACTTTGTTTTATATAAGATTTCAGGGAAATTCTATCACATTTGTTCAACATACGTCGCTCCTATTTCAGATAGCGTACTGGGCTAGGCGGCATCTTAAAGCGCGTGGAATGGCGAGTAAAATGCACTATTAAACTTCTATGATAGGGCAATCAGAGACCCGATTAGATCATTTTATATTTTGGTTAATATAAGAATTCAGCGAAATTCTATCACATTTGTTCAATTTGCGTCGCTCCTATTTCAGATAGCTTATTGGGCAGAGCGGCATCTCACAGCGCATGAAATGGCGAGTAAAATGCACTATTAAACTTCTAGGGTAAGGCAAACAGAGACCCGATTAGATCATTTTATATTATGGTTAATTTAAGAATTCAGCGAAATTCTATCGCACTTGTTCAATTTACGTCGCTCCTCTTTCAGATAGCGTATTGGGCTAAGCGGCATCTCAAAGCGCATGAAATGGCGAGTAAAATGCACTGTTAAACTTCTAGGGTTGGGCAAACAGAGACCCGATTAGATCATTTTATATTATGGTTAATTTAAGAATTCAGCGTAATTCTGTCACATTTGTTCAACTTACGTGGCTCCTATTTCAGATAGCGTACTGGGCTAGGCGGCATCCTAAAGCGCGCGGAATGGCGAGTAAAATGCACTATTAAGCTTCTATGCTAGGGCAATCAGCGACCTGATTAGATCATTTTATATTTTGGTTAATATAAGAATTCAGTGAAATTCTATCACATTTGTTCAATTTATTTCGCTCCTATTTCTGATAGCGTATTGGGCTAAGCGGCATCTCAAAGCGCATGAAATGGCGAATAAAATGCACTATTAAACTTCTAGGCGAAGGCGAACAGAGACCCGATTAGATCATTTTACATTATGGTTAATAAAAGAATTCAGCGAAATTCTATCACATTTGTTCAATTTACGTCGCTCCTATTACAGATAGCTTATTGTGCTTAGCGGCATCTCAAAGCGCATGAAGTGACGAGTGAAATGCACTATTAAACTTCTAGGGTAGGGCAATCAGAGACCCGATTAGATCATTTTATATTATGGTTAATTTAAGAATTCAGCGAAATTCTATCACATTTGTTCAATTTACGTCGCTCCTATTTCAGATAGCTTATTGGGCTAAGCGGCATCGCAAAGCGCATGAAATGACGAGTGAAATGCACTATTAAACTTCTAGGGTCGGGCAAACAGAGACCCGATTAGATCATTTTATATTATGGTTAATTTAAGAATTCAGCGAAATTCTATCACATTTGTTCAATTTACGTCGCTCCTATTTCAGATAGCTTATTGGGCTAAGCGGCATCGCAAAGCGCATGAAATGACGAGTGAAATGCACTATTAAACTTCTAGGGTCGGGCAAACAGAGACCCGATTAGATCATTTTACATTAAGGTTAATATAAGAATTCAGGGATATTCTATCACATTTGTTCAACATACGTCGCTCCTATTTCAGATAGCGTATTGGGCTAAGCGGCATCTCAAAGCGCGTGGAATGGCGAGTAAAATGCACTAGTAAACTTCTAGGGTAGGGCAATCAGAGACCCGATTAGATCATTTTATATTATGGTTAATTTAAGAATTCAGCAAAATTCTATCACATTAGTTCAATTTACGTCGTTCCTATTTCAGATAGCTTATTGGGCTAAGCGGCACCTCAAAGCGCATGAAATGGCGAGTGAAATGCACTATTAATCGTCTAGGGTAGGGCAATCAGAGACCCCATTAGATCATTTTATATTATGGTTAATTTAAGAATTCAGCGAAATTCTATCACATTTGTTCAATTTACGTCGCTCCTATTTCAGATAGCGTATTGGGCTAAGCGGCATCTCAAAGCGCATGAAATGGCGAGTAAAATGCACTATTAAACTTCTAGGGTAAGGCAAACAGAGACCCGATTAGATCATTTTATATTACGGTTAATATAAGAATTCAGAGTAATTCTATCACATTTGTTCAATTTACGTCGCCCCTATATCAGATAGCGTATTGGGCTAAGCGGCATCTCAAAGCGCATGAAATGGCGAGTCAAATGCACTGATAAACTTCTATGATAGGGAAATCAGAGACCCGATTAGATTATTTTATATTTTGGTTAATATAATAATTCAGCGAAATTCTAACACATTTGTTCCATTTACGTCGCTCCTATTTCAGATAGCTATTGGGCTAAGCGGCAGCCCAAAGCGCATGAAATGACGAGTGAAATGCACTATTAAACTTCTAGGGTCGGGCAAACAGAGACCCGATTAGATCATTTTACATTAAGGTTAATATAAGAATTCAGGGAAATTCTATCACATTTGTTCAATTTACGTCGCTCCTATTTCAGATAGCGTACTGGCCTAGGCGGCATCCTAAAGCGCGTGGGAGGGTGAGTAAAATGCACTACTAATCTTCCAAGATAGGGCAATCGGAGACCCGATTAGATCATTTTATACTTTGTTTTATATAAGATTTCAGGGAAATTCTATCACATTTGTTCAACATACGTCGCTCCTATTTCAGATAGCGTACTGGGCTAGGCGGCATCTTAAAGCGCGTGGAATGGCGAGTAAAATGCACTATTAAACTTCTATGATAGGGCAATCAGAGACCCGATTAGATCATTTTATATTTTGGTTAATATAAGAATTCAGCGAAATTCTATCACATTTGTTCAATTTGCGTCGCTCCTATTTCAGATAGCTTATTGGGCAAAGCGGCATCTCACAGCGCATGAAATGGCGAGTAAAATGCACTATTAAACTTCTAGGGTAAGGCAAACAGAGACCCGATTAGATCATTTTATATTATGGTTAATTTAAGAATTCAGCGAAATTCTATCGCACTTGTTCAATTTACGTCGCTCCTCTTTCAGATAGCGTATTGGGCTAAGCGGCATCTCAAAGCGCATGAAATGGCGAGTAAAATGCACTGTTAAACTTCTAGGGTTGGGCAAACAGAGACCCGATTAGATCATTTTATATTATGGTTAATTTAAGAATTCAGCGTAATTCTGTCACATTTGTTCAACTTACGTAGCTCCTATTTCAGATAGCGTACTGGGCTAGGCGGAAACTTAAAGCGCGTGGAATGGCGAGTAAAATGCACCATTAAACTTCTATGGTAGGGCAACCAGAGAACCGATTAGATCATTTTATATTACGGTTAATATAAGAATTCAGCGTAATTCTATCACATTTGTTCAACTTTCGTCGGTCCTATTTCAGATAGCGTACTGAGCTAGGCGGCATCTTAAAGCGCGTGGAATGGCGAGTAAAATGCAATATTAAGCTTCTATGATAGGGCAATCAGAGACCCGATTAGACCATTTTATATTTTGGTTATTATAAAAATTCAGCGAAATTCTATCACAATTGTTCAATTTACGTCGCTCCTATTTCAGATAGCGTATTGGGCTAAGCGGCAACTCAAAGCGCATGAAATGACGAGTGAAATGCACTATTAAACTTCTAGGGTAGGGCGAACAGAGACCCGATTAGATCATTTTACATTAAGGTTAATATAAGAATTCAGGGAAATTCTATCACATTTGTTCAATTTACGTCGCTCCTATTTCAAATAGCGTACTCGGATAGGCGGCATCTTAAAGCGCGTGGAATGGCGAGTAAAATGCACTATTAAACTTCTATGATAGGGCAATCAGAGACCCGATTAGATCTTTTTATGTTTTGGTTAATATAAGAATTCAGCGAAATTCTATTACATTTGTTCAATTTACGTCGCTCCTGTTTCAGATAGCGTATTGGGCTAAGCGGCATCTCAAAGCCCATGAAATGGCGATTAAAATGCACTATTAAACTCCTAGGGTAGGGCAAACAAAGACCCGATTAGATCATTTTATATTGCGGTTAATATAAGAATT
>CAKAJE020001118.1:0-124813 GCA_916610135.2 Macropis europaea | reverse complement strand
CGGGTCTCTGTTTGCCCTACCCTAGAAGTTTAATAGTGCATTTTACTCGCCATTTCTTGCGCTTTAAGATGCCGCCGAGCCCAGTACGCTATCTGATATAGGAGCGACGTAAGTTGATAAAATGTGATAGAATTACGCTGAATTCTTATATTAACCGTAATATAAAATGATCTAATCGGGTCTCTGTTTGCCTTATCCTAGAAGTTTAATAGTGCATTTTACTCGCCATTTCATGCGCATTGAGCTGCCGCTTAGCCCAATACGCTATCTGAAATAGGAGCGACGTAAATTGAACAAATATGATAGAGTTTCGCTGAATTCTTAAATTAACCATAAAATAAAATGATCTTATCGAGTCGCCGTTTGCCCTACCCTAGAAGTTTAACAGTGCATTTTACTCGCCATTTCTTGCGCTTTGAGATGCCGCTTAGCCCAATACACTATCTGAAATATCAGCGACGTTAATTGAACAAATGTGGTAGAATTACGCTGAATTCTTATATTAATCGTAATATAAAATGATCTAATCGGCTCTCTGATTGCCCTACCCTAGAAGTTTAACAGTGCATTTTACTCGCCATTTCATGCGGTTTGAGATGCCGCTTAGCCCAATACGCTATCTGAAATAGGAGCGACGTAAATTGAAAAACGTGATAGAATTTCCCTGAATTCTTATATTAACCTTAATGTAAAATGATCTAATCGGTTCTCTGTTCGCCCTACCCCAGAAGTTTAATAGTGCCTTTCACTCGTCATTTCGTGCGCTTTGAGATGCCGCTTAGCCCAATACGCTATCTGAAATAGGAGCGACGTAAATTGAACAATTGTGATAGAATTTCGCTGAATTCTTATATTAACCAAAATATAAAATGATCTAGTCGGGTCTCTGATTGCCCTATCATAGAAGTTTAATAGTGCATTTTGCTCGCCATTCCACGCGCTTTAAGATGCTGCCCAGCCCAGTAGGCTATCTGAAATTGGAGCGACGTAAATTGAACAAATGTGACAGAATTTTGCTGACATCTTAAATTAACCATAATATAAAATGATCTAATCGGGTCTCTGTTTGCCCTACCCTACAAGTTTAGCACTGCATTTTACCCGCCATTTCATGAGCATTGAGATGCATCTTAGCCCAAGAAGCTATCTGAAATAGGAGCGACGTAAATTGAACAAATGTGATAGAATTTCGCTGAATTCTTATATTAACCAAAATATAAAATGATCTAATCGGGACTCTGATTCCCTATCATAGAAGTTTAGTAGTGCATTTTACTCGCCCTTCCACGCGCTTTAAGATGCCGCCTAGCCCAGTACGCTATTTGAAATAGGAGCGACGTAAGTTGAACAAATGTGATAGAATTACGCTCAATTATTATATTAACCGTAATATAAAATTATCTAATCGGGTCTCTGTTTGCCCTACCCTAGAAGTTTAATAGTGCACTTTGCTCGCCATTTCATGCGCTTTGAGATGGCGCTTAGCCCAATACGCTATCTGAAATAGGAGCGACGTAAATTGAACAAATGTGATAGAATTTCGCTGAATTCTTATATTAAACTTAATGTAAAATGATCTAATCGGGTCTCTGTTCGCACTACCCTAGAAGTTTAACACTGCATTTCACTCGTCATTTCATGCGCTTTGAGTTGCCGCTTAGCCCAATAAGCTATCTGAAATAGGAGCGACGTGAATTGAACAAATGTGATAGAATTTCGCTGAATTCTTAAATTAAACTTAATGTAAAATGATCTAATCGGGTCTCTGTTCGCACTACCCTAGAAGTTTAATACTGCATTTCACTCGTCATTTCATGCGCTTTGAGTTGCCGCTTAGCCCAATACGATATCTGAAATAGGAGCGATGTAAATTGAACAAATGTGATAGAATTTTGCTGAATTCTTAAATTAACCATAATATAATATGATCTAATCGGGTCTCTGTTTGCCCTACCCTATAAGTTTAGTAGTGCATTTTACTCACCCTTCCACGCGCTTTAAGATGCCGCCTAGCCCAGTACGCTATCTGAAATAGGAGCGACGTAAGTTGAACAAATGTGATAAAATTACGCTGAATTCTTATATTAACCGTAATATAAAATGATCTAATCGTGTCTCTGTTTGCCCTACCCTAGAAGTTTAATAGTGCATTTTACTCGCCATTTCATGCGCTTTGAGATGGCGCTTAGCCCAATACGCTATCTGAAATAGGAGCGACGTAAATTGAACAAATGTGATAGAATTTCGCTGAATTCTTATATTAAACTTAATGTAAAATGATCTAATCGGGTCTCTGTTCGCACTACCCTAGAAGTTTAACACTGCATTTCACTCGTCATTTCATGCGCTTTGAGTTGCCGCTTAGCCCAATAAGCTATCTGAAATAGGAGCGACGTGAATTGAACAAATGTGATAAAATTTCGCTGAATTCTTAAATTAAACTTAATGTAAAATGATCTAATCGGGTCTCTGTTCGCACTACCCTAGAAGTTTAATACTGCATTTCACTCGTCATTTCATGCGCTTTGAGTTGCCGCTTAGCCCAATACGATATCTGAAATAGGAGCGATGTAAATTGAACAAATGTGATAGAATTTTGCTGAATTCTTAAATTAACCATAATATAATATGATCTAATCGGGTCTCTGTTTGCCCTACCCTATAAGTTTAGTAGTGCATTTTACTCACCCTTCCACGCGCTTTAAGATGCCGCCTAGCCCAGTACGCTATCTGAAATAGGAGCGACGTAAGTTGAACAAATGTGATAAAATTACGCTGAATTCTTATATTAACCGTAATATAAAATGATCTAATCGTGTCTCTGTTTGCCCTACCCTAGAAGTTTAATAGTGCATTTTACTCGCCATTTCTTGCGCTTTAAGATGCCGCCGAGCCCAGTACGCTATCTGATATAGGAGCGACGTAAGTTGAACAAATGTGATAGAATTACGCTGAATTCATATATTAACCGTAATATAAAATGATCTAATCGGGTCTCTGTTTGCCCTACCCTAGAAGTTTAATAGTGCATTTTACTCGCCATTTCTTGCGCTTTAAGATGCCGCCGAGCCCAGTACGCTATCTGATATAGGAGCGACGTAAGTTGATAAAATGTGATAGAATTACGCTGAATTCTTATATTAACCGTAATATAAAATGATCTAATCGGGTCTCTGTTTGCCTTATCCTAGAAGTTTAATAGTGCATTTTACTCGCCATTTCATGCGCATTGAGCTGCCGCTTAGCCCAATACGCTATCTGAAATAGGAGCGACGTAAATTGAACAAATGTGATAGAATTTTTCTGAATTCTTAAATAAACCATAATATGAAATGATCTAATCGGGTCTCTGTTTGCCCTACCCTAGAAGTTTAACAGTGCATTTCACTCGCCATTTCATGCTCTTTGAGATGCCGCTTAGCCCAATACGCTATCTGAAATAGGAGCGACGTAAATTGAACAAATGTGATAGAATTTCCCTGAATACTTATATTAACCAAAATATAAAATGATCTAATCGGGTCTCTGATTGCCCTATCAAAGAAGTTTAATAGTGCATTTTACTCGCCAATCCACGCGCTTTACGATTCCGCCTAGCCCAGTACGCTAGCTGAAATAGGAACGACGTAAATTGAAAAAATGTGATAGAATTACGCTGCATTTTTAAATTAACGATAATATAAAATGATCTAATCGGGTCTCTGGTTGCCCTACCCTAGAAGTTTAATAGTGCATTTTACTCGCCATTTCTTGCGCTTTGAGATGCCGCTTAGCCCAATACGCTATCTGAAATAGGAGCGACGTAAATTGAACAAATGTGATAGAATTTCCCTGAAATCTTACATTAAACAAAATATAAAATGATCTAAACGGGACTCTGATTGCCCTATCATAGAAGTTTAGTAGTGCATTTTACTCGCCATTCCACGCGCTTTAAGATGCCACCTAGCCCAGTACGCTATCTGAAATAGGAGCGACGTAAATTGAACAAATGTGATAGAATTTGGCTGAATTCTTAAATTAATCATAATATAAAATGATCTAATCGGGTCTCTGTTTGCCCTACCCTATAAGTGTAGTAGTGCATTTTACTCGCCCTTCCACGCGCTTTAAGATGCCGCCTAGCCCAGTACGCTATCTGAAATAGGAGCGACGTAAGTTGAACAAATGTGATAGAATTACGCTGAATTCTTATATTAACCGTAATATAAAATGATCTAATCGGGTCTCTGTTTGCCTTATCCTAGAAGTTTAATAGTGCATTTTACTCGCCATTTCATGCGCATTGAGCTGCCGCTTAGCCCAATACGCTATCTGAAATAGGAGCGACGTAAATTGAACAAATATGATAGAGTTTCGCTGAATTCTTAAATTAACCATAAAATAAAATGATCTTATCGAGTCGCCGTTTGCCCTACCCTAGAAGTTTAACAGTGCATTTTACTCGCCATTTCTTGCGCTTTGAGATGCCGCTTAGCCCAATACACTATCTGAAATATCAGCGACGTAAATTGAACAAATGTGGTAGAATTACGCTGAATTCTTATATTAATCGTAATATAAAATGATCTAATCGGCTCTCTGATTGCCCTACCCTAGAAGTTTAACAGTGCATTTTACTCGCCATTTCATGCGGTTTGAGATGCCGCTTAGCCCAATACGCTATCTGAAATAGGAGCGACGTAAATTGAAAAACGTGATAGAATTTCCCTGAATTCTTATATTAACCTTAATGTAAAATGATCTAATCGGTTCTCTGTTCGCCCTACCCCAGAAGTTTAATAGTGCCTTTCACTCGTCATTTCGTGCGCTTTGAGATGCCGCTTAGCCCAATACGCTATCTGAAATAGGAGCGACGTAAATTGAACAATTGTGATAGAATTTCGCTGAATTCTTATATTAACCAAAATATAAAATGATCTAGTCGGGTCTCTGATTGCCCTATCATAGAAGTTTAATAGTGCATTTTGCTCGCCATTCCACGCGCTTTAAGATGCTGCCCAGCCCAGTAGGCTATCTGAAATTGGAGCGACGTAAATTGAACAAATGTGACAGAATTTTGCTGACATCTTAAATTAACCATAATATAAAATGATCTAATCGGGTCTCTGTTTGCCCTACCCTACAAGTTTAGCACTGCATTTTACCCGCCATTTCATGAGCATTGAGATGCCGCTTAGCCCAATAAGCTATCTGAAATAGGAGCGACGTAAATTGAACAAATGTGATAGAATTTTTCTGAATTCTTAAATAAACCATAATATAAAATCATCTTATCGGGTCTCTGTTTGCCCTACCCTAGAAGTTTAATAGTGCATTTTACTCGCCATTTCTTGCGCTTTAAGATGCCGCTTAGCCCAATACGCTATCTGCAATAGGAGCGACGCCCATTGAACAAATGTGATGGAATTTCGCTGAATTCTTATATTCACCAAAATATAAAATGATCTAATCGGGTCTCTGATTGCCCTATCATAGAAGTTTAATAGTGCATTTTACTCGCCATTCCACGCGCTTTAAGATGCCGCCTAGCCCAGTACGCTATCTGAAATAGGAGCGACGTAAATTGAACAAATGTGATAGAATTTTGCCGAATTCTTAAATTAGCCATAATATAAAATGATGTAATCGGGTCTCTGTTCGCCCTACCCAAGAAGTTTAGTAGTGCATTCCTCACGTCATTTCATGCGCTTTGAGATGCCGCTTAGCCCAATACGCTATCTGAAATAGGAGCGACGTAAGTTGAACAAATGTGATAGAATTACGCTGAATTCTTATATTAACCGTAATATAAAATGATCTAATCGGGTCTCTGTTTGCCTTACCCTAGAAGTTTAATAGTGCATTTTACTCGCCATTTCATGCGCTTTGAGATGCCGCTTACCCCAATACGCATCTGAAATAGGAGCGACGTAAATTGAACAAATATGATAGAATTACGCTGAATTCTTATATTAACCGTAATATAAAATCATCTAATCGGGTCTCTGTTTGCCTTACCCTAGAAGTTTAATAGTGCATTTTACTCCCCATTTCATGCGCTTTGAGATGCCGCTTAGCCCAATACGCTATCTGCAATAGGAGCGACGCCCATTGAGCAAATGTGATGGAATTTCGCTGAATTCTTAAATTAACCATAATATCAAATGATCTAATCGGGTCTCTGTTCGCACTACCCTAGAAGTTTAATACTGCATTTCACTCGTCATTTCATGCGCTTTGAGTTGCCGCTTAGCCCAATAAGCTATCTGAAATAGGAGCGACGTGAATTGAACAAATGTGATAGAATTTCGCTGAATTCTTATATTAAACTTAATGTAAAATGATCTAATCGGGTCTCTGTTCGCACTACCCTAGAAGTTTAATACTGCATTTCACGCGTCATTTCATGCGCTTTGAGTTGCCGCTTAGCCCAATACGATATCTGAAATAGGAGCGATGTAAATTGAACAAATGTGATAGAATTTTGCTGAATTCTTAAATTAACCATAATATAATATGATCTAATCGGGTCTCTGTTTGCCCTACCCTATAAGTTTAGTAGTGCATTTTACTCACCCTTCCACGCGCTTTAAGATGCCGCCTAGCCCAGTACGCTATCTGAAATAGGAGCGACGTAAGTTGAACAAATGTGATAGAATTACGCTGAATTCTTATATTAACCGTAATATAAAATGATCTAATCGGGTCTCTGTTTGCCCTACCCTAGAAGTTTAATAGTGCATTTTACTCTCCATTTCTTGCGCTTTAAGATGCCGCCGAGCCCAGTACGCTATCTGATATAGGAGCGACGTAAGTTGAACAAATGTGATAGAATTACGCTGAATTCATATATTAACCGTAATATAAAATGATCTAATCGGGTCTCTGTTTGCCCTACCCTAGAAGTTTAATAGTGCATTTTACTCGCCATTTCTTGCGCTTTAAGATGCCGCCGAGCCCAGTACGCTATCTGATATAGGTGCGACGTAAGTTGATAAAATGTGATAGAATTACGCTGAATTCTTATATTAACCGTAATATAAAATGATCTAATCGGGTCTCTGTTTGCCTTATCCTAGAAGTTTAATAGTGCATTTTACTCGCCATTTCATGCGCATTGAGCTGCCGCTTAGCCTAATACGCTATCTGAAATAGGAGCGACGTAAATTGAACAAATGTGATAGAATTTTTCTGAATTCTTAAATAAACCATAATATAAAATGATCTAATCGGGTCTCTGTTTGCCCTACGCTAGAAGTTTAACAGTGCATTTCACTCGCCATTTCATGCTCTTTGAGATGCCGCTTAGCCCAATACGCTATCTGAAATAGGAGCGACGTAAATTGAACAAATGTGATAGAATTTCCCTGAATACTTATATTAACCAAAATATAAAATGATCTAATCGGGTCTCTGATTGCCCTATCAAAGAAGTTTAATAGTGCATTGTACTCGCCAATCCACGCGCTTTACGATTCCGCCTAGCCCAGTACGCTAGCTGAAATAGGAACGACGTAAATTGAAAAAATGTGATAGAATTACGCTGAATTTTTAAATTAACGATAATATAAAATGATCTAATCGGGTCTCTGGTTGCCCTACCCTAGAAGTTTAATAGTGCATTTTACTCGCCATTTCTTGCGCTTTGAGATGCCGCTTAGCCCAATACGCTATCTGAAATAGGAGCGACGTAAATTGAACAAATGTGATAGAATTTCCCTGAAATCTTATATTAAACAAAATATAAAATGATCTAAACGGGACTCTGATTGCCCTATCATAGAAGTTTAGTAGTGCATTTTACTCGCCATTCCACGCGCTTTAAGATGCCACCTAGCCCAGTACGCTATCTGAAATAGGAGCGACGTAAATTGAACAAATGTGATAGAATTTGGCTGAATCCTTAAATTAATCATAATATAAAATGATCTAATCGGGTCTCTGTTTGCCCTACCCTATAAGTGTAGTAGTACATTTTACTCGCCCTTCCACGCGCTTTAAGATGCCGCCTATCCCAGTACGCTATCTGAAATAGGAGCGACGTAAGTTGAACAAATGTGATAGAATTACGCTGAATTCTTATATTAACCGTAATATAAAATGATCTAATCGGGTCTCTGTTTGCCTTATCCTAGAAGTTTAATAGTGCATTTTACTCGCCATTTCATGCGCATTGGGCTGCCGCTTAGCCCAATACGCTATCTGAAATAGGAGCGACGTAAATTGAACAAATATGATAGAGTTTCGCTGAATTCTTAAATTAACCATAAAATAAAATGATCTTATCGGGTCGCCGTTTGCCCTACCCTAGAAGTTTAACAGTGCATTTTACTCGCCATTTCTTGCGCTTTGAGATGCCGCTTAGCCCAATACACTATCTGAAATATCAGCGACGTAAATTGAACAAATGTGGTAGAATTACGCTGAATTCTTATATTAATCGTAATATAAAATGATCTAATCGGCTCTCTGATTGCCCTACCCTAGAAGTTTAACAGTGCATTTTACTCGCCATTTCATGCGGTTTGAGATGCCGCTTAGCCCAATACGCTATCTGAAATAGGAGCGACGTAAATTGAAAAACGTGATAGAATTTCCCTGAATTCTTATATTAACCTTAATGTAAAATGATCTAATCGGTTCTCTGTTCGCCCTACCCTAGAAGTTTAATAGTGCCTTTCACTCGTCATTTTATGCGCTTTAAGATGCCGCCGCGCCCAGTACGCTATCTGAAGTAGGAGCGACGTTAGTTGAACAAATGTGATAGAATTACGCTGAATTCTTAAATTAATCATAATATAAAATGATCTAATCGGGTCTCTGTTTGCCCTACCCTATAAGTGTAGTAGTACATTTTACTCGCCCTTCCACGCGCTTTAAGATGCCGCCTATCCCAGTACGCTATCTGAAATAGGAGCGACGTAAGTTGAACAAATGTGATAGAATTATGCTGAATTCTTATATTAACCGTAATATAAAATGATCTAATCGGGTCTCTGTTTGCCTTATCCTAGAAGTTTAATAGTGCATTTTACTTGCCATTTCATGCGCTTTGAGATGCCGCTTAGCCCAATACGCTATCTGCAATAGGAGCGACGTCCATTGAACAAATGTGATAGAATTTCGCTGAATTCTTAAATTAACCATAATATCAAATGATCTAATCGGGTCTCTGATTGCCCTATCATAGATGTTTAATAGTGCATTTCACTCGTCATTTCATGCGCTTTGAGATGCCGCCTAGCCCAGTACGCTATCTGAAATAGGAGCGACGTAAGTTGAACAAATGTGATAGAATTACGCTTAATTATTATATTAACCGTAATATGAAATTATCTAATCGGGTCTCTGTTCGCCCTACCCTAGAAGTTTAATAGTGCACTTTGCTCGCCATTTCATGCGCTTTGAGATGGCGCTTAGCCCAATACGCTATCTGAAATAGGAGCGACGTAAATTGAACAAATGTGATAGAATTTCCCTGAATTCTTATATACACCTTAATGTAAAATGATCTAATCGGGTGTTTGTTCGCCCTACCCTAGAAGTTTAATAGAGCATTTCACTCGCCATTTCATGCGCTTTGAGATGCCGCTTAGCCCAATAAGCTATCTGAAATAGGAGCGACGTGAATTGAACAAATGTGATAGAATTTCGCTGAATTCTTATATTAAACTTAATGTAAAATGATCTAATCGGGTCTCTGTTCGCACTACCCTAGAAGTTTAATACTGCATTTCACTCGACATTTCATGCGCTTTGAGTTGCCGCTTAGCCCAATACGATATCTGAAATAGGAGCGATGTAAATTGAACAAATGTGATAGAATTACGCTGAATTCTTATATTAACCGTAATATAAAATGATCTAATCCGGTCTCTGTTTGCCCTACCATAGAAGTTTAATAGTGCATTTTACTCGCCATTTCTTGCGCTTTAAGATGCCGCCGAGCCCAGTATGCTATCTGATATAGGAGCGACGTAAGTTGAACAAATGTGATAGAATTACGCTGAATTCATATATTAACCGTAATATAAAATGATCTAATCGGGTCTCTGTTTGCCCTACCCTAGAAGTTTAATAGTGCATTTTACTCGCCATTTCTTGCGCTTTAAGATGCCGCCGAGCCCAGTACGCTATCTGATATAGGAGCGACGTAAGTTGATAAAATGTGATAGAATTACGCTGAATTCTTATATTAACCGTAATATAAAATGATCTAATCGGGTCTCTGTTCGCCCTACCCTAGAAGTTTAATAGTGCCTTTCACTCGTCATTTTATGCGCTTTAAGATGCCGCCGCGCCCAGTACGCTATCTGAAGTAGGAGCGACGTTAGTTGAACAAATGTGATAGAATTACGCTGAATTCTTAAATTAATCATAATATAAAATGATCTAATCGGGTCTCTGTTTGCCCTACCCTATAAGTGTAGTAGTACATTTTACTCGCCCTTCCACGCGCTTTAAGATGCCGCCTATCCCAGTACGCTATCTGAAATAGGAGCGACGTAAGTTGAACAAATGTGATAGAATTATGCTGAATTCTTATATTAACCGTAATATAAAATGATCTAATCGGGTCTCTGTTTGCCTTATCCTAGAAGTTTAATAGTGCATTTTACTCGCCATTTCATGCGCATTGAGCTGCCGCTTAGCCCAATACGCTATCTGAAATAGGAGCGACGTAAATTGAACAAATATGATAGAGTTTCGCTGAATTCTTAAATTAACCATAAAATAAAATGATCTTATCGGGTCGCCGTTTGCCCTACCCTAGAAGTTTAACAGTGCATTTTACTCGCCATTTCTTGCGCTTTGAGATGCCGCTTAGCCCAATACACTATCTGAAATATCAGCGACGTAAATTGAACAAATGTGGTAGAATTACGCTGAATTCTTATATTAACCGTAATATAAAATGATCTAATCGGCTCTCTGATTGCCCTACCCTAGAAGTTTAACAGTGCATTTTACTCGCCATTTCATGCGGTTTGAGATGCCGCTTAGCCCAATACGCTATCTGAAATAGGAGCGACGTAAATTGAAAAACGTGATAGAATTTCCCTGAATTCTTATATTAACCTTAATGTAAAATGATCTAATCGGTTCTCTGTTCGCCCTACCCTAGAAGTTTAATAGTGCCTTTCACTCGTCATTTTATGCGCTTTAAGATGCCGCCGCGCCCAGTACGCTATCTGAAGTAGGAGCGACGTTAGTTGAACAAATGTGATAGAATTACGCTGAATTCTTATATTAAACGTAATATAAAATGATCTAATCGGGTGTCTGTTTGCCCTACCCTACAAGTTTAGCAGTGCATTTTACTCGCCATTTCATGCGCTTTGAGATGCCGCTTAGCCCAATACGCTATCTGAAATAGGAGCGACGTAAATTGAACAAATGTGATAGAATTTCCCTGAATTCTTATATTAACCAAAATATAAAATGATCTAATCGGGTCTCTGTTCACCCTATCATACAAGTTTAAAAGTGCATTTTACTCGCCAATCCACGCGCTTTAAGATTCCGCCTAGCCCAGGACGCTATCTGAAATAGGAGCGACGTAAATTGAACAAATGTGATAGAATTTGGCTGAATTCTTAAATTAATCATAATATAAAATGATCTAATCGGGTCTCTGTTTGCCCTACCCTAGGAGTTTAATAGTGCATTTTACTCGCCATTTCATGCGCTTTGAGATGGCGCTTAGCCCAATACGCTCTCTGAAATAGTAGCGACGTAAATGGAACAAATGAGATAGAATTTGGCTGAATTCTTAAATTAACCATAATATAAAATGATCTAATCGGGTCTCTGTTTGCCTTACCCCAGAAGTTTAATAGTGCATTTTACTCGCCATTTCATGCGATTAGAGATGCCGCTTAGCCCAATACGCTATCTGAAATAGGAGCGACGTAAATTAAACAAATGTGATAGAATTTCGCTGAATTCTTAAATTAACCATAATATAAAATGATCTAATCGGGTCTCTGTTTGCCCTATCATAGAAGTTTAATAGTGCATTTCACTCGTCATTTCATGCGCTTTGAGATGCCGCCTAGCCCAGTAGGCTATCTGAAATATCAGCGACGTAAATTGAACAAATGTGATAGAATTACGCTGAAGTCTTATATTAACCGTAATATAAAATGGTCTAATCGGGTCTCTGTTTGCCTTATCATAGAAGTTTAATAGTGCATTTTACTCGCCATTTCATGGGCTTTGAGATGCCGCTTAGACCAATACGCTATCTGAAATAGGAGCGACGTAAATTGAACAAATGTGATAGAATTTCCCTGAATACTTATATTAACCTTAATGTAAAATGATCTAATCGGGTCTCTGTTCGCCCTACCTTAGAAGAATAATAGTGCATTTCACTCGCCAATCCACGCGCTTTAAGATGCCGCCTAGCCCAGTACGCTATCTCAAATAGGAGCGACGTCAGTTGAACAAATGTGATAGAATTACGCTGAATTCTTATATTAACCGTAATATAGAATCATCTAATCGGGTCTCTGTTTGCCTTACCCTAGAAGTTTAATAGTGCATTTTACTTGCCATTTCATGCGCTTTGAGATGCCGCTTAGCCCAATACGCTATCTGCAATAGGAGCGACGTCCATTGAACAAATGTGATAGAATTTCGCTGAATTCTTAAATTAACCATAATATCAAATGATCTAATCGGGTCTCTGATTGCCCTATCATAGATGTTTAATAGTGCATTTCACTCGTCATTTCATGCGCTTTGAGATGCCGCCTAGCCCAGTACGCTATCTGAAATAGGAGCGACGTAAGTTGAACAAATGTGATAGAATTACGCTTAATTATTATATTAACCGTAATATGAAATTATCTAATCGGGTCTCTGTTCGCCCTACCCTAGAAGTTTAATAGTGCACTTTGCTCGCCATTTCATGCGCTTTGAGATGGCGCTTAGCCCAATACGCTATCTGAAATAGGAGCGACGTAAATTGAACAAATGTGATAGAATTTCCCTGAATTCTTATATACACCTTAATGTAAAATGATCTAATCGGGTGTTTGTTCGCCCTTCCCTAGAAGTTTAATAGAGCATTTCACTCGCCATTTCATGCGCTTTGAGATGCCGCTTAGCCCAATAAGCTATCTGAAATAGGAGCGACGTGAATTGAACAAATGTGATAGAATTTCGCTGAATTCTTATATTAAACTTAATGTAAAATGATCTAATCGGGTCTCTGTTCGCACTACCCTAGAAGTTTAATACTGCATTTCACTCGACATTTCATGCGCTTTGAGTTGCCGCTTAGCCCAATACGATATCTGAAATAGGAGCGATGTAAATTGAACAAATGTGATAGAATTACGCTGAATTCTTATATTAACCGTAATATAAAATGATCTAATCCGGTCTCTGTTTGCCCTACCATAGAAGTTTAATAGTGCATTTTACTCGCCATTTCTTGCGCTTTAAGATGCCGCCGAGCCCAGTATGCTATCTGATATAGGAGCGACGTAAGTTGAACAAATGTGATAGAATTACGCTGAATTCATATATTAACCGTAATATAAAATGATCTAATCGGGTCTCTGTTTGCCCTACCCTAGAAGTTTAATAGTGCATTTTACTCGCCATTTCTTGCGCTTTAAGATGCCGCCGAGCCCAGTACGCTATCTGATATAGGAGCGACGTAAGTTGATAAAATGTGATAGAATTACGCTGAATTCTTATATTAACCGTAATATAAAATGATCTAATCGGGTCTCTGTTTGCCTTATCCTAGAAGTTTAATAGTGCATTTTACTCGCCATTTCATGCGCATTGAGCTGCCGCTTAGCCCAATACGCTATCTGAAATAGGAGCGACGTAAATTGAACAAATGTGATAGAATTTTTCTGAGTTATTAAATAAACCATAATATGAAATGATCTAATCGGTTCTCTGTTTGCCCTACCCAAGAAGTTTAACAGTGCATTTCACTCGCCATTTCATGCTCTTTGAGATGCCGCTTAGCCCAATACGCTATCTGAAATAGGAGCGACGTAAATTGAACAAATGTGATAGAATTTCGCTGAATTCTTAAATTAACCAAAATATAAAATGATCTAATCGGGTCTCTGATTGCCCTATCAAAGAAGTTTAATAGTGCATTTTACTCGCCAATCCACGCGCTTTACGATTCCGCCTAGCCCAGTACGCTATCTGAAATAGGAGCGACGTAAATTGAACAAACGTGATAGAATTTGGGTGAACTCTTAAATTAACCATAATATAAAATGATCTAATCGGGACTCCGTTTGCCCTACCCTAGAAGTTTAACAGCGCATTCTAATCGCCATTTCATGCGCTTTGAGATGCAGCTTAGCCCAATACGCTATCTGAAATAGTAGCGACGTAAATTGAACAAATGTGATAGAATTTGGCTGAATTCTTAAATTAACCATAATATAAAATGATCTAATCGGGTCTCTGTTTGCCTTCCCTAGATGTTTAATGGTGCATTTTGCTCGCCATTTCATGTGATTTGAGATACCGCTTAGCCCAATACGCTATCTGAAATAGGAGCGACGTAAATTGAACAAATGTGATAGAATTTCCCTGAAATCTTATATTAAACAAAATATAAAATGATCTAAACGGGACTCTGATTGCCCTATCATAGAAGTTTAGTAGTGCATTTTACTCGCCATTCCACGCACTTTAAGATGCCACCTAGCCCAGTACGCTATCTGAAATAGGAGCGACGTAAATTGAACAAATGTGATAGAATTTGGCTGAATTCTTAAATTAATCATAATATAAAATGATCTAATCGGGTCTCTGTTTGCCCTACCCTATGAGTTTAGTAGTGCATTTTACTCGCCCTTCCACGCGCTTTAAGATGCCGCCTAGCCCAGTACGCTATCTGAAATAGGAGCGACGTAAGTTGAACAAATGTGATAGAATTACGCTGAATTCTTATATTAACCGTAATATAAAATGATCTAATCGGGTCTCTGTTCGCCCTACCCTAGAAGTTTAATAGTGCATTTTACTCGCCATTTCTGGCGCTTTAAGATGCCGCCGAGCCCAGTACGGTATCTGATATAGGAGCGACGTAAATTGAACAAATGTGGTAGAATTACGCTGAATTCTTATATTAACCGTAATATAAAATGATCTAACCGGCTCTCTGATTGCCCTACCCTAGAAGTTTAACAGTGCATTTTACTCGCCATTTCATGCGGTTTGAGATGCCGCCTAGCCCAGTACGCTATTTGAAATTGGAGCGACGTAAATTGAACAAATGTGACAGAATTTTGCTGACATCTTAAATTAACCATAATATAAAATGATCTAATCGGGTCTCTGTTTGCCCTACCCTACAAGTTTAGCAGTGCATTTTGCTCGCCATTTCATGCGCTTTGAGATGGCGCTTAGCCCAATAAGCTATCTGAAATAGGATCGACGTAAATTGAACAAATGTGATAGAATTACGCTGAATTCTTATATTAACCGTAATATAAAATGATCTAATCGGGTCTCTGTTTGCCTTACCCTAGAAGTTTAATGGTGCATTTTACTCGCCATTTCATGCGCTTTGAGATGCCGCTTAGCCCAATACGCATCTGAAATAGGAGCGACGTAAATTGAACAATTGTGATAGAATTTCGCTGAATTCTTATATTAACCAAAATATAAAATGATCTAGTCGGGTCTCTGATTGCCCTATCACAGAAGTTTAATAGTGCATTTTGCTCGCCATTCCACGCGCTTTAAGATGCCGCCTAGCCCAGTACGCTATCTGAAATTGGAGCGACGTAAATTGAACAAATGTGACAGAATTTTGCTGACATCTTAAATTAACCATAATATAAAATGATCTAATCGGGTCTCTGTTTGCCCTACCCTACAAGTTTAGCAGTGCATTTTGCTCGCCATTTCATGCGCTTTGAGATGGCGCTTAGCCCAATAAGCTATCTGAAATAGGAGCGACGTAAATTGAACAAATGTGATAGAATTACTCTGAATTCTTATATTAACCGTAATATAAAATGACCAAATCGGGTCTCTGTTTGCCTTATCCTAGAAGTTTAATAGTGCATTTCACTCGCCATTTCATGCGCTTTGAGCTGCCGCTTAGCCCAATACGCTATCTGAAATCGGAGCGACGTAAATTGAACAAATGTGATAGAATTTTTCTGAATTCTTATATTAACCTAAATATGAAATGATCTAATCGGGTCTCTGTTTGCCCGACCCTAGAAGTTTAACAGTGCATTTTACTCGACATTTCATGGGCTTTGAGATGCCGCTTAGCCCAATACGCTATCTGAAATAGGAGCGACGTAAATTGAACAGATGTGATAGAATTTCCCTGAATACTTATATTAACCTTAATGTAAAATGATCTAATCGGGTCTCTGTTCGCCCTACCTTAGAAGAGTAATAGTGCATTTCACTCGCCAATCCACGCGCTTTAAGATGCCGCCTAGCCCAGTACGCTATCTGAAATAGGAGCGACGTAAATTGAACAAATGTGATAGAATTTCGCTGAATTCTTAAATTAACCATAATATAAAATGATCTAATCGGGTCTCCGTTTGCCCTACCCTAGAAGTTTAACAGCGCATTCTAATCGCCATTTCATGCGCTTTGAGATGCAGCTTAGCCCAATACGCTATCTGAAATAGTAGCGACGTAAATTGAACAAATGTGATAGAATTTGGCTGAATTCTTAAATTAACCATAATATAAAATGATCTAATCGGGTCTCTGTTTGCCTTCCCTAGATGTTTAATGGTGCATTTTGCTCGCCATTTCATGTGATTTGAGATACCGCTTAGCCCAATACGCTATCTGAAATAGGAGCGACGTAAATTGAACAAATGTGATAGAATTTCCCTGAAATCTTATATTAAACAAAATATAAAATGATCTAAACGGGACTCTGATTGCCCTATCATAGAAGTTTAGTAGTGCATTTTACTCGCCATTCCACGCACTTTAAGATGCCACCTAGCCCAGTACGCTATCTGAAATAGGAGCGACGTAAATTGAACAAATGTGATAGAATTTGGCTGAATTCTTAAATTAATCATAATATAAAATGATCTAATCGGGTCTCTGTTTGCCCTACCCTATGAGTTTAGTAGTGCATTTTACTCGCCCTTCCACGCGCTTTAAGATGCCGCCTAGCCCAGTACGCTATCTGAAATAGGAGCGACGTAAGTTGAACAAATGTGATAGAATTACGCTGAATTCTTATATTAACCGTAATATAAAATGATCTAATCGGGTCTCTGTTCGCCCTACCCTAGAAGTTTAATAGTGCATTTTACTCGCCATTTCTGGCGCTTTAAGATGCCGCCGAGCCCAGTACGGTATCTGATATAGGAGCGACGTAAATTGAACAAATGTGGTAGAATTACGCTGAAGTCTTATATTAACCGTAATATAAAATGATCTAACCGGCTCTCTGATTGCCCTACCCTAGAAGTTTAACAGTGCATTTTACTCGCCATTTCATGCGGTTTGAGATGCCGCTTAGCCCAATACGCTATCTGAAATAGGACCGACGTAAATTGAAAAACGTGATAGAATTTCCCTGAATTCTTATATTAACCTTAATGTAAAATGATCTAATCGGTTCTCTGTTCGCCCTACCCTAGAAGTTTAATAGTGCCTTTCACTCGTCATTTCATGCGCTTTGAGATGCCGCTTAGCCCAATACGCTATCTGAAATAGGAGCGACGTAAATTGAACAATTGTGATAGAATTTCGCTGAATTCTTATATTAACCAAAATATAAAATGATGTAGTCGGGTCTCTGATTGCCCTATCATAGAAGTTTAATAGTGCATTTTGCTCGCCATTCCACGCGCTTTAAGATGCCGCCTAGCCCAGTACGCTATTTGAAATTGGAGCGACGTAAATTGAACAAATGTGACAGAATTTTGCTGACATCTTAAATTAACCATAATATAAAATGATCTAATCGGGTCTCTGTTTGCCCTACCCTGCAAGTTTAGCAGTGCATTTTGCTCGCCATTTCATGCGCTTTGAGATGGCGCTTAGCCCAATAAGCTATCTGAAATAGGAGCGACGTAAATTGAACAAATGTGATAGAATTACGCTGAATTCTTATATTAACCGTAATATAAAATGATCTAATCGGGTCTCTGTTTGCCTTGCCCTAGAAGTTTAATGGTGCATTTTACTCGCCATTTCATGCGCTTTGAGATGCCGCTTAGCCCAATACGCATCTGAAATAGGAGCGACGTAAATTGAACAAATATGTTAGAATTACGCTGAATTCTTATATTAACCGTAATATAAAATCATCTAATCGGGTCTCTGTTTGCCTTACCCTAGAAGTTTAATAGTGCATTTTACTCGCCATTTCATGCGCTTTGAGATGCCGCTTAGCCCAATACGCTATCTGCAATAGGAGCGACGTCCATTGAACAAATGTGATGGAATTTCGCTGAATTCTTAAATTAACCATAATATAAAATGATCTAATCGGGTCTCTGTTTGCCTTACCCCAGAAGTTTAATAGTGCATTTTACTCGCCATTTCATGCGATTAGAGATGCCGCTTAGCCCAATACGCTATCTGAAATAGGAGCGACGTAAATTGAACAATTGTGATAGAATTTCGCTGAATTCTTATATTAACCAAAATATAAAATGATCTAGTCGGGTCTCTGATTGCCCTATCACAGAAGTTTAATAGTGCATTTTGCTCGCCATTCCACGCGCTTTAAGATGCCGCCTAGCCCAGTACGCTATCTGAAATTGGAGCGACGTAAATTGAACAAATGTGACAGAATTTTGCTGACATCTTAAATTAACCATAATATAAAATGATCTAATCGGGTCTCTGTTTGCCCTACCCTACAAGTTTAGCAGTGCATTTTGCTCGCCATTTCATGCGCTTTGAGATGGCGCTTAGCCCAATAAGCTATCTGAAATAGGAGCGACGTAAATTGAACGAATGTGATAGAATTACTCTGAATTCTTATATTAACCGTAATATAAAATGACCAAATCGGGTCTCTGTTTGCCTTATCCTAGAAGTTTAATAGTGCATTTCACTCGCCATTTCATGCGCTTTGAGATGCCGCTTAGCCCAATACGATATCTGAAATAGGAGCGATGTAAATTGAACAAATGTGATAGAATTTTGCTGAATTCTTAAATTAACCATAATATAATATGATCTAATCGGGTCTCTGTTTGCCCTACCCTATAAGTTTAGTAGTGCATTGTACTCACCCTTCCACGCGCTTTAAGATGCCGCCTAGCCCAGTACGCTATCTGAAATAGGAGCGACGTAAGTTGAACAAATGTGATAGAATTACGCTGAATTCTTATATTAACCGTAATATAAAATGATCTAATCGGGTCTCTGTTTGCCCTACCCTAGAAGTTTGATAGTGCATTTTACTCGCCATTTCTTGCGCTTTAAGATGCCGCCGAGCCCAGTACGCTATCTGATATAGGAGCGACGTAAGTTGATCAAATGTGATAGAATTACGCTGAATTCATATATTAACCGTAATATAAAATGATCTAATCGGGTCTCTGTTTGCCCTACCCTAGAAGTTTAATAGTGCATTTTACTCGCCATTTCTTGCGCTTTAAGATGCCGCCGAGCCCAGTACGCTATCTGATATAGGAGCGACGTAAGTTGATAAAATGTGATAGAATTACGCTGAATTCTTATATTAACCGTAATATAAAATGATCTAATCGGGTCTCTGTTTGCCTTATCCTAGAAGTTTAATAGTGCATTTTACTCGCCATTTCATGCGCATTGAGCTGCCGCTTAGCCCAATACGCTATCTGAAATAGGAGCGACGTAAATTGAACAAATGTGATAGAATTTTTCTGAATTCTTAAATAAACCATAATATGAAATGATCTAATCGGGTCTCTGTTTGCCCTACCCTAGAAGTTTAACAGTGCATTTCACTCGCCATTTCATGCTCTTTGAGATGCCGCTTAGCCCAATACGCTATCTGAAATAGGAGCGACGTAAATTGTACAAATGTGATAGAATTTCCCTGAATACTTATATTAACCAAAATATAAAATGATCTAATCGGGTCTCTGATTGCCCTATCAAAGAAGTTTAATAGTGCATTTTACTCGCCAATCCACGCGCTTTACGATTCCGCCTAGCCCAGTACGCTATCTGAAGTAGGAGCGACGTTAGTTGAACAAATGTGATAGAATTACGCTGAATTCTTATATTAACCGTAATATAAAATGATCTAATCGGGTCTCTGTTTGCCCTACCCTACAAGTTTAGCAGTGCATTTTACTCGCCATTTCATGCGCTTTGAGATGCCGCTTAGCCCAATACGCTATCTGAAATAGGAGCGACGTAAATTGAACAAATGTGATAGAATTTCCCTGAATTCTTATATTAACCAAAATATAAAATGATCTAATCGGGTCTCTGTTCGCCCTATCATACAAGTTTAAAAGTGCATTTTACTCGCCAATCCACGCGCTTTAAGATTCCGCCTAGCCCAGTACGCTATCTGAAATAGGAGCGACGTAAATTGAACAAATGTGATAGAATTACGCTGAATTCTTATATTAACCATAATATAAAATCATCTTATCGGGTCTCTGTTTGCCCTACCCTAGAAGTTTAATAGTGCATTTTACTCGCCATTTCTTGCGCTTTAAGATGCCGCCGCGCCCAGTACGCTATCTGAAGTAGGAGCGACGTTAGTTGAACAAGTGTGATAGAATTACGCTGAATTCTTATATTAACCGTAATATAAAATGATCTAATCGGGTCTCTGTTTGCCCTACCCTACAAGTTTAGCAGTGCATTTTACTCGCCATTTCATGCGCTTTGAGATGCCGCTTAGCCCAATACGCTATCTGAAATAGGAGCGACGTAAATTGAACAAATATGATAGAGTTTCGCTGAATTCTTATATTAACCATAATATAAAATCATCTTATCGGGTCTCTGTTTGCCCTACCCTAGAAGTTTAATAGTGCATTTTACTCGCCATGTCTTGCGCTTTAAGATGCCGCCGCGCCCAGTACGCTATCTGAAGTAGGAGCGACGTTAGTTGAACAAGTGTGATAGAATTACGCTGAATTCTTATATTAACCGTAATATAAAATGATCTAATCGGGTCTCTGTTTGCCCTACCCTAGAAGTTTAATAGTGCATTTTACTCGCCATTTCTTGCGCTTTAAGATGCCGCCGAGCCCAGTACGCTATCTGATATAGGAGCGACGTAAGTTGATAAAATGTGATAGTATTACGCTGAATTCTTATATTAACCGTAATATAAAATGATCTAATCGGGTCTCTGTTTGCCTTATCCTAGAAGTTTAATAGTGCATTTTACTCGCCATTTCATGCGCATTGAGCTGCCGCTTAGCCCAATACGCTATCTGAAATAGGAGCGACGTAAATTGAACAATTGTGATAGAATTTCGCTGAATTCTTATATTAACCTTAATGTAAAATGATCTAATCGGTTCTCTGTTCGCCCTACCCTAGAAGTTTAATAGTGCCTTTCACTCGTCATTTCATGCGCTTTGAGATGCCGCTTAGCCCAATACGCTATCTGAAATAGGAGCGACGTAAATTGAACAATTGTGATAGAATTTCGCTGAATTCTTATATTAACCAAAATATAAAGTGATCTAGTCGGGTCTCTGATTGCCCTATCATAGAAGTTTAATAGTGCATTTTGCTCGCCATTCCACGCGCTTTAAGATGCCGCCTAGCCCAGTACGCTATCTGAAATTGGAGCGACGTAAATTGAACAAATGTGACAGAATTTTGCTGACATCTTAAATTAATCATAATATAAAATGATCTAATCGGGTCTCTGTTTGCCCTACCCTACAAGTTTAGCAGTGCATTTTGCTCGCCATTTCATGCGCTTTGAGATGGCGCTTAGCCCAATAAGCTATCTGAAATAGGAGCGACGTAAATTGAACAAATGTGATAGAATTACGCTGAATTCTTATATTAACCGTAATATAAAATGATCTAATAGGGGCTCTGTTTGCCTTACCCTAGAAGTTTAATAGTGCATTTTACTCGCCATTTCATGCGCTTTGAGATGCCGCTTAGCCCAATACGCATCAGAAATAGGAGCGACGTAAATTGAACAAATATGTTAGAATTACGCTGAATTCTTATATTAACCGTAATATAAAATCATCTAATCGGTTCTCTGTTCGCCCTACCCTAGAAGTTTAATAGTGCATTTTACTCGCCATTTCTGGCGCTTTAAGATGCCGCCGAGCCCAGTACGGTATCTGATATAGGAGCGACGTAAATTGAACAAATGTGGTAGAATTACGCTGAATTCTTATATTAACCGTAATATAAAATGATCTAACCGGCTCTCTGATTGCCCTACCCTAGAAGTTTAACAGTGCATTTTACTCGCCATTTCATGCGGTTTGAGGTGCCGCTTAGCCCAATACGCTATCTGAAATAGGACCGACGTAAATTGAAAAACGTGATAGAATTTCCCTGAATTCTTATATTAACCTTAATGTAAAATGATCTAATCGGTTATCTGTTCGCCCTACCCTAGAAGTTTAATAGTGCCTTTCACTCGTCATTTCATGCGCTTTGAGATGCCGCTTAGCCCAATACGCTATCTGAAAGAGGAGCGACGTAAATTGAACAATTGTGATAGAATTTCGCTGAATTCTTATATTAACCAAAATATAAAATGATGTAGTCGGGTCTCTGATTGCCCTATCATAGAAGTTTAATAGTGCATTTTGCTCGCCATTCCACGCGCTTTAAGATGCCGCCTAGCCCAGTACGCTATTTGAAATTGGAGCGACGTAAATTGAACAAATGTGACAGAATTTTGCTGACATCTTAAATTAACCATAATATAAAATGATCTAATCGGGTCTCTGTTTGCCCTACCCTGCAAGTTTAGCAGTGCATTTTGCTCGCCATTTCATGCGCTTTGAGATGGCGCTTAGCCCAATAAGCTATCTGAAATAGGAGCGACGTAAATTGAACAAATGTGATAGAATTACGCTGAATTCTTATATTAACCGTAATATAAAATGATCTAATCGGGTCTCTGTTTGCCTTACCCTAGAAGTTTAATGGTGCATTTTACTCGCCATTTCATGCGCTTTGAGATGCCGCTTAGCCCAATACGCATCTGAAATAGGAGCGACGTAAATTGAACAAATATGTTAGAATTACGCTGAATTCTTATATTAACCGTAATATAAAATCATCTAATCGGGTCTCTGTTTGCCTTACCCTAGAAGTTTAATAGTGCGTTTTACTCGCCATTTCATGCGCTTTGAGATGCCGCTTAGCCCAATACGCTATCTGCAATAGGAGCGACGTCCATTGAACAAATGTGATGGAATTTCGCTGAATTCTTAAATTAACCATAATATAAAATGATCTAATCGGGTCTCTGTTTGCCTTACCCCAGAAGTTTAATAGTGCATTTTACTCGCCATTTCATGCGATTAGAGATGCCGCTTAGCCCAATACGCTATCTGAAATAGGAGCGACGTAAATTGAACAATTGTGATAGAATTTCGCTGAATTCTTATATTAACCAAAATATAAAATGATCTAGTCGGGTCTCTGATTGCCCTATCACAGAAGTTTAATAGTGCATTTTGCTCGCCATTCCACGCGCTTTAAGATGCCGCCTAGCCCAGTACGCTATCTGAAATTGGAGCGACGTAAATTGAACAAATGTGACAGAATTTTGCTGACATCTTAAATTAACCATAATATAAAATGATCTAATCGGGTCTCTGTTTGCCCTACCCTACAAGTTTAGCAGTGCATTTTGCTCGCCATTTCATGCGCTTTGAGATGGCGCTTAGCCCAATAAGCTATCTGAAATAGGAGCGACGTAAATTGAACAAATGTGATAGAATTACTCTGAATTCTTATATTAACCGTAATATAAAATGACCAAATCGGGTCTCTGTTTGCCTTATCCTAGAAGTTTAATAGTGCATTTCACTCGCCATTTCATGCGCTTTGAGATGCCGCTTAGCCCAATACGCTATCTGAAATAGGAGCGACGTAAATTGAACAAATGTGATAGAATTTCGCTGAATTCTTATATTAAACTTAATGTAAAATGATCTAATCGGGTCTCTGTTCGCACTACCCTAGAAGTTTAATACTGCATTTCACTCGTCATTTCATGCGCTTTGAGTTGCCGCTTAGCCCAATACGATATCTGAAATAGGAGCGATGTAAATTGAACAAATGTGATAGAATTTTGCTGAATTCTTAAATTAACCATAATATAATATGATCTAATCGGGTCTCTGTTTGCCCTACCCTATAAGTTTAGTAGTGCATTGTACTCACCCTTCCACGCGCTTTAAGATGCCGCCTAGCCCAGTACGCTATCTGAAATAGGAGCGACGTAAGTTGAACAAATGTGATAGAATTACGCTGAATTCTTATATTAACCGTAATATAAAATGATCTAATCGGGTCTCTGTTTGCCCTACCCTAGAAGTTTAATACTGCATTTTACTCGCCATTTCTTGCGCTTTAAGATGCCGCCGAGCCCAGTACGCTATCTGATATAGGAGCGACGTAAGTTGATCAAATGTGATAGAATTACGCTGAATTCATATATTAACCGTAATATAAAATGATCTAATCGGGTCTCTGTTTGCCCTACCCTAGAAGTTTAATAGTGCATTTTACTCGCTATTTCTTGCGCTTTAAGATGCCGCCGAGCCCAGTACGCTATCTGATATAGGAGCGACGTAAGTTGATAAAATGTGATAGAATTACGCTGAATTCTTATATTAACCGTAATATAAAATGATCTAATCGGGTCTCTGTTTGCCTTATCCTAGAAGTTTAATAGTGCATTTTACTCGCCATTTCATGCGCATTGAGCTGCCGCTTAGCCCAATACGCTATCTGAAATAGGAGCGACGTAAATTGAACAAATGTGATAGAATTTTTCTGAATTCTTAAATAAACCATAATATGAAATGATCTAATCGGGTCTCTGTTTGCCCTACCCTAGAAGTTTAACAGTGCATTTCACTCGCCATTTCATGCTCTTTGAGATGCCGCTTAGCCCAATACGCTATCTGAAATAGGAGCGACGTAAATTGGACAAATGTGATAGAATTTCCCTGAATACTTATATTAACCAAAATATAAAATGATCTAATCGGGTCTCTGATTGCCCTATCAAAGAAGTTTAATAGTGCATTTTACTCGCCAATCCACGCGCTTTACGATTCCGCCTAGCCCAGTACGCTATCTGAAGTAGGAGCGACGTTAGTTGAACAAATGTGATAGAATTACGCTGAATTCTTATATTAACCGTAATATAAAATGATCTAATCGGGTCTCTGTTTGCCCTACCCTACAAGTTTAGCAGTGCATTTTACTCGCCATTTCATGCGCTTTGAGATGCCGCTTAGCCCAATACGCTATCTGAAATAGGAGCGACGTAAATTGAACAAATGTGATAGAATTTCCCTGAATTCTTATATTAACCAAAATATAAAATGATCTAATCGGGTCTCTGTTCGCCCTATCATACAAGTTTAAAAGTGCATTTTACTCGCCAATCCACGCGCTTTAAGATTCCGCCTAGCCCAGTACGCTATCTGAAATAGGAGCGACGTAAATTGAACAAATGTGATAGAATTACGCTGAATTCTTATATTAACCATAATATAAAATCATCTTATCGGGTCTCTGTTTGCCCTACCCTAGAAGTTTAATAGTGCATTTTACTCGCCATTTCTTGCGCTTTAAGATGCCGCCGCGCCCAGTACGCTATCTGAAGTAGGAGCGACGTTAGTTGAACAAGTGTGATAGAATTACGCTGAATTCTTATATTAACCGTAATATAAAATGATCTAATCGGGTCTCTGTTTGCCCTACCCTACAAGTTTAGCAGTGCATTTTACTCGCCATTTCATGCGCTTTGAGATGCCGCTTAGCCCAATACGCTATCTGAAATAGGAGCGACGTAAATTGAACAAATATGATAGAGTTTCGCTGAATTCTTATATTAACCATAATATAAAATCATCTTATCGGGTCTCTGTTTGCCCTACCCTAGAAGTTTAATAGTGCATTTTACTCGCCATGTCTTGCGCTTTAAGATGCCGCCGCGCCCAGTACGCTATCTGAAGTAGGAGCGACGTTAGTTGAACAAGTGTGATAGAATTACGCTGAATTCTTATATTAACCGTAATATAAAATGATCTAATCGGGTCTCTGTTTGCCCTACCCTAGAAGTTTAATAGTGCATTTTACTCGCCATTTCTTGCGCTTTAAGATGCCGCCGAGCCCAGTACGCTATCTGATATAGGAGCGACGTAAGTTGATAAAATGTGATAGTATTACGCTGAATTCTTATATTAACCGTAATATAAAATGATCTAATCGGGTCTCTGTTTGCCTTATCCTAGAAGTTTAATAGTGCATTTTACTCGCCATTTCATGCGCATTGAGCTGCCGCTTAGCCCAATACGCTATCTGAAATAGGAGCGACGTAAATTGAACAATTGTGATAGAATTTCGCTGAATTCTTATATTTACCTTAATGTAAAATGATCTAATCGGTTCTCTGTTCGCCCTACCCTAGAAGTTTAATAGTGCCTTTCACTCGTCATTTCATGCGCTTTGAGATGCCGCTTAGCCCAATACGCTATCTGAAATAGGAGCGACGTAAATTGAACAATTGTGATAGAATTTCGCTGAATTCTTATATTAACCAAAATATAAAGTGATCTAGTCGGGTCTCTGATTGCCCTATCATAGAAGTTTAATAGTGCATTTTGCTCGCCATTCCACGCGCTTTAAGATGCCGCCTAGCCCAGTACGCTATCTGAAATTGGAGCGACGTAAATTGAACAAATGTGACAGAATTTTGCTGACATCTTAAATTAATCATAATATAAAATGATCTAATCGGGTCTCTGTTTGCCCTACCCTACAAGTTTAGCAGTGCATTTTGCTCGCCATTTCATGCGCTTTGAGATGGCGCTTAGCCCAATAAGCTATCTGAAATAGGAGCGACGTAAATTGAACAAATGTGATAGAATTACGCTGAATTCTTATATTAACCGTAATATAAAATGATCTAATAGGGGCTCTGTTTGCCTTACCCTAGAAGTTTAATAGTGCATTTTACTCGCCATTTCATGCGCTTTGAGATGCCGCTTAGCCCAATACGCATCAGAAATAGGAGCGACGTAAATTGAACAAATATGTTAGAATTACGCTGAATTCTTATATTAACCGTAATATAAAATCATCTAATCGGTTCTCTGTTCGCCCTACCCTAGAAGTTTAATAGTGCCTTTCACTCGTCATTTCATGCGCTTTGAGATGCCGCTTAGCCCAATACGCTATCTGAAATAGGAGCGACGTAAATTGAACAATTGTGATAGAATTTCGCTGAATTCTTATATTAACCAAAATATAAAATGATCTAGTCGGGTCTCTGTTTGCCCTATCATAGATGTTTAATAGTGCATTTCACTCGTCATTTCATGCGCTTTGAGATGCCGCCTAGCCCAGTACGCTATCTGAAATAGGAGCGACGTAAGTTGAACAAATGTGATAGAATTACGCTCAATTATTATATTAACCGTAATATAAAATTATCTAATCGGGTCTCTGTTTGCCCTACCCTAGAAGTTTAATAGTGTACTTTGCTCGCCATTTCATGCGCTTTGAGATGGCGCTTAGCCCAATACGCTATCTGAAATAGGAGCGACGTAAATTGAACAAATGTGATAGAATTACGCTGAATTCTTATATTAACCGTAATATAAAATGATCTAATCGGACTCTGTTTGCCCTGCCCTACAAGTTTAGCAGTGCATTTTACTCGCCATTTCATGCGCTTTGAGATGCCACTTAGCCCAATACGCTATCTGAAATAGGAGCAACGTAAATTGAACAGATGTGATAGAATTTCCCTGAATACTTATATTAAACAAAATATAAAATGATCTAATCGGGTCTCTGATTGCCATATCATAGAAGTTTAATAGTGCATTTTACTCGCCAATCCACGCGCTTTAAGATTCCGCCTAGCCCAGTACGCTATCTGAAATAAGAGCGACGTAAGTTGAACAAATGTGATAGAATTTGGCTGAATTCTTAAATTAACCATAATATAAAATGATCTAATCGGGTCTCTGTTTGCCCTACCCTAGAAGTTTAATAGTGCATTTTACTCGCCATTTCATGCGCTTTCAGATGGCGCTTAGCCCAATACGCTATCTGAAATAGGAGCGACGTAAATTGAACAAATGTGATAGAATTTGGCTGAATTCTTAAATTAACCATAATATAAAATGATCTAATCGGGTCTCTGTTTGCCTTATCCTAGAAGTTTAATAGTGCATTTCACTCGCCATTTCATGCGCTTTGAGATGCCGCTTAGCCCAATACGCTATCTAAAATATCAGCGACGTAAATTGAACAAATGTGAGAGAATCTCGCTGAATAATTATATTAACTTTAATGTAAAATGATCTAATCGGGTCTCTGTTCGCCCTACCATAGAAGTTTAATAGTGCATTTCACTCGTCACTTCATGCGCTTTGAGATGCCGCTAAGCCCAATAAGCTATCTAAAATAGGAGCGACGTAAATTGAACAAATGTGATAGAATTTCGCAGAATTCTTATGTTAAACAAAATATAAAATGATCTAATCTGATCTGTGTTCGCCATAGCCTAGAAGTTTAATAGTGCATTTTGTTCGCCATTTCATGCGCTTTGTGATGCCGCTTAGCCCAATACGCTATCTGAAATAGGAGCGACGTAAATTGAACAAATGTGATAGAATTTCCCTGAAATCTTATATTAAACAAAATATAAAATGATCTAATCGGGTCTCTGATTGCTCTATCATAGAAGTTTAGTAGTGCATTTTACTCGCCCTTCCATGCGCTTTAAGATGCCGCCTAGGTCAGTAGGCTATCTGAAATAGGAGCGACGTAAGATGAACAAATGTGATAGAATTTCGCTGAATTCTTATATTAACCAAAGTATAAAATGATCTAGTCTGGTCTTTGATTGCCCAATCATAGAAGGTTGATAGTGCATTTTACTCGCCATTCCACACGCTTTAAGATGCCGCCTAGCCCAGTACGCTGTCTGAAATAGGAGCGACGTAAATTGAACAAATGTGATAGAATCTCCCTGAATACTTATATTAACCTTAATGTAAAATGATCTAATCGGGACTCTGTTCGCCCTACCCTAGAAGTTTAATAGTGCATTTCACTCGTCATTTCATGCGCTTTGAGATGCCGCTTAGCCCAATACGCTATCTGAAATATGAGCGACGTAAATTGAACAAATGTGATACTATTTCCCTGAAATCTTATATTAAACAAAATATAAAATGATCTAATCGGGTCTCTGATTGCCCTATCATAGAAGTTTAGTAGTGCATTTTACTCGCCATTCCACGCGCTTTAAGTTGCCGCCTAGCCCAGTACGCTGTCTGAAATAGGAGCGTCGTAAGTTGAACAAATGTGATAGAATTTTGCTGAATTCATAAATTAACCATGATATAAAATGATCTAATCGGGTCTCTGTTTGCCCTACCCTAGAAGTTTAATAGTGCATTTTAGTCGCCATTTCATGCGCTTTGAGATCCGGCTTAGCCCAATACGCTATCTGAAATAGGACCGACGTAAATTGAACAAATGTGACAGAATTTCCCTGAAATCTTATATTAAACAAAATATAAAAGGATCTAATCGGGTCTCTGAGTGCTCTATCATAGAAGTTTAGTAGTGCATTTTACTCGCCCTTCCACGCGCTTTAAGATGGCGCATAGGTCAGTAGGCTATCTGAAATAGGAGCGACGTAAGATGAACAAATGTGATAGAATTACGCTGAATTCTTATATTAACCGTAATATAAAATGAACTAATCGGGTCTCCGTTTGCCCTATCCTAGAAGTTTAATAGCGCATTTAAGGCGCCATTCCACACGCTTTAAGATGCCGCCTAGCCCAGTACGCTATCTGAAATAGGAGCGACGTAACTTGAACAAATGTGATAGAATTACGCTGCATTCTTATATTAACCGTAATATAAAATGATCTAACCGGGTATCTGTTTGCCTTATCCTAGAAGTTTAATAGTGCATTATACTCGCCATTTCATGCGCTTCGAGATGCCGCTTAGCTCAATACGCTATCTGAAATAGGAGCGACGAAAGTTGAACAAATGTGATAGAATTTCGCTGAATTATTTTATTAACCAGAATGTAAAATGATCTAATCTGGTCTCTGTTCGCCCTACCATAGAAGTCTTATAGTGCATTTCACTCGCCATTTCATGCGCTTTGAGAAGCCGCTTAGCCCAGTACGCTATCTGAAATAGGAGCGACGTATGTTGAACAAATGTGATAGAATTACGCTGAATTCTTATATTAACCGTAATATAAAATGATGGAATCGGGTCTCTGTTTGCCTTATCCTTGAAGTTTAATAGTGCATTTTACTCGCCATTTCATGCGCATTGAGATGCCGCTTAGCCCAATACGCTATCTGAAATATCAGCGACGTAAATTGAACAAATGTGAGAGACTTTCGCTGAATTCTTATATTAACCTTAATGTAAAGTGTTCTAATCGGGTCTCTGTTCGCCCTACCCTAGAAGATTAATAGTGCATTTCACTCGTCATTTCATGCGCTTTGAGATGCCGCTTTGCCCAATTAGCTATCTGAAATAGGAGCGACGTAAATTGAACAAATGTGATAGTATTTCGCTGAATTCTTAAATTAACCATAATATAAAATGATCTAATCGGGTCTCTGTTTGCCCTACCCTAGAAGCTTAATAGTGCATTTCACTCGTCAATTCATACGCTTTGCGATTCCGCTTAGCCCAATACGCTATCTGAAGTAGGAGCGACGTAAATTGAACAAATGTTATAGAATTTCGCTGAATCCTTATATTAACCTTAATGTAAAATGATCTAATCGGGTGTCTGTTCGCTCTAACCTAGGAGTTTAATAGTGCATTTCACTCGTCATTTCATGCCCTTTCAGTTGCCGCTTAGCCCAATACGCTATCTGAAATTGGAGCGACGTAAATTGAACAAATGTGATAGAATTTCGCAGAATTCTTATGTTAACCAAAATATAAAATGATCTAATCTGATCTCTGTTCGCCATAGCCTAGATGTTTAATAGTGCATTTTGTTCGCCATTTCATGCGCTTTGTGATGCCGCCTAGCCCAGTACGCTATCTGAAATAGGAGCGACGTAAATTGAACAAATGTGGTAGAATTTTGCTGAATTCTTAAATTAAACATAATATAAAATGATCTAATCGGGTCTCTGTTTGCCCTACCCTAGAAGTTTAATAGTGCATTTTAGTCCCCATTTCATGCGCTTTGAGATCCGGCTTAGCCCAATACGCTATCTGAAATAGGAGCGACGTAAATTGAACAAATGTGATAGAATTTCCCTGAAACCTTATATTAATCAAAATATAAAATAATCTAATCGGGTCTCTGATTGCCCTATCATAGAAGATTAGTAGTGCATTTTACTCGCCATTCCACGCGCTTTAAGATGCCGCCTAGCCCAGTACAGCTATCTGAAATAGGAGCGACGTAACTTGAACAAATGTGATAGAATTTCGCTGAATTCTTAAATTAGCCATAATATAAAATGATCCAATCGGGTCTCTGTTCGCCCTACCATAGAAGTCTAATAGTGCATTTCACTCGCCATTTCATGCGCTTTGAGATGCCGCTTAGCCCAATACGCTATCTGAAATAGGGGCGACGTAAATTGAACAAATGTGACAGAATTTCCCTGAAATCTTATATTAAACAAAATATAAAAGGATCTAATCGGGTCTCTGATTGCTCTATCATAGAAGTTTAGTAGTGCATTTTACTCGCCCTTCCACGCGCTTTAAGACGGCGCATAGGTCAGTAGGCTATCTGAAATAGGAGCGACGTAAGATGAACAAATGTGATAGAATTACGGTGAATTCTTATATTAACCGTAATATAAAATGAACTAATCGGGTCTCCGTTTGCCCTATCCTAGAAGTTTAATAGCGTATTTAACGCGCCATTCCACACGCTTTAAGATGCCGCCTAGCCCAGTACGCTATCTGAAATAGGAGCGACGTAACTTGAACAAATGTGATAGAATTACGCTGCATTCTTATATTAACCGTAATATAAAATGATCTAACCGGGTATCTGTTTGCCTTGTCCTAGAAGTTTAATAGTGCATTATACTCGCCATTTCATGCGCTTCGAGATGCCGCTTAGCTCAATACGCTATCTGAAATAGGAGCGACGAAAGTTGAACAAATGTGATAGAATTTCGCTGAATTATTTTATTAACCAGAATGTAAAATGATCTAATCTGGTCTCTGTTCGCCCTACCATAGAAGTCTTATAGTGCATTTCACTCGCCATTTCATGCGCTTTGAGAAGCCGCTTAGCCCATTATGCTATCTGAAATAGGAGCGACGTAAATTGAACAAATGTGATAGAATTTTTCTGAATTCTTAAATAAACCATAATATGAAATGATCTAATCGGGTCTCTGTTTGCCCTACCCTAGAAGTTTAACAGTGCATTTTACTCGCCATTTCATGCTCTTTGAGATGCCGCTTAGCCCAATACGCTATCTGAAATAGGAGCGACGTAAATTGAACAAATGTGATAGAATTTCCCTGAATACTTATATTAACCTTAATGTAAAATGATCTAATCGGGTCTCTGATAGCCCAACCCCAGAAGTTTAATAGTGCATTTCACTCGCCATTTCGTGCGCTTTAAGATGCCGCCTAGCCCAGTACGCTATCTGAAATAGGAGCGACGTAAATTGAACAAATGTTATAGAATTTCGCTGAATCCTTATATTAACCAAAATATAAAATGATCTAATCGGCTCTCTGATTCCCGTATCATAGAAGTTTAGTAGTGCATTTTACTCGCCCTTCCACGCGCTTTAAGATGCAGCCAAGCCCAGTACGCTATCTGAAATAGGAGCGACGTAAATTGAACAATTGTGGTAGAATTTTGCTGAATTCTTAAATTAAACGTAACATAAAATGATCTAATCGGGTCTCTGTTTGCCCTACCCTAGAAGTTTAATAGTGCATTTTACCCGCCATTTCATGCGCTTTGAGATGCCGCTCAGCCCAATACGCTATATGAAATAGGAGTGACGTAAATTGAACAAATGTGATAGAATTACGCTGAATTCTTAAATTAACCATTACATAAAATGATCTAATCGGGTCTCTGTTTGCCCTACCCTAGAAGTTTAATAGTGCATTTTATTCGCCATTTCATGCGCTTTGAGATGCCGCGTAGCCCAATACGCTATCTGAAATAGGAGCGACGTGAATTGAACAAATGTGATAGAATTTCCCTGAATTCTTATATTAACCTTAATGTAAAATGATCTAATCGGGTCTCTGTTCGCTCTACCCTAGGAGTTTAATAGTGCATTTCACTCGTCATTTCATGCCCTTTCAGTTTCCGCTTAGCCCAATACGCTATCTGAAATAGGAGCGACGTAAATTGAACAAATGTGATAGAATTTCCCTGAAATCTTATATTAAACAAAATATAAAATGATCTAATCGGGTCTCTGATTGCCCTATCATAGAAGTTTAGTAGTGCATTTTACTCGCCATTCCTCGCGCTTTAAGATGCCGCCTAGCCCAGTACGCTATCTGAAATAGGAGCGACGTAACTTGAACAAATGTGATAGAATTACGCTGCATTCTTATATTAACCGTAATATAAAATGATCTAATCGGGTATCTGTTTGCCTTATCCTAGAAGCTTAATAGTGCATTATACTCGCCATTTCATGCGCTTCGAGATGCCGCTTAGCTCAATACGCTATCTGAAATAGGAGCGACGAAAGTTGACCAAATGTGATAGAATTTCACTGAATTATTTTATTAACCAGAATGTAAAATGATCTAATCTGGTCTCTGTTCGCCCTACCATAGAAGTCTTATAGTGCATTTCACTCGCCATTTCATGCGCTTTGAGATGCCGCTTAGCCCGATACGCTATCTGAAATAGGAGCGACCTAAATTGAACGAATGTGATAGAATTTTGCTGAATTCTTAAATTAACCATAATATAAAATGATCTAATCGGGTCTCTGCTTGCCCTACCCTAGAAGTATAATAGTGCATTTCACTCGTCACTTCATGCGCTTTGAGATGCCGCTAATCCCAATAAGCTATCTGAAATAGGAGCGACGTAAATTGAACAAATGTGATAGAATTTCGCAGAATTCTTATGTTAACCAAAATATAAAATGATCTAATCTGATCTCTGTTCGCCATAGCCTAGATGTTTAATAGTGCATTTTGTTCGCCATTTCATGCGCTTTGTGATGCCGCCTAGCCCAGTACGCTATCTGAAATAGGAGCGACGTAAATTGAACAAATGTGGTAGAATTTTGCTGAATTCTTAAATTAACCATAATATAAAATGATCTAATCGGGTCTCTGTTTGCCCTACCCTAGAAGTTTAATAGTGCATTTTAGTCGCCATTTCATGCGCTTTGAGATCCGGCTTAGCCCAATACGCTATCTGAAATAGGAGCGACGTAAATTGAACAAATGTGATAGAATTTCCCTGAATACTTATATTAACCTTAATGTAAAATGATCTAATCGGGTCTCCGATAGCCCAACCCCAGAAGTTTAATAGTGCATTTCACTCGTCATTTCGTGCGCTTTAAGATGCCGCCTAGCCCAGTACGCTATCTGAAATAGGAGCGACGTAAATTGAACAAATGTTATAGAATTTCGCTGAATCCTTATATTAACCAAAATATAAAATGATCTAATCGGCTCTCTGATTCCCGTATCATAGAAGTTTAGTAGTGCATTTTACTCGCCCTTCCACGCGCTTTAAGATGCAGCCAAGCCCAGTACGCTATCTGAAATAGGAGCGACGTAAATTGAACAATTGTGGTAGAATTTTGCTGAATTCTTAAATTAAACGTAACATAAAATGATCTAATCGGGTCTCTGTTTGCCCTACCCTAGAAGTTTAATAGTGCATTTTACTCGCCATTTCATGCGCTTTGAGATGCCGCTCAGCCCAATACGCTATATGAAATAGGAGTGACGTAAATTGAACAAATGTGATAGAATTACGCTGAATTCTTAAATTAACCATTACATAAAATGATCTAATCGGGTCTCTGTTTGCCGTACCCTAGAAGTTTAATAGTGCATTTTATTCGCCATTTCATGCGCTTTGAGATGCCGCGTAGCCCAATACGCTATCTGAAATAGGAGCGACGTAAATTGAACAAATGTGATAGAATTTCCCTGAATTCTTATATTAACCTTAATGTAAAATGATCTAATCGGGTCTCTGTTCGCTCTACCCTAGGAGTTTAATAGTGCAGTTCACTCGTCATTTCATGCCCTTTCAGTTTCCGCTTAGCCCAATACGCTATCTGAAATAGGAGCGACGTAAATTGAACAAATGTGATAGAATTTCCCTGAAATCTTATATTAAACAAAATATAAAATGATCTAATCGGGTCTCTGATTGCCCTATCATAGAAGTTTAGTAGTGCATTTTACTCGCCATTCCTCGCGCTTTAAGATGCCGCCTAGCCCAGTACGCTATCTGAAATAGGAGCGACGTAACTTGAACAAATGTGATAGAATTACGCTGCATTCTTATATTAACCGTAATATAAAATGATCTAATCGGGTATCTGTTTGCCTTATCCTAGAAGCTTAATAGTGCATTATACTCGCCATTTCATGCGCTTCGAGATACCGCTTAGCTCAATACGCTATCTGAAATAGGAGCGACGAAAGTTGAACAAATGTGATAGAATTTCGCTGAATTATTTTATTAACCAGAATGTAAAATGATCTAATCTGGTCTCTGTTCGCCCTACCATGGAAGTCTTATAGTGCATTTCACTCGCCATTTCATGCGCTTTGAGATGCCGCTTAGCCCGATACGCTATCTGAAATAGGAGCGACCTAAATTGAACGAATGTGATAGAATTTTGCTGAATTCTTAAATTAACCATAATATAAAATGATCTAATCGGGTCTCTGCTTGCCCTACCCTAGAAGTATAATAGTGCATTTCACTCGTCACTTCATGCGCTTTGAGATGCCGCTAAGCCCAATAAGCTATCTGAAATAGGAGCGACGTAAATTGAACAAATGTGATAGAATTTCGCAGAATTCTTATGTTAACCAAAATATAAAATGATCTAATCTGATCTCTGTTCGCCATAGCCTAGATGTTTAATAGTGCATTTTGTTCGCCATTTCATGCGCTTTGTGATGCCGCCTAGCCCAGTACGCTATCTGAAATAGGAGCGACGTAAATTGAACAAATGTGGTAGAATTTTGCTGAATTCTTAAATTAACCATAATATAAAATGATCTAATCGGGTCTCTGTTTGCCCTACCCTAGAAGTTTAATAGTGCATTTTAGTCGCCATTTCATGCGCTTTGAGATCCGGCTTAGCCCAATACGCTATCTGAAATAGGAGCGACGTAAATTGAACAAATGTGATAGAATTTCCCTGAATACTTATATTAACCTTAATGTAAAATGATCTAATCGGGTCTCCGATAGCCCAACCCCAGAAGTTTAATAGTGCATTTCACTCGCCATTTCGTGCGCTTTAAGATGCCGCCTAGCCCAGTACGCTATCTGAAATAGGAGCGACGTAAATTGAACAAATGTTATAGAATTTCGCTGAATCCTTATATTAACCAAAATATAAAATGATCTAATCGGCTCTCTGATTCCCGTATCATAGAAGTTTAGTAGTGCATTTTACTCGCCCTTCCACGCGCTTTAAGATGCAGCCAAGCCCAGTACGCTATCTGAAATAGGAGCGACGTAAATTGAACAATTGTGGTAGAATTTTGCTGAATTCTTAAATTAAACGTAACATAAAATGATCTAATCGGGTCTCTGATTGCCCTACCCTAGAAGTTTAATAGTGCATTTTACTCGCCATTTCATGCGCTTTGAGATGCCGCTCAGCCCAATACGCTATATGAAATAGGAGTGACGTAAATTGAACAAATGTGATAGAATTACGCTGAATTCTTAAATTAACCATTACATAAAATGATCTAATCGGGTCTCTGTTTGCCCTACCCTAGAAGTTTAATAGTGCATTTGATTCGCCATTTCATGCGCTTTGAGATGCCGCGTAGCCCAATACGCTATCTGAAATAGGAGCGACGTAAATTGAACAAATGTGATAGAATTTCCCTGAATTCTTATATTAACCTTAACGTAAAATGATCTAATCGGGTCTCTGTTCGCTCTACCCTAGGAGTTTAATAGTGCATTTCACTCGTCATTTCATGCCCTTTCAGTTTCCGCTTAGCCCAATACGCTATCTGAAATAGGAGCGACGTAAATTGAACAAATGTGATAGAATTTCCCTGAAATCTTATATTAAACAAAATATAAAAGGATCTAATCGGGTCTCTGATTGCTCTATCATAGAAGTTTAGTAGTGCATTTTACTCGCCCTTCCACGCGCTTTAAGATGGCGCATAGGTCAGTAGGCTATCTGAAATAGGAGCGACGTAAGATGAACAAATGTGATAGAATTACGCTGAATTCTTATATTAACCGTAATATAAAATGAACTAATCGGGTCTCCGTTTGCCCTATCCTAGAAGTTTAATAGCGTATTTAACGCGCCATTCCACACGCTTTAAGATGCCGCCTAGCCCAGTACGCTATCTGAAATAGGAGCGACGTAACTTGAACAAATGTGATAGAATTACGCTGCATTCTTATATTAACCGTAATATAAAATGAGCTAACCGGGTATCTGTTGCCTTATCCTAGAAGTTTAATAGTGCATTATACTCGCCATTTCATGCGCTTCGAGATGCCGCTTAGCTCAATACGCTATCTGAAATAGGAGCAACGAAAGTTGAACAAATGTGATAGAATTTCGCTGAATTATTTTATTAACCAGAATGTAAAATGATCTAATCTGGTCTGTGTTCGCCCTACCATAGAAGTCTTATAGTGCATTTCACTCGCCATTTCATGCGCTTTGAGATGCCGCTTAGCCCATTACGCTATCTGAAATAGGAGCGACGTAAATTGAACAAATGTGATAGAATTTTTCTGAATTCTTAAATAAACCATAATATGAAATGATCTAATCGGGTCTCTGTTTGCCCTACCCTAGAAGTTTAACAGTGCATTTTACTCGCTATTTCATGCTCTTTGAGATGCCGCTTAGCGCAATACGCTATCTGAAATAGGAGCGACGTAAATTGAACAAATGTGATAGAATTTCCCTGAATACTTATATTAACCTTAATGTAAAATGATCTAATCGGGTCTCCGATAGCCCAACCCCAGAAGTTTAATAGTGCATTTCACTCGCCATTTCGTGCGCTTTAAGATGCCGCCTAGCCCAGTACGCTATCTGAAATAGGAGCGACGTAAATTGAACAAATGTTATAGAATTTCGCTGAATCCTTATATTAACCAAAATATAAAATGATCTAATCGGCTCTCTGATTCCCGTATCATAGAAGTTTAGTAGTGCATTTTACTCGCCCTTCCACGCGCTTTAAGATGCAGCCAAGCCCAGTACGCTATCTGAAATAGGAGCGACGTAAATTGAACAATTGTGGTAGAATTTTGCTGAATTCTTAAATTAAACGTAACATAAAATGATCTAATCGGGTCTCTGTTTGCCCTACCCTAGAAGTTTAATAGTGCATTTTACTCGCCATTTCATGCGCTTTGAGATGCCGCTCAGCCCAATACGCTATATGAAATAGGAGTGACGTAAATTGAACAAATGTGATAGAATTACGCTGAATTCTTAAATTAACCATTACATAAAATGATCTAATCGGGTCTCTGTTTGCCCTACCCTAGAAGTTTAATAGTGCATTTTATTCGCCATTTCATGCGCTTTGAGATGCCGCGTAGCCCAATACGCTATCTGAAATAGAAGCGACGTAAATTGAACAAATGTGATAGAATTTCCCTGAATTCTTATATTAACCTTAATGTAAAATGATCTAATCGGGTCTCTGTTCGCTCTACCCTAGGAGTTTAATAGTGCATTTCACTCGTCATTTCATGCCCTTTCAGTTTCCGCTTAGCCCAATACGCTATCTGAAATAGGAGCGACGTAAATTGAACAAATGTGATAGAATTTCCCTGAAATCTTATATTAAACAAAATATAAAATGATCTAATCGGGTCTCTGATTGCCCTATCATAGAAGTTTAGTAGTGCATTTTACTCGCCATTCCTCGCGCTTTAAGATGCCGCCTAGCCCAGTACGCTATCTGAAATAGGAGCGACGTAACTTGAACAAATGTGATAGAATTACGCTGCATTCTTATATTAACCGTAATATAAAATGATCTAATCGGGTATCTGTTTGCCTTATCCTAGAAGCTTAATAGTGCATTATACTCGCCATTTCATGCGCTTCGAGATGCCGCTTAGCTCAATACGCTATCTGAAATAGGAGCGACGAAAGTTGAACAAATGTGATAGAATTTCACTGAATTATTCTATTAACCAGAATGTAAAATGATCTAATCTGGTCTCTGTTCGCCCTACCATAGAAGTCTTATAGTGCATTTCACTCGCCATTTCATGCGCTTTGAGATGCCGCTTAGCCCGATACGCTATCTGAAATAGGAGCGACCAAAATTGAACGAATGTGATAGAATTTTGCTGAATTCTTAAATTAACCATAATATAAAATGATCTAATCGGGTCTCTGCTTGCCCTACCCTAGAAGTATAATAGTGCATTTCACTCGTCACTTCATGCGCTTTGAGATCCCGCTAATCCCAATAAGCTATCTGAAATAGGAGCGACGTAAATTGAACAAATGTGATAGAATTTCGCAGAATTCTTATGTTAACCAAAATATAAAATGATCTAATCTGATCTCTGTTCGCCATAGCCTAGATGTTTAATAGTGCATTTTGTTCGCCATTTCATGCGCTTTGTGATGCCGCCTAGCCCAGTACGCTATCTGAAATAGGAGCGACGTAAATTGAACAAATGTGGTAGAATTTTGCTGAATTCTTAAATTAACCATAATATAAAATGATCTAATCGGGTCTCTGTTTGCCCTACCCTAGAAGTTTAATAGTGCATTTTAGTCGCCATTTCATGCGCTTTGAGATCCGGCTTAGCACAATACGCTATCTGAAATAGGAGCGACGTAAATTGAACAAATGTGATAGAATTTCCCTGAATACTTATATTAACCTTAATGTAAAATGATCTAATCGGGTCTCCGATAGCCCAACCCCAGAAGTTTAATAGTGCATTTCACTCGCCATTTCGTGCGCTTTAAGATGCCGCCTAGCCCAGTACGCTATCTGAAATAGGAGCGACGTAAATTGAACAAATGTTATAGAATTTCGCTGAATCCTTATATTAACCAAAATATAAAATGATCTAATCGGCTCTCTGATTCCCGTATCATAGAAGTTTAGTAGTGCATTTTACTCGCCCTTCCACGCGCTTTAAGATGCAGCCAAGCCCAGTACGCTATCTGAAATAGGAGCGACGTAAATTGAACAATTGTGGTAGAATTTTGCTGAATTCTTAAATTAAACGTAACATAAAATGATCTAATCGGGTCTCTGTTTGCCCTACCCTAGAAGTTTAATAGTGCATTTTACTCGCCATTTCATGCGCTTTGAGATGCCGCTCTGCCCAATACGCTATATGAAATAGGAGTGACGTAAATTGAACAAATGTGATAGAATTACGCTGAATTCTTAAATTAACCATTACATAAAATGATCTAATCGGGTCTCTGTTTGCCCTACCCTAGAAGTTTAATAGTGCATTTGATTCGCCATTTCATGCGCTTTGAGATGCCGCGTAGCCCAATACGCTATCTGAAATAGGAGCGACGTAAATTGAACAAATGTGATAGAATTTCCCTGAATTCTTATATTAACCTTAATGTAAAATGATCTAATCGGGTCTCTGTTCGCTCTACCCTAGGAGTTTAATAGTGCATTTCACTCGTCATTTCATGCCCTTTCAGTTTCCGCTTAGCCCAATACGCTATCTGAAATAGGAGCGACGTAAATTGAACAAATGTGATAGAATTTCCCTGAAATCTTATATTAAACAAAATATAAAAGGATCTAATCGGGTCTCTGATTGCTCTATCATAGAAGTTTAGTAGTGCATTTTACTCGCCCTTCCACGCGCTTTAAGATGGCGCATAGGTCAGTAGGCTATCTGAAATAGGAGCGACGTAAGATGAACAAATGTGATAGAATTACGCTGAATTCTTATATTAACCGTAATATAAAATGAACTAATCGGGTCTCCGTTTGCCCTATCCTAGAAGTTTAATAGCGTATTTAACGCGCCATTCCACACGCTTTAAGATGCCGCCTAGCCCAGTACGCTATCTGAAATAGGAGCGACGTAACTTGAACAAATGTGATAGAATTACGCTGCATTCTTATATTAACCGTAATATAAAATGAGCTAACCGGGTATCTGTTGCCTTATCCTAGAAGTTTAATAGTGCATTATACTCGCCATTTCATGCGCTTCGAGATGCCGCTTAGCTCAATACGCTATCTGAAATAGGAGCAACGAAAGTTGAACAAATGTGATAGAATTTCGCTGAATTATTTTATTAACCAGAATGTAAAATGATCTAATCTGGTCTCTGTTCGCCCTACCATAGAAGTCTTATAGTGCATTTCACTCGCCATTTCATGCGCTTTGAGATGCCGCTTAGCCCATTACGCTATCTGAAATAGGAGCGACGTAAATTGAACAAATGTGATAGAATTTTTCTGAATTCTTAAATAAACCATAATATGAAATGATCTAATCGGGTCTCTGTTTGCCCTACCCTAGAAGTTTAACAGTGCATTTTACTCGCTATTTCATGCTCTTTGAGATGCCGCTTAGCGCAATACGCTATCTGAAATAGGAGCGACGTAAATTGAACAAATGTGATAGAATTTCCCTGAATACTTATATTAACCTTAATGTAAAATGATCTAATCGGGTCTCCGATAGCCCAACCCCAGAAGTTTAATAGTGCATTTCACTCGCCATTTCGTGCGCTTTAAGATGCCGCCTAGCCCAGTACGCTATCTGAAATAGGAGCGACGTAAATTGAACAAATGTTATAGAATTTCGCTGAATCCTTATATTAACCAAAATATAAAATGATCTAATCGGCTCTCTGATTCCCGTATCATAGAAGTTTAGTAGTGCATTTTACTCGCCCTTCCACGCGCTTTAAGATGCAGCCAAGCCCAGTACGCTATCTGAAATAGGAGCGACGTAAATTGAACAATTGTGGTAGAATTTTGCTGAATTCTTAAATTAAACGTAACATAAAATGATCTAATCGGGTCTCTGTTTGCCCTACCCTAGAAGTTTAATAGTGCATTTTACTCGCCATTTCATGCGCTTTGAGATGCCGCTCAGCCCAATACGCTATATGAAATAGGAGTGACGTAAATTGAACAAATGTGATAGAATTACGCTGAATTCTTAAATTAACCATTACATAAAATGATCTAATCGGGTCCCTGTTTGCCCTACCCTAGAAGTTTAATAGTGCATTTTATTCGCCATTTCATGCGCTTTGAGATGCCGCGTAGCCCAATACGCTATCTGAAATAGAAGCGACGTAAATTGAACAAATGTGATAGAATTTCCCTGAATTCTTATATTAACCTTAATGTAAAATGATCTAATCGGGTCTCTGTTCGCTCTACCCTAGGAGTTTAATAGTGCATTTCACTCGTCATTTCATGCCCTTTCAGTTTCCGCTTAGCCCAATACGCTATCTGAAATAGGAGCGACGTAAATTGAACAAATGTGATAGAATTTCCCTGAAATCTTATATTAAACAAAATATAAAATGATCTAATCGGGTCTCTGATTGCCCTATCATAGAAGTTTAGTAGTGCATTTTACTCGCCATTCCTCGCGCTTTAAGATGCCGCCTAGCCCAGTACGCTATCTGAAATAGGAGCGACGTAACTTGAACAAATGTGATAGAATTACGCTGCATTCTTATATTAACCGTAATATAAAATGATCTAATCGGGTATCTGTTTGCCTTATCCTAGAAGCTTAATAGTGCATTATACTCGCCATTTCATGCGCTTCGAGATACCGCTTAGCTCAATACGCTATCTGAAATAGGAGCGACGAAAGTTGAACAAATGTGATAGAATTTCGCTGAATTATTTTATTAACCAGAATGTAAAATGATCTAATCTGGTCTCTGTTCGCCCTACCATAGAAGTCTTATAGTGCATTTCACTCGCCATTTCATGCGCTTTGAGATGCCGCTTAGCCCGATACGCTATCTGAAATAGGAGCGACCTAAATTGAACGAATGTGATAGAATTTTGCTGAATTCTTAAATTAACCATAATATAAAATGATCTAATCGGGTCTCTGCTTGCCCTACCCTAGAAGTATAATAGTGCATTTCACTCGTCACTTCATGCGCTTTGAGATGCCGCTAAGCCCAATAAGCTATCTGAAATAGGAGCGACGTAAATTGAACAAATGTGATAGAATTTCGCAGAATTCTTATGTTAACCAAAATATAAAATGATCTAATCTGATCTCTGTTCGCCATAGCCTAGATGTTTAATAGTGCATTTTGTTCGCCATTTCATGCGCTTTGTGATGCCGCCTAGCCCAGTACGCTATCTGAAATAGGAGCGACGTAAATTGAACAAATGTGGTAGAATTTTGCAGAATTCTTAAATTAACCATAATATAAAATGATCTAATCGGGTCTCTGTTTGCCCTACCCTAGAAGTTTAATAGTGCATTTTAGTCGCCATTTCATGCGCTTTGAGATCCGGCTTAGCCCAATACGCTATCTGAAATAGGAGCGACGTAAATTGAACAAATGTGATAGAATTTCCCTGAATACTTATATTAACCTTAATGTAAAATGATCTAATCGGGTCTCCGATAGCCCAACCCCAGAAGTTTAATAGTGCATTTCACTCGCCATTTCGTGCGCTTTAAGATGCCGCCTAGCCCAGTACGCTATCTGAAATAGGAGCGACGTAAATTGAACAAATGTTATAGAATTTCGCTGAATCCTTATATTAACCAAAATATAAAATGATCTAATCGGCTCTCTGATTCCCGTATCATAGAAGTTTAGTAGTGCATTTTACTCGCCCTTCCACGCGCTTTAAGATGCAGCCAAGCCCAGTACGCTATCTGAAATAGGAGCGACGTAAATTGAACAATTGTGGTAGAATTTTGCTGAATTCTTAAATTAAACGTAACATAAAATGATCTAATCGGGTCTCTGTTTGCCCTACCCTAGAAGTTTAATAGTGCATTTTACTCGCCATTTCATGCGCTTTGAGATGCCGCTCAGCCCAATACGCTATATGAAATAGGAGTGACGTAAATTGAACAAATGTGATAGAATTACGCTGAATTCTTAAATTAACCATTACATAAAATGTTCTAATCGGGTCTCTGTTTGCCCTACCCTAGAAGTTTAATAGTGCATTTTATTCGCCATTTCATGCGCTTTGAGATGCCGCGTAGCCCAATACGCTATCTGAAATAGGAGCGACGTGAATTGAACAAATGTGATAGAATTTCCCTGAATTCTTCTATTAACCTTAATGTAAAATGATCTAATCGGGTCTCTGTTCGCTCTACCCTAGGAGTTTAATAGTGCATTTCACTCGTCATTTCATGCCCTTTCAGTTTCCGCTTAGCCCAATACGCTATCTGAAATAGGAGCGACGTAAATTGAACAAATGTGATAGAATTTCCCTGAAATCTTATATTAAACAAAATATAAAATGATCTAATCGGGTCTCTGATTGCCCTATCATAGAAGTTTAGTAGTGCATTTTACTCGCCATTCCTCGCGCTTTAAGATGCCGCCTAGCCCAGTACGCTATCTGAAATAGGAGCGACGTAACTTGAACAAATGTGATAGAATTACGCTGCATTCTTATATTAACCGTAATATAAAATGATCTAATCGGGTATCTGTTTGCCTTATCCTAGAAGCTTAATAGTGCATTATACTCGCCATTTCATGCGCTTCGAGATGCCGCTTAGCTCAATACGCTATCTGAAATAGGAGCGACGAAAGTTGAACAAATGTGATAGAATTTCACTGAATTATTCTATTAACCAGAATGTAAAATGATCTAATCTGGTCTCTGTTCGCCCTACCATAGAAGTCTTATAGTGCATTTCACTCGCCATTTCATGCGCTTTTGAGATGCCGCTTAGCCCGATACGCTATCTGAAATAGGAGCGACCAAAATTGAACGAATGTGATAGAATTTTGCTGAATTCTTAAATTAACCATAATATAAAATGATCTAATCGGGTCTCTGCTTGCCCTACCCTAGAAGTATAATAGTGCATTTCACTCGTCACTTCATGCGCTTTGAGATCCCGCTAATCCCAATAAGCTATCTGAAATAGGAGCGACGTAAATTGAACAAATGTGATAGAATTTCGCAGAATTCTTATGTTAACCAAAATATAAAATGATCTAATCTGATCTCTGTTCGCCATAGCCTAGATGTTTAATAGTGCATTTTGTTCGCCATTTCATGCGCTTTGTGATGCCGCCTAGCCCAGTACGCTATCTGAAATAGGAGCGACGTAAATTGAACAAATGTGGTAGAATTTTGCTGAATTCTTAAATTAACCATAATATAAAATGATCTAATCGGGTCTCTGTTTGCCCTACCCTAGAAGTTTAATAGTGCATTTTAGTCGCCATTTCATGCGCTTTGAGATCCGGCTTAGCACAATACGCTATCTGAAATAGGAGCGACGTAAATTGAACAAATGTGATAGAATTTCCCTGAATTCTTATATTAACCTTAATATAAAATGATCTAATCGGGTCTCCGATAGCCCAACCCCAGAAGTTTAATAGTGCATTTCACTCGCCATTTCGTGCGCTTTAAGATGCCGCCTAGCCCAGTACGCTATCTGAAATAGGAGCGACGTAAATTGAACAAATGTTATAGAATTTCGCTGAATCCTTATATTAACCAAAATATAAAATGATCTAATCGGCTCTCTGATTCCCGTATCATAGAAGTTTAGTAGTGCATTTTACTCGCCCTTCCACGCGCTTTAAGATGCAGCCAAGCCCAGTACGCTATCTGAAATAGGAGCGACGTAAATTGAACAATTGTGGTAGAATTTTGCTGAATTCTTAAATTAAACGTAACATAAAATGATCTAATCGGGTCTCTGTTTGCCCTACCCCTAGAAGTTTAATAGTGCATTTTACTCGCCATTTCATGCGCTTTGAGATGCCGCTCTGCCCAATACGCTATATGAAATAGGAGTGACGTAAATTGAACAAATGTGATAGAATTACGCTGAATTCTTAAATTAACCATTACATAAAATGATCTAATCGGGTCTCTGTTTGCCCTACCCTAGAAGTTTAATAGTGCATTTTATTCGCCATTTCATGCGCTTTGAGATGCCGCGTAGCCCAATACGCTATCTGAAATAGGAGCGACGTGAATTGAACAAATGTGATAGAATTTCCCTGAATTCTTATATTAACCTTAATGTAAAATGATCTAATCGGGTCTCTGTTCGCTCTACCCTAGGAGTTTAATAGTGCATTTCACTCGTCATTTCATGCCCTTTCAGTTTCCGCTTAGCCCAATACGCTATCTGAAATAGGAGCGACGTAAATTGAACAAATGTGATAGAATTTCCCTGAAATCTTATATTAAACAAAATATAAAATGATCTAATCGGGTCTCTGATTGCCCTATCATAGAAGTTTAGTAGTGCATTTTACTCGCCATTCCTCGCGCTTTAAGATGCCGCCTAGCCCAGTACGCTATCTGAAATAGGAGCGACGTAACTTGAACAAATGTGATAGAATTACGCTGCATTCTTATATTATCCGTAATATAAAATGATCTAACCGGGTATCTGTTTGCCTTATCCTAGAAGTTTAATAGTGCATTATACTCGCCATTTCATGCGCTTCGAGATGCCGCTTAGCTCAATACGCTATCTGAAATAGGAGCGACGAAAGTTGAACAAATGTGATAGAATTTCGCTGAATTATTTTATTAACCAGAATGTAAAATGATCTAATCTGGTCTCTGTTCGCCCTACCATAGAAGTCTTATAGTGCATTTCACTCGCCATTTCATGCGCTTTGAGATGCCGCTTAGCCCATTACGCTATCTGAAATAGGAGCGACGTAAATTGAACAAATGTGATAGAATTTTTCTGAATTCTTAAATAAACCATAATATGAAATGATCTAATCTGGTCTCTGTTTGCCCTACCCTAGAAGTTTAACAGTGCATTTTACTCGCCATTTCATGCTCTTTGAGATGCCGCTTAGCCCAATACGCTAACTGAAATAGGAGCGACGTAAATTGAACAAATGTGATAGAATTTCCCTGAATACTTATATTAACCTTAATGTAAAATGATCTAATCGGGTCTCCGATAGCCCAACCCCAGAAGTTTAATAGTGCATTTCACTCGCCATTTCGTGCGCTTTAAGATGCCGCCTAGCCCAGTACGCTATCTGAAATAGGAGCGACGTAAGTTGAACAAATGTGATAGAATTACGCTGAATTCTTATATTAACCGTAATATAAAATGATCTAATCGGGTCTCTGCTAGCCCTATCATAGAAGTTTAATAGTGCATTTTACCCGCCATTCCACGCGCTTTAAGATGCCGCCTAGCACAGTACGCTATCTGAAATAGGAGCGACGTACGTTGAACAAATGTGATAGAATTACGCTGAATTCTTATATTAACCGTAATATAAAATGATCGAATCGGGTCTCTGTTTGCCTTATCCTTGAAGTTTAATAGTGCATTTTACTCGCCATTTCATGCGCATTGAGATGCCGCTTAGCCCAATACGCTATCTGAAATATCAGCGACGTAAATTGAACAAATGTGAGAGACTTTCGCTGAATTCTTATATTAACCTTAATGTAAAGTGTTCTAATCGGGTCTCTGTTCGCCCTACCCAAGAAGATTAATAGTGCATTTCACTCGTCATTTCATGCGCTTTGAGATGCCGCTTTGCCCAATTAGCTATCTGAAATAGGAGCGACGTAAATTGAACAAATGTGATAGTATTTCGCTGAATTCTTAAATTAACCATTACATAAAATGATCTAATCGGGTCTCTGTTTGCCCTACCCTAGAAGCGTAATAGTGCATTTCACTCGTCAATTCATACGCTTTGCGATGCCGCTTAGCCCAATACGCTATCTGAAATAGGAGCGACGTAAATTGAACAAATGTTATAGAATTTCGCTGAATCCTTATATTAACCAAAATATAAAATGATCTAATCGGCTCTCTGATTCCCGTATCATAGAAGTTTAGTAGTGCATTTTACTCGCCCTTCCACGCGCTTTAAGATGCAGCCAAGCCCAGTACGCTATCTGAAATAGGAGCGACGTAAATTGAACAATTGTGGTAGAATTTTGCTGAATTCTTAAATTAAACGTAACATAAAATGATCTAATCGGGTCTCTGTTTGACCTACCCTAGAAGTTTAATAGTGCATTTTACTCGCCATTTCATGCGCTTTGAGATGCCGCTCAGCCCAATACGCTATATGAAATAGGAGTGACGTAAATTGAACAAATGTGATAGAATTACGCTGAATTCTTAAATTAACCATTACATAAAATGATCTAATCGGGTCTCTGTTTGCCCTACCCTAGAAGTTTAATAGTGCATTTTATTCGCCATTTCATGCGCTTTGAGATGCCGCGTAGCCCAATACGCTATCTGAAATAGGAGCGACGTAAATTGAACAAATGTGATAGAATTTCCCTGAATTCTTATATTAACCTTAATGTAAAATGATCTAATCGGGTCTCTGTTCGCTCTACCCTAGGAGTTTAATAGTGCATTTCACTCGTCATTTCATGCCCTTTCAGTTGCCGCGTAGCCCAATACGCTATCTGACATAGGAGCGACGTAAATTGAACAAATGTGATAGAATTTCCCTGAAATCTTATATTAAACAAAATATAAAATGATCTAATCGGGTCTCTGATTGCCCTATCATAGAAGTTTAGTAGTGCATTTTACTCGCCATTCCACGCGCTTTAAGATGCCGCCTAGCCCAGTACGCTATCTGAAATAGGAGCGACGTAACTTTGACAAATGTGATAGAAGTACGCTGCATTCTTATATTAACCGTAATATAAAATGATCTAATCGGGTATCTGTTTGCCTTATCCTAGAAGTTTAATAGTGCATTATACTCGCCATTTCATGCGCTTCGAGATGCCGCTTAGCTCAATACGCTATCTGAAATAGGAGCGACGAAAGTTGAACAAATGTGATAGAATTTCGCTGAATTATTTTATTAACCAGAATGTAAAATGATCTAATCTGGTCTCTGTTCGCCCTACCATAGAAGTCTTATAGTGCATTTCACTCGCCATTTCATGCGCTTTGAGATGCCGCTTAGCCCGATACGCCATCTGAAATAGGAGCGACCTAAATTAAACGAATGTGATAGAATTTTGCTGAATTCTTAAATTAACCATAATATAAAATGATCTAATCGGGTCTCTGATTGCCCTATCATAGAAGATTAGTAGTGCATTTTACTCGCCATTCCACGCGCTTTAAGATGCCGCCTAGCCCAGTACGCTATCTGAAATAGGAGCGACGTAACTTGAGCAAATGTGATAGAATTACGCTGAATTCTTATATGAACCGTAATATAAAATGATCTAATCGGGTCTCTGTTTGCCTCATCCTAGAAGTTTAATAGCGCATTTTACTCGCCATTTCATGCGCTTTGAGATGCCGCTTAGCCCAATACGCTATCTGGAATAGGAGCGACGTAAATTGAACAAATGTGATAGAATTTCCGTGAATTCTTATATTAACCTTAATGGAAAATGATCCAATCGGGTCTCTGTTCGCCCTACCATAGAAGTCTTATAGTGCATTTCACTCGCCATTTCATGCGCTTTGAGATGCCGCTTAGCCCGATACGCCATCTGAAATAGGAGCGACCTAAATTAAACGAATGTGATAGAATTTTGCTGAATTCTTAAATTAACCATAATATAAAATGATCTAATCGGGTCTCTGATTGCCCTATCATAGAAGATTAGTAGTGCATTTTACTCGCCATTCCACGCGCTTTAAGATGCCGCCTAGCCCAGTACGCTATCTGAAATAGGAGCGACGTAACTTGAGCAAATGTGATAGAATTACGCTGAATTCTTATATGAACCGTAATATAAAATGATCTAATCGGGTCTCTGTTTGCCTCATCCTAGAAGTTTAATAGCGCATTTTACTCGCCATTTCATGCGCTTTGAGATGCCGCTTAGCCCAATACGCTATCTGGAATAGGAGCGACGTAAATTGAACAAATGTGATAGAATTTCCGTGAATTCTTATATTAACCTTAATGGAAAATGATCCAATCGGGTCTCTGTTCGCCCTACCATAGAAGTCTAATAGTGCATTTCACTCGCCATTTCATGCGCTTTGAGATGCCGCTTAGCCCAATACGCTATCTGAAATAGGAGCGACGTAAGTTGAACGAATGTGATAGAATTACGCTGAATTCTTTTATTAACCATAATGTAAAATGATCTGCTCGGGTCTCTGTTCGCCCTAGCCTAGAAGTTTAATAGTGCATTTTATTCGCCATTTCATGCGCTTTGAGATGCCGCTTAGCCCAATACGCTATCTGGAATAGGAGCGACGTAAATTGAACAAATGTGATAGAATTTCGCTGAATTCTTAAATTAACCATAATATAAAATGATCTAATCGGGTCTCTGCTTGCCCTACCCTAGAAGTATAATAGTGCATTTCACTCGTCACTTCATGCGCTTTGAGATGCCGCTAAGCCCAATAAGCTATCTGAAATAGGAGCGACGTAAATTGAACAAATGTGATAGAATTTCGCAGAATTCTTATGTTAACCAAAATATAAAATGATCTAATCTGATCTCTGTTCGCCATAGCCTAGATGTTTAATAGTGCATTTTGTTCGCCATTTCATGCGCTTTGTGATGCCGCCTAGCCCAGTACGCTATCTGAAATAGGAGCGACGTAAATTGAACAAATGTGGTAGAATTTTGCTGAATTCTTAAATTAACCATAATATAAAATGATCTAATCGGGTCTCTGTTTGCCCTACCCTAGAAGTTTAATAGTGCATTTTAGTCGCCATTTCATGCGCTTTGAGATCCGGCTTAGCCCAATACGCTATCTGAAATAGGAGCGACGTAAATTGAACAAATGTGATAGAATTTCCCTGAAATCTTATATTAATCAAAATATAAAATGATCTAATCGGGTCTCTGATTGCCCTATCATAGAAGATTAGTAGTGCATTTTACTCGCCATTCCACGCGCTTTAAGATGCCGCCTAGCCCAGTACGCTATCTGAAATAGGAGCGACGTAACTTGAACAAATGTGATAGAATTACGCTGAATTCTTATATTAACCGTAATATAAAATGATCTAATCGGGTCTCTGTTTGCCTTATCCTAGAAGTTTAATGGCGCATTTTACTCGCCATTTCATGCGCTTTGAGATGCCGCTTAGCCCAATACGCTATCTGGAATAGGAGCGACGTAAATTGAACAAATGTGATAGAATTTCCGTGAATTCTTATATTAACCTTAATGTAAAATGATCGAATCGGGTCTCTGTTCGCCCTACCATAGAAGTCTAATAGTGCATTTCACTCGCCATTTCATGCGCTTTGAGATGCCGCTTAGCCCAATACGCTATCTGAAATATCAGCGACGTAAATTGAACAAATGTGATAGAATTTCCCTGAAATCTTATATTAATCAAAATATAAAATGATCTAATCGGGTCTCTGATTGCTCTATCATAGAAGTTTAGTAGTGCATTTTACTCGCCAATCCACGCGCTTTAAGATTCCGCCTAGCCCAGTACGCTATCTGAAATAGGAGCGACGTAAATTGAACAAATGTGATAGAATTTGGCTGAATTCTTAAATTAACCATAATATAAAATGATCTAATCGGGTCTCTGTTTGCCCTACCCTAGAAGTTTAATAGTGCATTTTACTCGCCATTTCATGCGCTTTGAGAAGGCGCTTAGCCCAATACGCTATCTGAAGTAGGGGAGCGACGTAAATTGAACGAATGTGATAGAATTTCGCTGGATTCTTATATTAACCAAAATATAAAATGATCTAATCGGGTCTCTGATAGCCCTATCATAGAAGTTTAATAGGGCATTTTACTCGCCGTTTCGTGCGCTTTAAGATGCCGCCTAGCCCAGTACGCTATCTGAAATAGGAGCGACGTAAGTTGAACAAATGTGATAGAATTACGCTGAATTCTTATATTAACCGTAATATAAAATGATCTAATCGGGTCTCTGCTAACCCTATCATAGAAGTTTAATAGTGCATTTTACCCGCCATTCCACGCGCTTTAAGATGCCGCCTAGCCTAGTACGCTATCTGAAATAGGAGCGACGTACGTTGAACAAATGTGATAGAATTACGCTGAATTCTTATATTAACCGTAATATAAAATGATCGAATCGGGTCTGTGTTTGCCTTATCCTAGAAGTTTAATAGTGCATTTTACTCGCCATTTCATGCGCATTGAGATTCCGCTTAGCCCAATACGCTATCTGAAATATCAGCGACGTAAATTGAACAAATGTGAGAGACTTTCGCTGAATTCTTATATTAACCTTAATGTAAAGTGTTCTAATCGGGTCTCTGTTCGCCCTACCCTAGAAGATTAATAGTGCATTTTACTCGCCAATCCACGCGCTTCAAGATTCCGCCTAGACCAGTACGCTATCTGAAACAGGAGCGACGTAAATTGAACAAATGTGATAGAATTTGGCTGAATTCTTAAATTAACCATAATATAAAATGATCTAATCGGGTCTCTGTTTGCCCTACCCTAGAAGTTTGATAGTGCATTTTACTCGCCATTTCATGCGCTTTGAGACGCCGCATAGCCCAGTACGCTATCTGAAATAGGAGCGACGTAAATTGAACAAATGTGATAGAATTTCCGTGAATCCTTATATTAACCTTAATGTAAAATGATCTAATCGGGTCTCTGTTCGCCCTACCATAGATGTCAAATGGTGCATTTCACTCGCCATTTCATGCGCTTTGAGATGCCGCTTAGCCGAATACGCTATCTGATATAGGAGCGACGTAAATTGAACAAATGTGATACTATTTCCCTGAAATCTTATATTAAACAAAATATAAAATGATCTAATCGGGTCTCTGATTGCCCTATCATAGAAATTTAGTAGTGTATTTTACTCACCAGTCCACGCGCTTTAAGATGCCGCCTAGCCCAGTACGCTGTCTGAAATAGGAGCGACGTAAATTGAACAAATGTGATAGACTTTCCCTGAATTCTTATATTAACCTTAATGTAAAATGATCTAATCGGGTCTCTGTTCGCTCTACCCTAGGAGTTTAATAGTGCATTTCACTCGTCATTTCATGCCCTTTCAGTTGCCGCTTAGCCCAATACGCTATCTGAAATAGGAGCGACGTAAATTGAACAAATGTGATAGAATATCCCTGAAATCTTATATTAAACAAAATATAAAATGATCTAATCGGGTCTCTGATTGCCCTATCATAGAAGTTTAGTAGTGCATTTTACTCGCCATTCCACGCGCTTTAAGATGCCGCCTAGCCCAGTACGCTATCTGAAATAGGAGCGACGTAACTTGAACAAATGTGATAGAATTACGCTGCATTCTAATATTAACCGTAATATAAAATGATCTAATCGGGTATCTGTTTGCCTTATCCTAGAAGTTTAATAGTGCATTATACTCGCTATTTCATGCGCTTCGAGATGCCGCTTAGCTCAATACGCTATCTGAAATAGGAGCGACGAAAGTTGAACAAATGTGATAGAATTTCGCTGAATTATTTTATTAACCAGAATGTGAAATGATCTAATCTGGTCTCTGTTCGCCCTACCATAGAAGTCTTATAGTGCATTTCACTCGCCATTTCATGCGCTTTGAGATGCCGCTTAGCCCGATACGCTATCTGTAATTGCAGCGACCTAAATTGAACGAATGTGATAGAATTTTGCTGAATTCTTAAATTAACCATAATATAAAATGATCTAATCGGGTCTCTGCTTGCCCTACCCTAGAAGTTTAATAGTGCATTTTCCTCGTCATTTCATGCGCTTTGAGATGCCGCTTAGCCGAATACGCTACCTGGAATAGGAGCGACGTAAATTGAACAAATGTGATACTATTTCCCTGAAATCTTATATTAAACAAAATATAAAATGATCTAATCGGGTCTCTGATTGCCCTATCATAGAAATTTAGTAGTGTATTTTACTCGCCAGTCCACGCGCATTAAGTTGCCGCCTAGCCCAGTACGCTATCGGAAATAGGAACGACGTAAGTTGAACAAATGTGATAGAATTTGGCTGAATTCTTAAATTAACCATAATATAAAATGATCTAATCGGGTCTCTGTTTGCCCTACCCTAGAAGTTTAATAGTGCATTTTACTCGCCATTTCATGCGCTTTGAGAAGGCGCTTAGCCCAATACGCTATCTGAAGTAGGGGAGCGACGTAAATTGAACGAATGTGATAGAATTTCGCTGGATTCTTATATTAACCAAAATATAAAATGATCTAATCGGGTCTCTGATAGCCCTATCATAGAAGTTTAATAGGGCATTTTACTCGCCGTTTCGTGCGCTTTAAGATGCCGCCTAGCCCAGTACGCTATCTGAAATAGGAGCGACGTAAGTTGAACAAATGTGATAGAATTACGCTGAATTCTTATATTAATCGTAATATAAAATGATCTAATCGGGTCTCTGCTAACCCTATCATAGAAGTTTAATAGTGCATTTTACCCGCCATTCCACGCGCTTTAAGATGCCGCCTAGCCTAGTACGCTATCTGAAATAGGAGCGACGTACGTTGAACAAATGTGATAGAATTACGCTGAATTCTTATATTAACCGTAATATAAAATGATCGAATCGGGTCTGTGTTTGCCTTATCCTAGAAGTTTAATAGTGCATTTTACTCGCCATTTCATGCGCATTGAGATTCCGCTTAGCCCAATACGCTATCTGAAATATCAGCGACGTAAATTGAACAAATGTGAGAGACTTTCGCTGAATTCTTATATTAACCTTAATGTAAAGTGTTCTAATCGGGTCTCTGTTCGCCCTACCCTAGAAGATTAATAGTGCATTTTACTCGCCAATCCACGCGCTTCAAGATTCCGCCTAGACCAGTACGCTATCTGAAATAGGAGCGACGTAAATTGAACAAATGTGATAGAATTTGGCTGAATTCTTAAATTAACCATAATATAAAATGATCTAATCGGGTCTCTGTTTGCCCTACCCTAGAAGTTTGATAGTGCATTTTACTCGCCATTTCATGCGCTTTGAGACGCCGCATAGCCCAGTACGCTATCTGAAATAGGAGCGACGTAAATTGAACAAATGTGATAGAATTTCCGTGAATCCTTATATTAACCTTAATGTAAAATGATCTAATCGGGTCTCTGTTCGCCCTACCATAGATGTCAAATGGTGCATTTCACTCGCCATTTCATGCGCTTTGAGATGCCGCTTAGCCGAATACGCTATCTGATATAGGAGCGACGTAAATTGAACAAATGTGATACTATTTCCCTGAAATCTTATATTAAACAAAATATAAAATGATCTAATCGGGTCTCTGATTGCCCTATCATAGAAATTTAGTAGTGTATTTTACTCACCAGTCCACGCGCTTTAAGATGCCGCCTAGCCCAGTACGCTGTCTGAAATAGGAGCGACGTAAATTGAACAAATGTGATAGACTTTCCCTGAATTCTTATATTAACCTTAATGTAAAATGATCTAATCGGGTCTCTGTTCGCTCTACCCTAGGAGTTTAATAGTGCATTTCACTCGTCATTTCATGCCCTTTCAGTTGCCGCTTAGCCCAATACGCTATCTGAAATAGGAGCGACGTAAATTGAACAAATGTGATAGAATATCCCTGAAATCTTATATTAAACAAAATATAAAATGATCTAATCGGGTCTCTGATTGCCCTATCATAGAAGTTTAGTAGTGCATTTTACTCGCCATTCCACGCGCTTTAAGATGCCGCCTAGCCCAGTACGCTATCTGAAATAGGAGCGACGTAACTTGAACAAATGTGATAGAATTACGCTGCATTCTTATATTAACCGTAATATAAAATGATCTAATCGGGTATCTGTTTGCCTTATCCTAGAAGTTTAATAGTGCATTATACTCGCTATTTCATGCGCTTCGAGATGCCGCTTAGCTCAATACGCTATCTGAAATAGGAGCGACGAAAGTTGAACAAATGTGATAGAATTTCGCTGAATTATTTTATTAACCAGAATGTGAAATGATCTAATCTGGTCTCTGTTCGCCCTACCATAGAAGTCTTATAGTGCATTTCACTCGCCATTTCATGCGCTTTGAGATGCCGCTTAGCCCGATACGCTATCTGTAATTGCAGCGACCTAAATTGAACGAATGTGATAGAATTTTGCTGAATTCTTAAATTAACCATAATATAAAATGATCTAATCGGGTCTCTGCTTGCCCTACCCTAGAAGTTTAATAGTGCATTTTCCTCGTCATTTCATGCGCTTTGAGATGCCGCTTAGCCGAATACGCTACCTGGAATAGGAGCGACGTAAATTGAACAAATGTGATACTATTTCCCTGAAATCTTATATTAAACAAAATATAAAATGATCTAATCGGGTCTCTGATTGCCCTATCATAGAAATTTAGTAGTGTATTTTACTCGCCAGTCCACGCGCATTAAGTTGCCGCCTAGCCCAGTACGCTATCGGAAATAGGAACGACGTAAGTTGAACAAATGTGATAGAATTTTGCTGAATTCTTAAATTAACCATAATATAAAATGATCTAATCGGGTCTCTGTTTGCCCTACCGTAGAAGTTTAATAGTGCATTTTAGTCGCCATTTCATGCGCTTTGAGATCCGGCTTAGCCCAGTACGCTATCTGAAATAGGAGCGACGTAAATTGAACAAATGTGATAGAATTTCCCTGAAATCTTATATTAATCAAAATATAAAATGATCTAATCGGGTCTCTGATTGCACTATCATAGAAGATTAGTAGTGCATTTTACTCGCCATTCCACGCGCTTTAAGATGCCGCCTAGCCCAGTACGCTATCTGAAATAGGAGCGACGTAACTTGAGCAAATGTGATAGAATTACGCTGAATTCTTATATGAACCGTAATATAAAATGATCTAATCGGGTCTCTGTTTGCCTTATCCTAGAAGTTTAATAGCGCATTTTACTCGACATTTCATGCGCTTTGAGATGCCGCTTAGCCCAATACGCTATCTGGAATAGGAGCGACGTAAATTGAACAAATGTGATAGAATTTCCGTGAATTCTTATATTAACCTTAATGTGAAATGATCCAATCGGGTCTCTGTTCGCCCTACCATAGAAGTCTAATAGTGCATTTCACTCGCCATTTCATGCGCTTTGAGATGCCGCTTAGCCCAATACGCTATCTGAAATAGGAGCGACGTAAGTTGAACAAATGTGATAGAATTACGCTGAATTCTTTTATTAACCATATTGTAAATGATCTGCTCGGGTCTCTGTTCGCCCTAGCCTAGAAGTTTAATAGTGCATTTTATTCGCCATTTCATGCGCTTTGAGATGCCGCTTAGCCCAATACGCTATCTGGAATAGGAGCGACGTAAATTGAACAAATGTGATAGAATTTCGCTGAATTCTTAAATTAACCATAATATAAAATGATCTAATCGGGTCTCTGATTGCCCTATCATAGAAGATTAGTAGTGCATTTTACTCGCCAATCCACGCGCTTTAAGATGCCGCATAGCCCAGTACGCTATCGGAAATAGGAGCGACGTAACTTGAACAAATGTGATAGAATTACGCTGAATTCTTATATTAACCGTAATATAAAATGATCTAATCGGGTCTCTGTTTGCCTTATCCTAGAAGTTTAATAGCGCATTTTACTCGCCATTTCATGCACTTTGAGATGCCGCTTAGCCCAATACGCTATCTGGAATAGGAGCGACGTAAATTGAACAAATGTGATAGAATTTCCGTGAATTCTTATATTAACCTTAATGTAAAATGATCCAATCGGGTCTCTGTTCGCCCTACCATAGAAGTCTAATAGTGCATTTCACTCGCCATTTCATGCGCTTTGAGATGCCGCTTAGCCCAATACGCTATCTGAAATAGGAGCGACGTACGTTGAACAAATGTGATAGAATTACGCTGAATTCTTATATTAACCGTAATATAAAATGATCGAATCGGGTCTCTGTTTGCCTTATCCCAGAAGTTTAATAGTGCATTTTACTCGCCATTTCATGCGCATTGAGATGCCGCCTAGCCCAGTACGCTATCTGAAATAGGAGCGACGTAAATTGAACAAATGTGATAGAATTTGGCTGAATTCTTAAATTAACCATAATATAAAATGATCTAATCGGGTCTCTGTTTGCCCTACCCTAGAAGTTTAATAGTGCATTTTACTCGCCATTTCATGCGCTTTGAGATGCCGCTTAACCCAATACGCTATCTGAAATAGGAGCAACGAAAGTTGAACAAATGTGATAGAATTTCGCTGAATTATTTTATTAACCAGAATGTAAAATGATCTAATCGGGTCTCTGTTCGCCCTAGCCTAGAAGTTTAATAGTGCATTTTATTCGCCATTTCATGCGCTTTGAGATGCCGCGTAGCCCAATACGCTATCTTAAATAGGAGCGACGTAAATTGAACAAATGTGATAGAATTTCCCTGAATTCTTATATTAACCTTAATGTAAAATGATCTAATCGGGTCTCTGTTCGCACTACCCTAGGAGTTTAATAGTGCATTTCACTCGTCATTTCATGCCCTTTCAGTTGCCGCTTAGCCCAATACGCTATCTGAAATAGGAGCGACGTAAATTGAACAAATGTGATAGAATTTCCCTGAAATCTTATATTAAACAAAATATAAAATGATCTAATCGGGTCTCTGATTGCCCTATCATAGAAGTTTAGTAGTGCATTTTACTCGCCATTCCACGCGCTTTAAGATGCCGCCTAGCCCAGTACGCTATCTGAAATAGGAGCGACGTAACTTGAACAAATGTGATAGAATTACGCTGCATTCTTATATTAACCGTAATATAAAATGATCTAATCGAGTATCTGTTTGCCTTATCCTAGAAGTTTAATAGTGCATTATACTCGCCATTTCATGCGCTTCGAGATGCCGCTTAGCTCAATACGCTATCTGAAATAGGAGCGACGAAAGTTGAACAAATGTGATAGAATTTCGCTGAATTATTTTATTAACCAGAATGTAAAATGATCTAATCTGGTCTCTGTTCGCCCTACCATAGAAGTCTTATAGTGCATTTCACTCGCCATTTCATGCGCTTTGAGATGCCGCTTAGCCCGATACGGTATCTGAAATTGGAGCGACCTAAATTGAACGAATGTGATAGAATTTTGCTGAATTCTTAAATTAACCATAATATAAAATGATCTAATCGGGTCTCTGCTTGCCCTACCCTAGAAGTTTAATAGTGCATTTCCCTCGTCAATTCATGCGCTTTGAGATGCCGCTTAGCCGAATACGCTATCTGGAATAGGAGCGACGTAAATTGAACAAATGTGATACTATTTCCCTGAAATCTTATATTAAACAAAATATAAAATGATCTAATCGGGTCTCTGATTGCCCTATCATAGAAATTTAGTAGTGTATTTTACTCGCCATTCCACGCGCTTTAAGTTGCCGCCTAGCCCAGTACGCTATCTGAAATAGGAGCGACGTAAGTTGAACAAATGTGATAGAATTTTGCTGAAATCTTATATTAATCAAAATATAAAATGATCTAATCGGGTCTCTGATTGCCCTGTCATAGAAGTATAATAGTGCATTTTACTCGCCAATCCACGCGCTTTAAGATTCCGCCTAGCCCAGTACGCTATCTGAAATAGGAGCGACGTAAATTGAACAAATGTGGTAGAATTTGGCTGAATTCTTAAGTTAACATATAATGTAATATAAAATGATCTAATCGGGTCTCTGCTTGCCCTACCCTAGAAGTATAATAGTGCATTTCACTCGTCACTTCATGCGCTTCGAGATGCCGCTAAGCCCAATAAGCAATCTGAAATAGGAGCGACGTAACTTGAACAAATGTGATAGAATTACGCTGAATTCTTATATTAACCGTAATATAAAATGATCTAATCGGGTCTCTGCTAGCCCTATCATAGAAGTTTAATAGTGCATTTTACCCGCCATTCCACGCGCTTTAAGATGCCGCCTAGCCTAGTACGCTATCTGAAATAGGAGCGACGTACGTTGAACAAATGTGATAGAATTACGCTGAATTCTTATATTAACCGTAATATAAAATGATCGAACCGGGTCTCTGTTTGCCTTATCCTAGAAGTTTAATAGTGCATTTTACTCGCCATTTCATGCGCATTGAGATTCCGCTTAGCCCAATACGCTATCTGAAATATCAGCGACGTAAATTGAACAAATGTGAGAGACTTTCGCTGAATTCTTATTTTAACCTTAATGTAAAGTGTTCTAATCGGGTCTCTGTTCGCCCTACCCTAGAAGATTAATAGTGCATTTTACTCGCCAATCCACGCGCTTTAAGATTCCGCCTAGACCAGTACGCTATCTGAAATAGGAGCGACGTAAATTGAACAAATGTGATAGAATTTGGCTGAATTCTTAAATTAACCATAATATAAAATGATCTAATCGGGTCTCTGTTTGCCCTACCCTAGAAGTTTAATAGTGCATTTTACTCGCCATTTCATGCGCTTTGAGATGCCGCATAGCCCAGTACGCTATCTGAAATAGGAGCGACGTAAATTGAACAAATGTGATAGAATTTCCGTGAATCCTTATATTAACCTTAATGTAAAATGATCTAATCGGGTCTCTGTTCGCCATACCATAGATGTCAAATGGTGCATTTCACTCGCCATTTCATGCGCTTTGAGATGCCGCTTAGCCGAATACGCTATCTGATATAGGAGCGACGTAAATTGAACAAATGTGATACTATTTCCCTGAAATCTTATATTAAACAAAATATAAAATGATCTAATCGGGTCTCTGATTGCCCTATCATAGAAGATTAGTAGTGCATTTTACTCGCCATTCCACGCGCTTTAAGATGCCGCATAGCCCAGTACGCTATCTGAAATAGGAGCGACGTAACTTGAACAAATGTGATAGAATTACGCTGAATTCTTATATTAACCGTAATATAAAATGATCTAATCGGGTCTCTGTTTGCCTTATCCTAGAAGTTTAATAGCGCATTTTACTCGCCATTTCATGCGCTTTGAGATGCCGCTTAGCCCAATACGCTATCTGGAATAGGAGCGACGTAAATTGAACAAATGTGATAGAATTTCCGTGAATTCTTATATTAACCTTAATGTAAAATGATCCAATCGGGTCTCTGTTCGCCCTACCATAGAAGTCTAATAGTGCATTTCACTCGCCATTTCATGCGCTTTGAGATGCCGCTTAGCCCAATACGCTATCTGAAATAGGAGCGACGTACGTTGAACAAATGTGATAGAATTACGCTGAATTCTTATATTAACCGTAATATAAAATGATCGAATCGGGTCTCTGTTTGCCTTATCCTAGAAGTTTAATAGTGCACTTTACTCGCCATTTCATGCGCATTGAGATGCCGCTTAGCCCAATACGCTATCTGAAATATCAGCGACGTAAATTGAACAAATGTGAGAGACTTTCGCTGAATTCTTATATTAACCTTAATGTAAAGTGTTCTAATCGGGTCTCTGTTCGCCCTACCCTAGAAGATTAATAGTGCATTTTACTCGCCAATCCACGCGCTTTGAGATTCCGCCTAGCCCAGTACGCTATCTGAAATAGGAGCGACGTAAATTGAACAAATGTGATAGAATTTGGCTGAATTCTTAAATTAACCATAATATAAAATGATCTAATCGGGTCTCTGTTTGCCCTACCCTAGAAGTTTAATAGTGCATTTTACTCGCCATTTCATGCGCTTTGAGATGCCGCATAGTCCAATACGCTATCTGAAATAGGAGCGACGTAAATTGAACAAATGTGATAGAATTTCCGTGAATCCTTATATTAACCTTAATGTAAAATGATCTAATCGGGTCTCTGTTCGCCCTACCATAGAAGTCTAATGGTGCATTTCACTCGCCATTTCATGCGCTATGAGATGCCGCTTAGCCGAATACGCTATCTGATATAGGAGCGACGTAAATTGAACAAATGTGATACTATTTCCCTGAAATCTTCTATTAAACAAAATATAAAATGATCTAATCGGGTCTCTGATTGCCCTATCATAGAAGTTTAGTAGTGCATTTTACTCGCCATTCCACGCGCTTTAAGATGCCGCCTAGCCCAGTACGCTGTCTGAAATAGAAGCGACGTAAATTGAACAAGTGTGATAGAGTCTCGCTGAATACTTATATTAACCTTAATGTAAAATGATCTAAACGGGTCTCTGTTCGCCCTACCCTAGAAGTTTAATAGTGCATTTCACTCGTCATTTCATGCGCTTTGAGATGCCGCTTAGCCCAATACGCTATCTGAAATAGGAGCGACGTAAGTTGAACAAATGTGACAGAATTACGCTGCATTCTTCTATTCACCTTAATGTAAAATGATCTCTTCGGGTCTCTGTTCACCCTACCCTAGATGTATAATAGTGCATTTCACTCGTCATTTCATGCGCTTTGAGATGCCGCATAGGCCAATACGCTATCTGAAATAGGAGCGACGTAAATTGAACAAATGTGATAGAATTCTGCTGAATTCTTAAATTAACCATAATATAAAATGATCTAATCGGGTCTCTGTTTGCCCTACCCTAGAAGTTTAATAGTGCATTTTACTCGCCATTTCATGCGCTTTGAGATGCCGCTTAACCCAATACGCTATCTGAAATAGGAGCAACGAAAGTTGAACAAATGTGATAGAATTTCTCTGAATTATTTTATTAACCAGAATGTAAAATGATCTAATCGGGTCTCTGTTCGCCCTAGCCTAGAAGTTTAATAGTGCATTTTATTCGCCATTTCATGCGCTTTGAGATGCCGCGTAGCCCAATACGCTATCTGAAATAGGAGCGACGTAAATTGAACAAATGTGATAGAATTTCCCTGAATTCTTATATTAACCTTAATGTAAAATGATCTAATCGGGTCTCTGTTCGCTCTACCCTAGGAGTTTAATAGTGCATTTCACTCGTCATTTCATGCCCTTTCAGTTGCCGCTTAGCCCAATACGCTATCTGAAATAGGAGCGACGTAAATTGAACAAATGTGATAGAATATCCCTGAAATCTTATATTAAACAAAATATAAAATGATCTAATCGGGTCTCTGATTGCCCTATCATAGAAGTTTAGTAGTGCATTTTACTCGCCATTCCACGCGCTTTAAGATGCCGCCTAGCCCAGTACGCTATCTGAAATAGGAGCGACGTAACTTTGACAAATGTGATAGAATTACGCTGCATTCTTATATTAACCGTAATATAAAATGATCTAATCGGGTATCTGTTTGCCTTATCCTAGAAGTTTAATAGTGCATTATACTCGCCATTTCATGCGCTTCGAGATGCCGCTTAGCTCAATACGCTATCTGAAATAGGAGCGACGAAAGTTGAACAAATGTGATAGAATTTCGCTGAATTATTTTATTAACCAGAATGTAAAATGATCTAATCTGGTCTCTGTTCGCCCTACCATAGAAGTCTTATAGTGCATTTCACTCGCCATTTCATGCGCTTTGAGATGCCGCTTAGCCCGATACGCCATCTGAAATAGGAGCGACCTAAATTAAACGAATGTGATAGAATTTTGCTGAATTCTTAAATTAACCATAATATAAAATGATCTAATCGGGTCTCTGCTTGCCCTACCCTAGAAGTTTAATAGTGCATTTTCCTCGTCATTTCATGCGCTTTGAGATGCCGCTCAGCCGAATACGCTATCTGGAATAGGAGCGACGTAAATTGAACAAATGTGATACTATTTCCCTGAAATCTTATATTAAACAAAATATAAAATGATCTAATCGGGTCTCTGATTGCCCTATCATAGAAATTTAGTAGTGTCTTTTACTCGCCATTCCACGCGCTTTAAGTTGCCGCCTAGCCCAGTACGCTATCTGAAATAGGAGCGACGTAAGTTGAGCAAATGTGATAGAATTACGCTGAATTCTTATATGAACCGTAATATAAAATGATCTAATCGGGTCTCTGTTTGCCTCATCCTAGAAGTTTAATAGCGCATTTTACTCGCCATTTCATGCGCTTTGAGATGCCGCTTAGCCCAATACGCTATTTGGAATAGGAGCGACGTAAATTGAACAAATGTGATAGAATTTCCGTGAATTCTTATATTAACCTTAATGGAAAATGATCCAATCGGGTCTCTGTTCGCCCTACCATAGAAGTCTAATAGTGCATTTCACTCGCCATTTCATGCGCTTTGAGATGCCGCTTAGCCGAATACGCTATCTGAAATAGGAGCGACGTAAGTTGAACGAATGTGATAGAATTACGCTGAATTCTTTTATTAACCATAATGTAAAATGATCTGCTCGGGTCTCTGTTCGCCCTAGCCTAGAAGTTTAATAGTGCATTTTATTCGCCATTTCATGCGCTTTGAGATGCCGCTTAGCCCAATACGCTATCTGGAATAGGAGCGACGTAAATTGAACAAATGTGATAGAATTTCGCTGAATTCTTAAATTAACCATAATATAAAATGATCTAATCGGGTCTCTGCTTGCCCTACCCTAGAAGTATAATAGTGCATTTCACTCGTCACATCATGCGCTTTGAGATGCCGCTAAGCCCAATAAGCTATCTGAAATAGGAGCGACGTAAATTGAACAAATGTGATAGAATTTCGCAGAATTCTTATGTTAACCAAAATATAAAATGATCTAATCTGATCTCTGTTCGCCATAGCCTAGATGTTTAATAGTGCATTTTGTTCGCCATTTCATGCGCTTTGTGATGCCGCCTAGCCCAGTACGCTATCTGAAATAGGAGCGACGTAAATTGAACAAATGTGGTAGAATTTTGCTGAATTCTTAAATTAACCATAATATAAAATGATCTAATCGGGTCTCTGTTTGCCCTACCCTAGAAGTTTAATAGTGCATTTTAGTCGCCATTTCATGCGCTTTGAGATCCGGCTTAGCCCAATACGCTATCTGAAATAGGAGCGACGTAAATTGAACAAATGTGATAGAATTTCCCTGAAATCTTATATTAATCAAAATATAAAATGATCTAATCGGGTCTCTGATTGCCCTATCATAGAAGATTAGTAGTGCATTTTACTCGCCATTCCACGCGCTTTAAGATGCCGCCTAGCCCAGTACGCTATCTGAAATAGGAGCGACGTAACTTGAACAAATGTGATAGAATTACGCTGAATTCTTATATTAACCGTAATATAAAATGATCTAATCGGGTCTCTGTTTGCCTTATCCTAGAAGTTTAATGGCGCATTTTACTCGCCATTTCATGCGCTTTGAGATGCCGCTTAGCCCAATACGCTATCTGGAATAGGAGCGACGTAAATTGAACAAATGTGATAGAATTTCCGTGAATTCTTATATTAACCTTAATGTAAAATGATCGAATCGGGTCTCTGTTCGCCCTACCATAGAAGTCTAATAGTGCATTTCACTCGCCATTTCATGCGCTTTGAGATGCCGCTTAGCCCAATACGCTATCTGAAATAGGAGCGACGTAAATTGAACAAATGTGATAGAATTTCTCTGAAACCTTATATTAAACAAAATATAAAATGATCTAATCGGGTCTCTGATTGCTCTATCATAGAAGTTTAGTAGTGCATTTTACTCGCCCTTCCACGCGCTTTAAGATGCCGCCTAGGTCAGTAGGCTATCTGAAATAGGAGCGACGTAAGATGAACAAATGTGATAGAATTTCGCTGAATTCTTAAATTAACCATAATATAAAATGATCTAATCGGGTCTCTGATTGCCCTATCATAGAAGTTTAATAGTGCATTTTACTCGCCAATCCACGCGCTTTAAGATTCCGCCTAGCCCAGTACGCTATCTGAAATAGGAGCGACGTAAATTGAACAAATGTGATAGAATTTGGCTGAATTCTTAAATTAACCATAATATAAAATGATCTAATCGGGTCTCTGTTTGCCCTACCCTAGAAGTTTAATAGTGCATTTTACTCGCCATTTCATGCGCTTTGAGAAGGCGCTTAGCCCAATACGCTATCTGAAGTAGGGGAGCGACGTAAATTGAACGAATGTGATAGAATTTCGCTGGATTCTTATATTAACCAAAATATAAAATGATCTAATCGGGTCTCTGATAGCCCTATCATAGAAGTTTAATAGGGCATTTTACTCGCCGTTTCGTGCGCTTTAAGATGCCGCCTAGCCCAGTACGCTATCTGAAATAGGAGCGACGTAAGTTGAACAAATGTGATAGAATTACGCTGAATTCTTATATTAACCGTAATATAAAATGATCTAATCGGGTCTCTGCTAACCCTATCATAGAAGTTTAATAGTGCATTTTACCCGCCATTCCACGCGCTTTAAGATGCCGCCTAGCCTAGTACGCTATCTGAAATAGGAGCGACGTACGTTGAACAAATGTGATAGAATTACGCTGAATTCTTATATTAACCGTAATATAAAATGATCGAATCGGGTCTGTGTTTGCCTTATCCTAGAAGTTTAATAGTGCATTTTACTCGCCATTTCATGCGCATTGAGATTCCGCTTAGCCCAATACGCTATCTGAAATATCAGCGACGTAAATTGAACAAATGTGAGAGACTTTCGCTGAATTCTTATATTAACCTTAATGTAAAGTGTTCTAATCGGGTCTCTGTTCGCCCTACCCTAGAAGATTAATAGTGCATTTTACTCGCCAATCCACGCGCTTCAAGATTCCGCCTAGACCAGTACGCTATCTGAAATAGGAGCGACGTAAATTGAACAAATGTGATAGAATTTGGCTGAATTCTTAAATTAACCATAATATAAAATGATCTAATCGGGTCTCTGTTTGCCCTACCCTAGAAGTTTGATAGTGCATTTTACTCGCCATTTCATGCGCTTTGAGACGCCGCATAGCCCAGTACGCTATCTGAAATAGGAGCGACGTAAATTGAACAAATGTGATAGAATTTCCGTGAATCCTTATATTAACCTTAATGTAAAATGATCTAATCGGGTCTCTGTTCGCCCTACCATAGATGTCAAATGGTGCATTTCACTCGCCATTTCATGCGCTTTGAGATGCCGCTTAGCCGAATACGCTATCTGATATAGGAGCGACGTAAATTGAACAAATGTGATACTATTTCCCTGAAATCTTATATTAAACAAAATATAAAATGATCTAATCGGGTCTCTGATTGCCCTATCATAGAAATTTAGTAGTGTATTTTACTCACCAGTCCACGCGCTTTAAGATGCCGCCTAGCCCAGTACGCTGTCTGAAATAGGAGCGACGTAAATTGAACAAATGTGATAGACTTTCCCTGAATTCTTATATTAACCTTAATGTAAAATGATCTAATCGGTTCTCTGTTCGCTCTACCCTAGGAGTTTAATAGTGCATTTCACTCGTCATTTCATGCCCTTTCAGTTGCCGCTTAGGCCAATACGCTATCTGAAATAGGAGCGACGTAAATTGAACAAATGTGATAGAATATCCCTGAAATCTTATATTAAACAAAATATAAAATGATCTAATCGGGTCTCTGATTGCCCTATCATAGAAGTTTAGTAGTGCATTTTACTCGCCATTCCACGCGCTTTAAGATGCCGCCTAGCCCAGTACGCTATCTGAAATAGGAGCGACGTAACTTGAACAAATGTGATAGAATTACGCTGCATTCTTATATTAACCGTAATATAAAATGATCTAATCGGGTATCTGTTTGCCTTATCCTAGAAGTTTAATAGTGCATTATACTCGCTATTTCATGCGCTTCGAGATGCCGCTTAGCTCAATACGCTATCTGAAATAGGAGCGACGAAAGTTGAACAAATGTGATAGAATTTCGCTGAATTATTTTATTAACCAGAATGTGAAATGATCTAATCTGGTCTCTGTTCGCCCTACCATAGAAGTCTTATAGTGCATTTCACTCGCCATTTCATGCGCTTTGAGATGCCGCTTAGCCCGATACGCTATCTGTAATTGCAGCGACCTAAATTTAACGAATGTGATAGAATTTTGCTGAATTCTTAAATTAACCATAATATAAAATGATCTAATCGGGTCTCTGCTTGCCCTACCCTAGAAGTTTAATAGTGCATTTTCCTCGTCATTTCATGCGCTTTGAGATGCCGCTTAGCCGAATACGCTACCTGGAATAGGAGCGACGTAAATTGAACAAATGTGATACTATTTCCCTGAAATCTTATATTAAACAAAATATAAAATGATCTAATCGGGTCTCTGATTGCCCTATCATAGAAATTTAGTAGTGTATTTTACTCGCCAGTCCACGCGCATTAAGTTGCCGCCTAGCCCAGTACGCTATCGGAAATAGGAACGACGTAAGTTGAACAAATGTGATAGAATTTTGCTGAATTCTTAAATTAACCATAATATAAAATGATCTAATCGGGTCTCTGTTTGCCCTACCGTAGAAGTTTAATAGTGCATTTTAGTCGCCATTTCATGCGCTTTGAGATCCGGCTTAGCCCAGTACGCTATCTGAAATAGGAGCGACGTAAATTGAACAAATGTGATAGAATTTCCCTGAAATCTTATATTAATCAAAATATAAAATGATCTAATCGGGTCTCTGATTGCACTATCATAGAAGATTAGTAGTGCATTTTACTCGCCATTCCACGCGCTTTAAGATGCCGCCTAGCCCAGTACGCTATCTGAAATAGGAGCGACGTAACTTGAGCAAATGTGATAGAATTACGCTGAATTCTTATATGAACCGTAATATAAAATGATCTAATCGGGTCTCTGTTTGCCTTATCCTAGAAGTTTAATAGCGCATTTTACTCGACATTTCATGCGCTTTGAGATGCCGCTTAGCCCAATACGCTATCTGGAATAGGAGCGACGTAAATTGAACAAATGTGATAGAATTTCCGTGAATTCTTATACTAACCTTAATGTGAAATGATCCAATCGGGTCTCTGTTCGCCCTACCATAGAAGTCTAATAGTGCATTTCACTCGCCATTTCATGCGCTTTGAGATGCCGCTTAGCCCAATACGCTATCTGAAATAGGAGCGACGTAAGTTGAACAAATGTGATAGAATTACGCTGAATTCTTTTATTAACCATATTGTAAATGATCTGCTCGGGTCTCTGTTCGCCCTAGCCTAGAAGTTTAATAGTGCATTTTATTCGCCATTTCATGCGCTTTGAGATGCCGCTTAGCCCAATACGCTATCTGGAATAGGAGCGACGTAAATTGAACAAATGTGATAGAATTTCGCTGAATTCTTAAATTAACCATAATATAAAATGATCTAATCGGGTCTCTGATTGCCCTATCATAGAAGATTAGTAGTGCATTTTACTCGCCAATCCACGCGCTTTAAGATGCCGCATAGCCCAGTACGCTATCGGAAATAGGAGCGACGTAACTTGAACAAATGTGATAGAATTACGCTGAATTCTTATATTAACCGTAATATAAAATGATCTAATCGGGTCTCTGTTTGCCTTATCCTAGAAGTTTAATAGCGCATTTTACTCGCCATTTCATGCACTTTGAGATGCCGCTTAGCCCAATACGCTATCTGGAATAGGAGCGACGTAAATTGAACAAATGTGATAGAATTTCCGTGAATTCTTATATTAACCTTAATGTAAAATGATCCAATCGGGTCTCTGTTCGCCCTACCATAGAAGTCTAATAGTGCATTTCACTCGCCATTTCATGCGCTTTGAGATGCCGCTTAGCCCAATACGCTATCTGAAATAGGAGCGACGTACGTTGAACAAATGTGATAGAATTACGCTGAATTCTTATATTAACCGTAATATAAAATGATCGAATCGGGTCTCTGTTTGCCTTATCCCAGAAGTTTAATAGTGCATTTTACTCGCCATTTCATGCGCATTGAGATGCCGCCTAGCCCAGTACGCTATCTGAAATAGGAGCGACGTAAACTGAACAAATGTGATAGAATTTGGCTGAATTCTTAAATTAACCATAATATAAAATGATCTAATCGGGTCTCTGTTTGCCCTACCCTAGAAGTTTAATAGTGCATTTTACTCGCCATTTCATGCGCTTTGAGATGCCGCTTAACCCAATACGCTATCTGAAATAGGAGCAACGAAAGTTGAACAAATGTGATAGAATTTCGCTGAATTATTTTATTAACCAGAATGTAAAATGATCTAATCGGGTCTCTGTTCGCCCTAGCCTAGAAGTTTAATAGTGCATTTTATTCGCCATTTCATGCGCTTTGAGATGCCGCGTAGCCCAATACGCTATCTTAAATAGGAGCGACGTAAATTGAACAAATGTGATAGAATTTCCCTGAATTCTTATATTAACCTTAATGTAAAATGATCTAATCGGGTCTCTGTTCGCACTACCCTAGGAGTTTAATAGTGCATTTCACTCGTCATTTCATGCCCTTTCAGTTGCCGCTTAGCCCAATACGCTATCTGAAATAGGAGCGACGTAAATTGAACAAATGTGATAGAATTTCCCTGAAATCTTATATTAAACAAAATATAAAATGATCTAATCGGGTCTCTGATTGCCCTATCATAGAAGTTTAGTAGTGCATTTTACTCGCCATTCCACGCGCTTTAAGATGCCGCCTAGCCCAGTACGCTATCTGAAATAGGAGCGACGTAACTTGAACAAATGTGATAGAATTACGCTGCATTCTTATATTAACCGTAATATAAAATGATCTAATCGAGTATCTGTTTGCCTTATCCTAGAAGTTTAATAGTGCATTATACTCGCCATTTCATGCGCTTCGAGATGCCGCTTAGCTCAATACGCTATCTGAAATAGGAGCGACGAAAGTTGAACAAATGTGATAGAATTTCGCTGAATTATTTTATTAACCAGAATGTAAAATGATCTAATCTGGTCTCTGTTCGCCCTACCATAGAAGTCTTATAGTGCATTTCACTCGCCATTTCATGCGCTTTGAGATGCCGCTTAGCCCGATACGGTATCTGAAATTGGAGCGACCTAAATTGAACGAATGTGATAGAATTTTGCTGAATTCTTAAATTAACCATAATATAAAATGATCTAATCGGGTCTCTGCTTGCCCTACCCTAGAAGTTTAATAGTGCATTTCCCTCGTCAATTCATGCGCTTTGAGATGCCGCTTAGCCGAATACGCTATCTGGAATAGGAGCGACGTAAATTGAACAAATGTGATACTATTTCCCTGAAATCTTATATTAAACAAAATATAAAATGATCTAATCGGGTCTCTGATTGCCCTATCATAGAAATTTAGTAGTGTATTTTACTCGCCATTCCACGCGCTTTAAGTTGCCGCCTAGCCCAGTACGCTATCTGAAATAGGAGCGACGTAAGTTGAACAAATGTGATAGAATTTTGCTGAAATCTTATATTAATCAAAATATAAAATGATCTAATCGGGTCTCTGATTGCCCTGTCATAGAAGTATAATAGTGCATTTTACTCGCCAATCCACGCGCTTTAAGATTCCGCCTAGCCCAGTACGCTATCTGAAATAGGAGCGACGTAAATTGAACAAATGTGATAGAATTTGGCTGAATTCTTAAGTTAACATATAATGTAATATAAAATGATCTAATCGGGTCTCTGCTTGCCCTACCCTAGAAGTATAATAGTGCATTTCACTCGTCACTTCATGCGCTTCGAGATGCCGCTAAGCCCAATAAGCAATCTGAAAGGGAGCGACGTAAATTGAACAAATGTGATAGAATTTCGCAGAATTCTTATGTTAACCAAAATATAAAGTGATCTAATCTGATCTCTGTTCGCCATAGCCTAGAAGTTTAATAGTGCATTTTGTTCGCCATTTCATGCGCTTTGTGATGCCGCCTAGCCCAGTACGCTATCTGAAATAGGAGCGACGTAAATTGAACAAATGTGGTAGAATTTGGCTGAATTCTTAAGTTAACATATAATGTAATATAAAATGATCTAATCGGGTCTCTGCTTGCCCTACCCTAGAAGTATAATAGTGCATTTCACTCGTCACTTCATGCGCTTCGAGATGCCGCTAAGCCCAATAAGCAATCTGAAATAGGAGCGACGTAACTTGAACAAATGTGATAGAATTACGCTGAATTCTTATATTAACCGTAATATAAAATGATCTAATCGGGTCTCTGCTAGCCCTATCATAGAAGTTTAATAGTGCATTTTACCCGCCATTCCACGCGCTTTAAGATGCCGCCTAGCCTAGTACGCTATCTGAAATAGGAGCGACGTACGTTGAACAAATGTGATAGAATTACGCTGAATTCTTATATTAACCGTAATATAAAATGATCGAATCGGGTCTCTGTTTGCCTTATCCTAGAAGTTTAATAGTGCATTTTACTCGCCATTTCATGCGCATTGAGATTCCGCTTAGCCCAATACGCTATCTGAAATATCAGCGACGTAAATTGAACAAATGTGAGAGACTTTCGCTGAATTCTTATTTTAACCTTAATGTAAAGTGTTCTAATCGGGTCTCTGTTCGCCCTACCCTAGAAGATTAATAGTGCATTTTACTAGCCAATCCACGCGCTTTAAGATTCCGCCTAGACCAGTACGCTATCTGAAATAGGAGCGACGTAAATTGAACAAATGTGATAGAATTTGGCTGAATTCTTAAATTAACCATAATATAAAATGATCTAATCGGGTCTCTGTTTGCCCTACCCTAGAAGTTTAATAGTGCATTTTACTCGCCATTTCATGCGCTTTGAGATGCCGCATAGCCCAGTACGCTATCTGAAATAGGAGCGACGTAAATTGAACAAATGTGATAGAATTTCCGTGAATCCTTATATTAACCTTAATGTAAAATGATCTAATCGGGTCTCTGTTCGCCATACCATAGATGTCAAATGGTGCATTTCACTCGCCATTTCATGCGCTTTGAGATGCCGCTTAGCCGAATACGCTATCTGATATAGGAGCGACGTAAATTGAACAAATGTGATACTATTTCCCTGAAATCTTATATTAAACAAAATATAAAATGATCTAATCGGGTCTCTGATTGCCCTATCATAGAAGATTAGTAGTGCATTTTACTCGCCATTCCACGCGCTTTAAGATGCCGCATAGCCCAGTACGCTATCTGAAATAGGAGCGACGTAACTTGAACAAATGTGATAGAATTACGCTGAATTCTTATATTAACCGTAATATAAAATGATCTAATCGGGTCTCTGTTTGCCTTATCCTAGAAGTTTAATAGCGCATTTTACTCGCCATTTCATGCGCTTTGAGATGCCGCTTAGCCCAATACGCTATCTGGAATAGGAGCGACGTAAATTGAACAAATGTGATAGAATTTCCGTGAATTCTTATATTAACCTTAATGTAAAATGATCCAATCGGGTCTCTGTTCGCCCTACCATAGAAGTCTAATAGTGCATTTCACTCGCCATTTCATGCGCTTTGAGATGCCGCTTAGCCCAATACGCTATCTGAAATAGGAGCGACGTACGTTGAACAAATGTGATAGAATTACGCTGAATTCTTATATTAACCGTAATATAAAATGATCGAATCGGGTCTCTGTTTGCCTTATCCTAGAAGTTTAATAGTGCACTTTACTCGCCATTTCATGCGCATTGAGATGCCGCTTAGCCCAATACGCTATCTGAAATATCAGCGACGTAAATTGAACAAATGTGAGAGACTTTCGCTGAATTCTTATATTAACCTTAATGTAAAGTGTTCTAATCGGGTCTATGTTCGCCCTACCCTAGAAGATTAATAGTGCATTTTACTCGCCAATCCACGCGCTTTGAGATTCCGCCTAGCCCAGTACGCTATCTGAAATAGGAGCGACGTAAATTGAACAAATGTGATAGAATTTGGCTGAATTCTTAAATTAACCATAATATAAAATGATCTAATCGGGTCTCTGTTTGCCCTACCCTAGAAGTTTAATAGTGCATTTTACTCGCCATTTCATGCGCTTTGAGATGCCGCATAGTCCAATACGCTATCTGAAATAGGAGCGACGTAAATTGAACAAATGTGATAGAATTTCCGTGAATCCTTATATTAACCTTAATGTAAAATGATCTAATCGGGTCTCTGTTCGCCCTACCATAGAAGTCTAATGGTGCATTTCACTCGCCATTTCATGCGCTATGAGATGCCGCTTAGCCGAATACGCTATCTGATATAGGAGCGACGTAAATTGAACAAATGTGATACTATTTCCCTGAAATCTTCTATTAAACAAAATATAAAATGATCTAATCGGGTCTCTGATTGCCCTATCATAGAAGTTTAGTAGTGCATTTTACTCGCCATTCCACGCGCTTTAAGATGCCGCCTAGCCCAGTACGCTGTCTGAAATAGAAGCGACGTAAATTGAACAAGTGTGATAGAGTCTCGCTGAATACTTATATTAACCTTAATGTAAAATGATCTAAACGGGTCTCTGTTCGCCCTACCCTAGAAGTTTAATAGTGCATTTCACTCGTCATTTCATGCGCTTTGAGATGACGCTTAACCCAATACGCTATCTGAAATAGGAGCGACGTAAGTTGAACAAATGTGACAGAATTACGCTGCATTCTTCTATTCACCTTAATGTAAAATGATCTCTTCGGGTCTCTGTGCACCCTACCCTAGATGTATAATAGTGCATTTCACTCGTCATTTCATGCGCTTTGAGATGCCGCATAGGCCAATACGCTATCTGAAATAGGAGCGACGTAAATTGAACAAATGTGATAGAATTCTGCTGAATTCTTAAATTAACCATAATATAAAATGATCTAATCGGGTCTCTGTTTGCCCTACCCTAGAAGTTTAATAGTGCATTTTACTCGCCATTTCATGCGCTTTGAGATGCCGCTTAACCCAATACGCTATCTGAAATAGGAGCAACGAAAGTTGAACAAATGTGATAGAATTTCTCTGAATTATTTTATTAACCAGAATGTAAAATGATCTAATCGGGTCTCTGTTCGCCCTAGCCTAGAAGTTTAATAGTGCATTTTATTCGCCATTTCATGCGCTTTGAGATGCCGCGTAGCCCAATACGCTATCTGAAATAGGAGCGACGTAAATTGAACAAATGTGATAGAATTTCCCTGAATTCTTATATTAACCTTAATGTAAAATGATCTAATCGGGTCTCTGTTCGCTCTACCCTAGGAGTTTAATAGTGCATTTCACTCGTCATTTCATGCCCTTTCAGTTGCCGCTTAGCCCAATACGCTATCTGAAATAGGAGCGACGTAAATTGAACAAATGTGATAGAATATCCCTGAAATCTTATATTAAACAAAATATAAAATGATCTAATCGGGTCTCTGATTGCCCTATCATAGAAGTTTAGTAGTGCATTTTACTCGCCATTCCACGCGCTTTAAGATGCCGCCTAGCCCAGTACGCTATCTGAAATAGGAGCGACGTAACTTGAACAAATGTGATAGAATTACGCTGCATTCTTATATTAACCGTAATATACAATGATCTAATCGGGTATCTGTTTGCCTTATCCTAGAAGTTTAATAGTGCATTATACTCGCCATTTCATGCGCTTCGAGATGCCGCTTAGCTCAATACGCTATCTGAAATAGGAGCGACGAAAGTTGAACAAATGTGATAGAATTTCGCTGAATTATTTTATTAACCAGAATGTAAAATGATCTAATCTGGTCTCTGTTCGCCCTACCATAGAAGTCTTATAGTGCATTTCACTCGCCATTTCATGCGCTTTGAGATGCCGCTTAGCCCGATACGCTATCTGAAATTGGAGCGACCTAAATTGAACGAATGTGATAGAATTTTGCTGAATTCTTAAATTAACCATAATATAAAATGATCTAATCGGGTCTCTGCTTGCCCTACCCTAGAAGTTTAATAGTGCATTTTCCTCGTCATTTCATGCGCTTTGAGATGCTGCTTAGCCGAATACGCTACCTGGAATAGGAGCGACGTAAATTGAACAAATGTGATACTATTTCCCTGAAATCTTATATTAAACAAAATATAAAATGATCTAATCGGGTCTCTGTTTGCCCTATCATAGAAATTTAGTAGTGTATTTTACTCGCCAGTCCACGCGCTTTAAGTTGCCGCCTAGCCCAGTACGCTATCTGAAATAGGAGCGACGTAAGTTGAACAAATGTGATAGAATTTTGCTGAAATCTTATATTAATCAAAATATAAAATGATCTAATCGGGTCTCTGATTGCCCTGTCATAGAAGTATAATAGTGCATTTTACTCGCCAATCCACGCGCTTTAAGATTCCGCCTAGCCCAGTACGCTATCTGAAATAGGAGCGACGTAAATTGAACAAATGTGATAGAATTTGGCTGAATTCTTAAGTTAACATATAATGTAATATAAAATGATCTAATCGGGTCTCTGCTTGCCCTACCCTAGAAGTATAATAGTGCATTTCACTCGTCACTTCATGCGCTTCGAGATGCCGCTAAGCCCAATAAGCAATCTGAAAGGGAGCGACGTAAATTGAACAAATGTGATAGAATTTCGCAGAATTCTTATGTTAACCAAAATATAAAGTGATCTAATCTGATCTCTGTTCGCCATAGCCTAGAAGTTTAATAGTGCATTTTGTTCGCCATTTCATGCGCTTTGTGATGCCGCCTAGCCCAGTACGCTATCTGAAATAGGAGCGACGTAAATTGAACAAATGTGGTAGAATTTGGCTGAATTCTTAAGTTAACATATAATGTAATATAAAATGATCTAATCGGGTCTCTGCTTGCCCTACCCTAGAAGTATAATAGTGCATTTCACTCGTCACTTCATGCGCTTCGAGATGCCGCTAAGCCCAATAAGCAATCTGAAATAGGAGCGACGTAACTTGAACAAATGTGATAGAATTACGCTGAATTCTTATATTAACCGTAATATAAAATGATCTAATCGGGTCTCTGCTAGCCCTATCATAGAAGTTTAATAGTGCATTTTACCCGCCATTCCACGCGCTTTAAGATGCCGCCTAGCCTAGTACGCTATCTGAAATAGGAGCGACGTACGTTGAACAAATGTGATAGAATTACGCTGAATTCTTATATTAACCGTAATATAAAATGATCGAATCGGGTCTCTGTTTGCCTTATCCTAGAAGTTTAATAGTGCATTTTACTCGCCATTTCATGCGCATTGAGATTCCGCTTAGCCCAATACGCTATCTGAAATATCAGCGACGTAAATTGAACAAATGTGAGAGACTTTCGCTGAATTCTTATTTTAACCTTAATGTAAAGTGTTCTAATCGGGTCTCTGTTCGCCCTACCCTAGAAGATTAATAGTGCATTTTACTAGCCAATCCACGCGCTTTAAGATTCCGCCTAGACCAGTACGCTATCTGAAATAGGAGCGACGTAAATTGAACAAATGTGATAGAATTTGGCTGAATTCTTAAATTAACCATAATATAAAATGATCTAATCGGGTCTCTGTTTGCCCTACCCTAGAAGTTTAATAGTGCATTTTACTCGCCATTTCATGCGCTTTGAGATGCCGCATAGCCCAGTACGCTATCTGAAATAGGAGCGACGTAAATTGAACAAATGTGATAGAATTTCCGTGAATCCTTATATTAACCTTAATGTAAAATGATCTAATCGGGTCTCTGTTCGCCCTACCATAGATGTCAAATGGTGCATTTCACTCGCCATTTCATGCGCTTTGAGATGCCGCTTAGCCGAATACGCTATCTGATATAGGAGCGACGTAAATTGAACAAATGTGATACTATTTCCCTGAAATCTTATATTAAACAAAATATAAAATGATCTAATCGGGTCTCTGATTGCCCTATCATAGAAGATTAGTAGTGCATTTTACTCGCCATTCCACGCGCTTTAAGATGCCGCATAGCCCAGTACGCTATCTGAAATAGGAGCGACGTAACTTGAACAAATGTGATAGAATTACGCTGAATTCTTATATTAACCGTAATATAAAATGATCTAATCGGGTCTCTGTTTGCCTTATCCTAGAAGTTTAATAGCGCATTTTACTCGCCATTTCATGCGCTTTGAGATGCCGCTTAGCCCAATACGCTATCTGGAATAGGAGCGACGTAAATTGAACAAATGTGATAGAATTTCCGTGAATTCTTATATTAACCTTAATGTAAAATGATCCAATCGGGTCTCTGTTCGCCCTACCATAGAAGTCTAATAGTGCATTTCACTCGCCATTTTATGCGCTTTGAGATGCCGCTTAGCCCAATACGCTATCTGAAATAGGAGCGACGTACGTTGAACAAATGTGATAGAATTACGCTGAATTCTTATATTAACCGTAATATAAAATGATCGAATCGGGTCTCTGTTTGCCTTATCCTAGAAGTTTAATAGTGCACTTTACTCGCCATTTCATGCGCATTGAGATGCCGCTTAGCCCAATACGCTATCTGAAATATCAGCGACGTAAATTGAACAAATGTGAGAGACTTTCGCTGAATTCTTATATTAACCTTAATGTAAAGTGTTCTAATCGGGTCTCTGTTCGCCCTACCCTAGAAGATTAATAGTGCATTTTACTCGCCAATCCACGCGCTTTGAGATTCCGCCTAGCCCAGTACGCTATCTGAAATAGGAGCGACGTAAATTGAACAAATGTGATAGAATTTGGCTGAATTCTTAAATTAACCATAATATAAAATGATCTAATCGGGTCTCTGTTTGCCCTACCCTAGAAGTTTAATAGTGCATTTTACTCGCCATTTCATGCGCTTTGAGATGCCGCATAGTCCAATACGCTATCTGAAATAGGAGCGACGTAAATTGAACAAATGTGATAGAATTTCCGTGAATCCTTATATTAACCTTAATGTAAAATGATCTAATCGGGTCTCTGTTCGCCCTACCATAGAAGTCTAATGGTGCATTTCACTCGCCATTTCATGCGCTATGAGATGCCGCTTAGCCGAATACGCTATCTGATATAGGAGCGACGTAAATTGAACAAATGTGATACTATTTCCCTGAAATCTTCTATTAAACAAAATATAAAATGATCTAATCGGGTCTCTGATTGCCCTATCATAGAAGTTTAGTAGTGCATTTTACTCGCCATTCCACGCGCTTTAAGATGCCGCCTAGCCCAGTACGCTGTCTGAAATAGAAGCGACGTAAATTGAACAAGTGTGATAGAGTCTCGCTGAATACTTATATTAACCTTAATGTAAAATGATCTAAACGGGTCTCTGTTCGCCCTACCCTAGAAGTTTAATAGTGCATTTCACTCGTCATTTCATGCGCTTTGAGATGACGCTTAACCCAATACGCTATCTGAAATAGGAGCGACGTAAGTTGAACAAATGTGACAGAATTACGCTGCATTCTTCTATTCACCTTAATGTAAAATGATCTCTTCGGGTCTCTGTTCACCCTACCCTAGATGTATAATAGTGCATTTCACTCGTCATTTCATGCGCTTTGAGATGCCGCATAGGCCAATACGCTATCTGAAATAGGAGCGACGTAAATTGAACAAATGTGATAGAATTCTGCTGAATTCTTAAATTAACCATAATATAAAATGATCTAATCGGGTCTCTGTTTGCCCTACCCTAGAAGTTTAATAGTGCATTTTACTCGCCATTTCATGCGCTTTGAGATGCCGCTTAACCCAATACGCTATCTGAAATAGGAGCAACGAAAGTTGAACGAATGTGATAGAATTTCTCTGAATTATTTTATTAACCAGAATGTAAAATGATCTAATCGGGTCTCTGTTCGCCCTAGCCTAGAAGTTTAATAGTGCATTTTATTCGCCATTTCATGCGCTTTGAGATGCCGCGTAGCCCAATACGCTATCTGAAATAGGAGCGACGTAAATTGAACAAATGTGATAGAATTTGGCTGAATTCTTAAATTAACCATAATATAAAATGATCTAATCGGGTCTCTGTTTGCCCTACCCTAGAAGTTTAATAGTGCATTTTACTCGCCATTTCATGCGCTTTGAGATGCCGCATAGTCCAATACGCTATCTGAAATAGGAGCGACGTAAATTGAACAAATGTGATAGAATTTCCGTGAATCCTTATATTAACCTTAATGTAAAATGATCTAATCGGGTCTCTGTTCGCCCTACCATAGAAGTCTAATGGTGCATTTCACTCGCCATTTCATGCGCTATGAGATGCCGCTTAGCCGAATACGCTATCTGATATAGGAGCGACGTAAATTGAACAAATGTGATACTATTTCCCTGAAATCTTCTATTAAACAAAATATAAAATGATCTAATCGGGTCTCTGATTGCCCTATCATAGAAGTTTAGTAGTGCATTTTACTCGCCATTCCACGCGCTTTAAGATGCCGCCTAGCCCAGTACGCTGTCTGAAATAGAAGCGACGTAAATTGAACAAGTGTGATAGAGTCTCGCTGAATACTTATATTAACCTTAATGTAAAATGATCTAAACGGGTCTCTGTTCGCCCTACCCTAGAAGTTTAATAGTGCATTTCACTCGTCATTTCATGCGCTTTGAGATGACGCTTAGCCCAATACGCTATCTGAAATAGGAGCGACGTAAGTTGAACAAATGTGACAGAATTACGCTGCATTCTTCTATTCACCTTAATGTAAAATGATCTCTTCGGGTCTCTGTTCACCCTACCCTAGATGTATAATAGTGCATTTCACTCGTCATTTCATGCGCTTTGAGATGCCGCATAGGCCAATACGCTATCTGAAATAGGAGCGACGTAAATTGAACAAATGTGATAGAATTCTGCTGAATTCTTAAATTAACCATAATATAAAATGATCTAATCGGGTCTCTGTTTGCCCTACCCTAGAAGTTTAATAGTGCATTTTACTCGCCATTTCATGCGCTTTGAGATGCCGCTTAACCCAATACGCTATCTGAAATAGGAGCAACGAAAGTTGAACGAATGTGATAGAATTTCTCTGAATTATTTTATTAACCAGAATGTAAAATGATCTAATCGGGTCTCTGTTCGCCCTAGCCTAGAAGTTTAATAGTGCATTTTATTCGCCATTTCATGCGCTTTGAGATGCCGCTTAGCCCAATACGCTATCTGAAATAGGAGCGACGTAAATTGAACAAATGTGATAGAATTTCCCTGAATTCTTATATTAACCTTAATGTAAAATGATCTAATCGGGGTCTCTGTTCGCTCTACCCTAGGAGTTTAATAGTGCATTTCACTCGTCATTTCATGCCCTTTCAGTTGCCGCTTAGCCCAATACGCTATCTGAAATAGGAGCGACGTAAATTGAACAAATGTGATAGAATATCCCTGAAATCTTATATTAAACAAAATATAAAATGATCTAATCGGGTCTCTGATTGCCCTATCATAGAAGTTTAGTAGTGCATTTTACTCGCCATTCCACGCGCTTTAAGATGCCGCCTAGCCCAGTACGCTATCTGAAATAGGAGCGACGTAACTTGAACAAATGTGATAGAATTACGCTGCATTCTTATATTAACCGTAATATACAATGATCTAATCGGGTATCTGTTTGCCTTATCCTAGAAGTTTAATAGTGCATTATACTCGCCATTTCATGCGCTTCGAGATGCCGCTTAGCTCAATACGCTATCTGAAATAGGAGCGACGAAAGTTGAACAAATGTGATAGAATTTCGCTGAATTATTTTATTAACCAGAATGTAAAATGATCTAATCTGGTCTCTGTTCGCCCTACCATAGAAGTCTTATAGTGCATTTCACTCGCCATTTCATGCGCTTTGAGATGCCGCTTAGCCCGATACGCTATCTGAAATTGGAGCGACCTAAATTGAACGAATGTGATAGAATTTTGCTGAATTCTTAAATTAACCATAATATAAAATGATCTAATCGGGTCTCTGCTTGCCCTACCCTAGAAGTTTAATAGTGCATTTTCCTCGTCATTTCATGCGCTTTGAGATGCTGCTTAGCCGAATACGCTACCTGGAATAGGAGCGACGTAAATTGAACAAATGTGATACTATTTCCCTGAAATCTTATATTAAACAAAATATAAAATGATCTAATCGGGTCTCTGTTTGCCCTATCATAGAAATTTAGTAGTGTATTTTACTCGCCAGTCCACGCGCTTTAAGTTGCCGCCTAGCCCAGTACGCTATCTGAAATAGGAACGACGTAAATTGAACGAATGTGATAGAATTTTGCTGAATTCTTAAACTAACCATAATATAAAATGATCTAATCGGGTCTCTGTTTGCCCTACCGAAGAAGTTTAATAGTGCATTTTAATCGCCATTTCATGCGCTTTGAGATCAGGCTTAGCCCAATACGCTATCTGAAATAGGAGCGACGTAAATTGAACAAATGTGATAGAATTTCCCTGAAATCTTATATTAATCAAAATATAAAATGATCTAATCGGGTCTCTGATTGCCCTATCATAGAAGATTAGTAGTGCATTTTACTCGCCATTCCACGCGCTTTAAGATGCCGCCTAGCCCAGTACGCTATCTGAAATAGGAGCGACGTAACTTGAGCAAATGTGATAGAATTACGCTGAATTCTTATATGAACCGTAATATAAAATGATCTAATCGGGTCTCTGTTTGCCTTATCCTAGAAGATTAATAGTGCATTACACTCGCCATTTCATGCGCTTCGAGATGCCGCTTAGCTCAATACGCTATCTGAAATAGGAGCGACGAAAGTTGAACAAATGTGATAGAATTTCGCTGAATTATTTTATTAACCAGAATGTAAAATGATCTAATCTGGTCTCTGTTCGCCCTACCATACAAGTCTTATAGTGCATTTCACTCGCCATTTCATGCGCTTTGAGATGCCGCTTAGCCCGATACGCTATCTGAAATTGGAGCGACCTAAATTGAACGAATGTGATAGAATTTTGCTGAATTCTTAAATTAACCATAATATAAAATGATCTAATCGGGTCTCTGTTTGCCCTACCCTAGAAGTTTAATAGTGCATTTTACTCGCCATTTCATGCGCTTTGAGATGCCGCTTAACCCAATACGCTATCTGAAATAGGAGCAACGAAAGTTGAACGAATGTGATAGAATTTCTCTGAATTATTTTATTAACCATAATATAAAATGATCTAATCGGGTCTCTGTTTGCCCTACCCTAGGAGTTTAATAGTGCATTTTACTCGCCATTTCATGCGCTTTGAGATGCCGCATAGCCCAATACGCTATCTGAAATAGGAGCGACGTAAATTGAACAAATGTGATAGAATTTCCGTGAATCGTTATATTAACCTTAATGTAAAATGATCTAATCGGGTCTGTGTTCGCCCTACCATAGAAGTCTAATGGTGCATTTCACTCGCCATTTCATGCGCTTTGAGATGCCGCTTAGCCGAATACGCTATCTGATATAGGAGCGACGTAAATTGAACAAATGTGATACTATTTCCCTGAAATCTTATATTAAACAAAATATAAAATGATATAATCGGGTCTCTGATTGCCCTACCATAGAAGTTTAGTAGTGAATTTTACTCGCCATTCCACGCGCTTTAAGATGCCGCCTAGCCCAGTACGCTGTCTGAAATAGAAGCGACGTAAATTGAACAAGTGTGATAGAATCTTGCTGAATACTTATATTAACCTTAATGTACAGTGATCTAATCGGGTCTCTGTTCGCCCTACCCTAGAAGTTTAATAGTGCATTTCACTCGTCATTTCATGCGCTCTGAGATGACGCTTAACCCAATACGCTATCTGAAATAGGAGCGACGTAAGTTGAACAAATGTGACAGAATTACGCTGCATTCTTCTATTCACCTTAATGTAAAATGATCTCTTCGGGACTCTGTTCGCCCTACCCTAGAAGTTTAATAGTGCATTTCACTCGTCATTTCATGCGCTTTGAGATGCCGCTTAGCCCAATACGCTATCTGAAATGTGAGCGACGTAAATTGAACAAATGTGATAGAATTTTGCTGAATTCTTAAATTAACCATAATATAAAATGATCTAATCAGGTCTCTGTTTGCCCTACCCTAGAAGTTTAATAGTGCATTTTACTCGCCATTTCATGCGCTTTGAGATGCCGCTTAACCCACTACGCTATCTGAAATAGGAGCAACGAAAGTTGAACAAATGCGATAGAATTTCGCTGAATTATTTTATTAACCAGAATGTAAAATGATCTAATTGGGTCTCTGTTCGCCCTAGCCTAGAAGTTTAATACTGCATTTTATTCGCCATTTCATGCGCTTTGTGATGCCGCGTAGCCCAATACGCTATCTGAAATAGGAGCGACGTAAATTGAACAAATGTGATAGAATTTCCCTGAATCCTTATATTAACCTTAATGTAAAATGATCTAATCGGGTCTCTGTTCGCCCTACCCTAGAAGTTTAATAGTGCATTTCACTCGTCATTTCATGCCCTTTCAGTTGCCGCTTAGCCCAATACGCTATCTGAAATAGGAGCGACGTAAATTGAACAAATGTGATAGAATTTCCCTGAAATCTTATATTAAACAAAACATAAAATGATCTAATCGGGTCTCTGATTGCCCTATCATAGAAGTTTAGTAGTGCATTTTACTCGCCATTCCACGCGCTTTAAGATGCCGCCTATCCCAGTACGCTGTCTGAAATAGAAGCGACGTAAATTGAACAAGTGTGATAGAATCTTGCTGAATACTTATATTAACCTTAATGTAAAGTGATCTAATCGGGTCTCTGTTCGCCCTACCCTAGAAGTTTAATAGTGCATTTCACTCGTCATTTCATGCGCTCTGAGATGACGCTTAACCCAATACGCTATCTGAAATAGGAGCGACGTAAGTTGAACAAATGTGACAGAATTACGCTGCATTCTTCTATTCACCTTAATGTAAAATGATCTCTTCGGGACTCTGTTCGCCCTACCCTAGAAGTTTAATAGTGCATTTCACTCGTCATTTCATGCGCTTTGAGATGCCGCTTAGCCCAATACGCTATCTGAAATGTGAGCGACGTACATTGAACAAATGTGATAGAATTTTGCTGAATTCTTAAATTAACCATAATATAAAATGATCTAATCAGGTCTCTGTTTGCCCTACCCTAGAAGTTTAATAGTGCATTTTACTCGCCATTTCATGCGCTTTGAGATGCCGCTTAACCCAATACGCTATCTGAAATAGGAGCAACGAAAGTTGAACAAATGCGATAGAATTTCGCTGAATTATTTTATTAACCAGAATGTAAAATGATCTAATTGGGTCTCTGTTCGCCCTAGCCTAGAAGTTTAATACTGCATTTTATTCGCCATTTCATGCGCTTTGTGATGCCGCGTAGCCCAATACGCTATCTGAAATAGGAGCGACGTAAATTGAACAAATGTGATAGAATTTCCCTGAATTCTTATATTAACCTTAATGTAAAATGATCTAATCGGGTCTCTGTTCGCCCTACCCTAGAAGTTTAATAGTGCATTTCACTCGTCATTTCATGCCCTTTCAGTTGCCGCTTAGCCCAATACGCTATCTGAAATAGGAGCGACGTAAATTGAACAAATGTGATAGAATTTCCCTGAAATCTTATATTAAACAAAACATAAAATGATCTAATCGGGTCTCTGATTGCCCTATCATAGAAGTTTAGTAGTGCATTTTACTCGCCATTCCACGCGCTTTAAGATGCCGCCTAGCCCAGTACGCTACCTGAAATAGGAGCGACGTAACTTGAACAAATGTGATAGAATTACGCTGCATTCTTATATTAACAGTAATATAAAATGATCTAATCGGGTATCTGTTTGCCTCATCCTAGAAGTTTAATAGTGCATTATACTCGCCATTTCATGCGCTTCGAGATGCCGCTTAGCCCAATACGCTATCTGAAATAGGAGCGACGTAAATTTTACAAATGTGATAGAATTTCGTTGAATTCTTATATTAACCAAAATATAAAATGATCTAATCGGGTCTCTGTTTGCACTACCCTAGAAGTTTAATAGTGCATTCTACTCGCCATTTCATGCGCTTTGAGATGCCGCTTAGCCCAATACGCTATCTGAAATTTGAGCGACGTAAATTGAACAAATGTGATAGAATTTCCCTGAAATCTTATATTAAACAAAATATAAAATGATCTAATCGGGTCTGTGAATGCCCTATCATAGAAGCATAATAGTGCATTTTACTCGCCATTCCACGCGGATTAAGATGCCGGCCAGCCCAGTACGCTATCTGAAATAGGAGCGACGTAATTTGAAGAAATGTGATAGAATTACGCTGAATTCTTATATTAACCGTAATATAAAATGAACAAATCGGGTCTCCGTTTGCCTTATCCTAGAAGTTTAATAGCGCATTTTACGCATCATTTCATGCGCTTTGAGAGGCCGCTTAGCCCAATACGCTATCTGAAATAGGAGCGACGTAAATTGAACAAATGTGATAGAATTTCCGTGAATTCTTATATAAACCTTAACGTAAAATGATCCAATCGGGTCTCTGTTTGCCCTACCCTAGAAGTTTAATAGTCCATTTTATTCGCCATTTCATGCGCTTTGAGATGCCGCTTAGCCCAATACGCTATCTGAAATAGGAGCGACGTAAATTGAACAAATGTGATAGAATTTCCCTGAAATCTTATATTAAACAAAATATAAAATGATCTAATCGGGTCTGTGAATGCCCTATCATAGAAGCTTAATAGTGCATTTTACTCGCCATTCCACGCGGATTAAGATGCCGGCCAGCCCAGTACGCTATCTGAAATAGGAGCGACGTAATTTGAAGAAATGTGATAGAATTACGCTGAATTATTTTATTAACCAGAATGTAAAATGATCTAATCTGGTCTCTGTTCGCCCTACCATAGAAGTCTTATAGTGCATTTCACTCGCCATTTCATGCGCTTTGAGATGCCGCTTAGCCCGATACGCTATCTGAAATTGGAGCGACCTAAATTGAACGAATGTGATAGAATTTTGCTGAATTCTTAAATTAACCATAATATAAAATGATCTAATCGGGTCTCTGCTTGCCCTACCCTAGAAGTTTAATAGTGCATTTTCCTCGTCATTTCATGCGCTTTGAGATGCTGCTTAGCCGAATACGCTACCTGGAATAGGAGCGACGTAAATTGAACAAATGTGATACTATTTCCCTGAAATCTTATATTAAACAAAATATAAAATGATCTAATCGGGTCTCTGTTTGCCCTATCATAGAAATTTAGTAGTGTATTTTACTCGCCAGTCCACGCGCTTTAAGTTGCCGCCTAGCCCAGTACGCTATCTGAAATAGGAACGACGTAAATTGAACGAATGTGATAGAATTTTGCTGAATTCTTAAATTAACCATAATATAAAATGATCTAATCGGGTCTCTGTTTGCCCTACCGAAGAAGTTTAATAGTGCATTTTAATCGCCATTTCATGCGCTTTGAGATCAGGCTTAGCCCAATACGCTATCTGAAATAGGAGCGACGTAAATAGAACAAATGTGATAGAATTTCCCTGAAATCTTATATTAATCAAAATATAAAATGATCTAATCGGGTCTCTGATTGCCCTATCATAGAAGATTAGTAGTGCATTTTACTCGCCATTCCACGCGCTTTAAGATGCCGCCTAGCCCAGTACGCTATCTGAAATAGGAGCGACGTAACTTGAGCAAATGTGATAGAATTACGCTGAATTCTTATATGAACCGTAATATAAAATGATCTAATCGGGTCTCTGTTTGCCTTATCCTAGAAGATTAATAGTGCATTACACTCGCCATTTCATGCGCTTCGAGATGCCGCTTAGCTCAATACGCTATCTGAAATAGGAGCGACGAAAGTTGAACAAATGTGATAGAATTTCGCTGAATTATTTTATTAACCAGAATGTAAAATGATCTAATCTGGTCTCTGTTCGCCCTACCATAGAAGTCTTATAGTGCATTTCACTCGCCATTTCATGCGCTTTGAGATGCCGCTTAGCCCGATACGCTATCTGAAATTGGAGCGACCTAAATTGAACGAATGTGATAGAATTTTGCTGAATTCTTAAATTAACCATAATATAAAATGATCTAATCGGGTCTCTGTTTGCCCTACCCTAGGAGTTTAATAGTGCATTTCACTCGCCATTTCATGCGCTTTGAGATGCTGCTTAGCCGAATACGCTATCTGATATAGGAGCGACGTAAATTGAACAAATGTGATACTATTTCCCTGAAATCTTATATTAAACAAAATATAAAATGATATAATCGGGTCTCTGATTGCCCTACTATAGAAGTTTAGTAGTGAATTTTACTCGCCATTCCACGCGCTTTAAGATGCCGCCTAGCCCAGTACGCTGTCTGAAATAGAAGCGACGTAAATTGAACAAGTGTGATAGAATCTTGCTGAATACTTATATTAACCTTAATGTAAAGTGATCTAATCGGGTCTCTGTTCGCCCTACCCTAGAAGTTTAAGAGTGCATTTCACTCGTCATTTCATGCGCTCTGAGATGACGCTTAACCCAATACGCTATCTGAAATAGGAGCGACGTAAGTTGAACAAATGTGACAGAATTACGCTGCATTCTTCTATTCACCTTAATGTAAAATGATCTCTTCGGGACTCTGTTCGCCCTACCCTAGAAGTTTAATAGTGCATTTCACTCGTCATTTCATGCGCTTTGAGATGCCGCTTAGCCCAATACGCTATCTGAAATGTGAGCGACGTAAATTGAAGAAATGTGATAGAATTTTGCTGAATTCTTAAATTAACCATAATATAAAATGATCTAATCAGGTCTCTGTTTGCCCTACCCTAGAAGTTTAATAGTGCATTTTACTCGCCATTTCATGCGCTTTGAGATGCCGCTTAACCCAATACGCTATCTGAAATAGGAGCAACGAAAGTTGAACAAATGCGATAGAATTTCGCTGAATTATTTTATTAACCAGAATGTAAAATGATCTAATGGGGTCTCTGTTCGCCCTAGCCTAGAAGTTTAATACTGCATTTTATTCGCCATTTCATGCGCTTTGTGATGCCGCGTAGCCCAATACGCTATCTGAAATAGGAGCGACGTAAATTGAACAAATGTGATAGAATTTCCCTGAATCCTTATATTAACCTTAATGTAAAATGATCTAATCGGGTCTCTGTTCGCCCTACCCTAGAAGTTTAATAGTGCATTTCACTCGTCATTTCATGCCCTTTCAGTTGCCGCTTAGCCCAATACGCTATCTGAAATAGGAGCGACGTAAATTGAACAAATGTGATAGAATTTCCCTGAAATCTTATATTAAACAAAACATAAAATGATCTAATCGGGTCTCTGATTGCCCTATCATAGAAGTTTAGTAGTGCATTTTACTCGCCATTCCACGCGCTTTAAGATGCCGCCTATCCCAGTACGCTGTCTGAAATAGAAGCGACGTAAATTGAACAAGTGTGATAGAATCTTGCTGAATACTTATATTAACCTTAATGTAAAGTGATCTAATCGGGTCTCTGTTCGCCCTACCCTAGAAGTTTAATAGTGCATTTCACTCGTCATTTCATGCGCTCTGAGATGACACTTAACCCAATACGCTATCTGAAATAGGAGCGACGTAAGTTGAACAAATGTGACAGAATTACGCTGCATTCTTCTATTCACCTTAATGTAAAATGATCTCTTCGGGACACTGTTCGCCCTACCCTAGAAGTTTAATAGTGCATTTCACTCGTCATTTCATGCGCTTTGAGATGCCGCTTAGCCCAATACGCTATCTGAAATGTGAGCGACGTAAATTGAACAAATGTGATAGAATTTTGCTGAATTCTTAAATTAACCATAATATAAAATGATCTAATCAGGTCTCTGTTTGCCCTACCCTAGAAGTTTAATAGTGCATTTTACTCGCCATTTCATGCGCTTTGAGATGCCGCTTAACCCAATACGCTATCTGAAATAGGAGCAACGAAAGTTGAACAAATGCGATAGAATTTCGCTGAATTATTTTATTAACCAGAATGTAAAATGATCTAATTGGGTCTCTGTTCGCCCTAGCCTAGAAGTTTAATACTGCATTTTATTCGCCATTTCATGCGCTTTGTGATGCCGCGTAGCCCAATACGCTATCTGAAATAGGAGCGACGTAAATTGAACAAATGTGATAGAATTTCCCTGAATTCTTATATTAACCTTAATGTAAAATGATCTAATCGGGTCTCTGTTCGCCCTACCCTAGAAGATTAATAGTGCATTTCACTCGTCATTTCATGCCCTTTCAGTTGCCGCTTAGCCCAATACGCTATCTGAAATAGGAGCGACGTAAATTGAACAAATGTGATAGAATTTCCCTGAAATCTTATATTAAACAAAACATAAAATGATCTAATCGGGTCTCTGATTGCCCTATCATAGAAGTTTAGTAGTGCATTTTACTCGCCATTCCACGCGCTTTAAGATGCCGCCTAGCCCAGTACGCTACCTGAAATAGGAGCCACGTAACTTGAACAAATGTGATAGAATTACGCTGCATTCTTATATTAACAGTAATATAAAATGATCTAATCGGGTATCTGTTTGCCTCATCCTAGAAGTTTAATAGTGCATTATACTCGCCATTTCATGCGCTTCGAGATGCCGCTTAGCCCAATACGCTATCTGAAATAGGAGCGACGTAAATTTTACAAATGTGATAGAATTTCGTTGAATTCTTATATTAACCAAAATATAAAATGATCTAATCGGGTCTCTGTTTGCACTACCCTAGAAGTTTAATAGTGCATTCTACTCGCCATTTCATGCGCTTTGAGATGCCGCTTAGCCCAATACGCTATCTGAAATTTCAGCGACGTAAATTGAACAAATGTGATAGAATTTCCCTGAAATCTTATATTAAACAAAATATAAAATGATCTAATCGGGTCTGTGAATGCCCTATCATAGAAGCATAATAGTGCATTTTACTCGCCATTCCACGCGGATTAAGATGCCGGCCAGCCCAGTACGCTATCTGAAATAGGAGCGACGTAATTTGAAGAAATGTGATAGAATTACGCTGAATTCTTATATTAACCGTAATATAAAATGAACAAATCGGGTCTCCGTTTGCCTTATCCTAGAAGTTTAATAGCGCATTTTACGCATCATTTCATGCGCTTTGAGAGGCCGCTTAGCCCAATACGCTATCTGAAATAGGAGCGACGTAAATTGAACAAATGTGATAGAATTTCCGTGAATTCTTATATAAACCTTAACGTAAAATGATCCAATCGGGTCTCTGTTTGCCCTACCCTAGAAGTTTAATAGTCCATTTTATTCGCCATTTCATGCGCTTTGAGATGCCGCTTAGCCCAATACGCTATCTGAAATAGGAGCGACGTAAATTGAACAAATGTGATAGAATTTCCCTGAAATCTTATATTAAACAAAATATAAAATGATCTAATCGGGTCTGTGAATGCCCTATCATAGAAGCTTAATAGTGCATTTTACTCGCCATTCCACGCGGATTAAGATGCCGGCCAGCCCAGTACGCTATCTGAAATAGGAGCGACGTAATTTGAAGAAATGTGATAGAATTACGCTGAATTCTTATATTAACCGTAATATAAAATGAACTAATCGGGTCTCCGTTTGCCTTATCCTAGAAGTTTAATAGCGCATTTTACGCGCCATTTCATGCGCTTTGAGGTGCCGCTTAAACCAATACGCTATCTGCAATAGGAGCGACGTAAATTGAACAAATGTGGTAGAATATCGCTGAATTCTTAAATTAACTATAATATAAAATGATCTAATCGGGTCACTGATTGCCCTACCCTAGAAGTTTCATAGTGCATTTTACTCGCCATTTCATGCGCTTTGAGATGCCGCTTAGCCCAATACGCTATCGGAAATATGAGCGACGTAAATTGAACAAATGTGATAGAATTTCGCTGAATTCTTATATTAACAAAAATATAAAATGATCTAATCGGGTCTCTGTTTGCCTTATCCTAGAAGTTTAGTATTGCATTTTACTCGCCATTCCACGCGCTTTAAGATGCCGGCCAGCCCAGTATGCTATCTGAAATAGGAGCGACGTAATTTGAAGAAATGTGATAGAATTACGCTGAATTCTTATATTAACCGTAATATAAAATGATCTAATCGGGTCTCTGTTTGCCCTACCCTAGAAGTTTAATAGTCCATTTTATTCGCCATTTCATGCGCTTTGAGATGCCGCTTTTCCCAATACGCTATCTGAAATAGGAGCGACGTAAATTGAACAAATGTGATAGAATTTCACTGAATCCTTATATTAACCAAAATATAAAATGATCTAATCGGGTCTCTGATCGCCCTAGCATAGAAGTTTAATAGTGCATTTTACTCGCCATTCCGAGCGCTTTAAGATGCCGCATAGCCCAATACGCTATCTGAAATAGGAGCGACGTAAATTGAACAAATGTGATAGAATTTCGCTGAATTCTTAAATTACCTATAATATAAAATGATCTAATCGGGTATCTGTTCGCCCGAGCCTAGAACTTTAATAGTGCATTTTATTCGCCATTTCATACGCTTTGAGATGCCGCTATCCCCAATGCGCTATCTGAAATAGGAGCGACGTAAATTGAACAAATGTGATAGAATTTCACTGAATTCTTATATTAACCAAAATATAAAATGATCTAATCGGGTCTCTGACTGCCCCATCATTGATGTTTAACAGTGCATTTTACTCGCCATTCCACGCGATTTAAGATGCCGCCTAGCCCAGTACGCTATCTGAAATAGGAGCGACGTAAATTCAACAAATGTGATAGAATCTTGCTGAATTCATAAATTAAACAAAATATAAAATGATCTAATCGGGTCTCTGTTTGCCCTACCCTAGAAGTTTAATAGTCCATTTTATTCGCCATTTCATGCGCTTTGAGATGCCGGTTAGCCCAATACGCTAACTGAAATAGGAGCGACGTAAATAGAACAAATGTGATAGGATTTCCCTGAAATCTTATATTAAACAAAATATAAAATGATCTAATCGGGTCTCTGACTGCCCTATCATTGAAGTTTAACACCGCATTTTACTCGCCATTCCACGCGCTTTAAGATGCCGCCTGGCCCAGTACGCTATCTGAAATAGGAGCGACGTAAATTGAACAAATGTGATAGAATTTTGCTGAATTCTTAAATTAACCATAATATAAAATGATCTAATCGGGTCTCTGTTCGCCCTACCGTAGAAGTCTAATAGTGCATTTTACTCGCCATTTCATGCGCTTTGAGATGCCGCTTAACCCAATACGCTATCTGAAATAGGAGCAACGAAAGTTGAACAAATGTGATAGAATTTCGCTGAAGTACTTTATTAACCAGAATGTAAAATGATCTAATCGGGTCTCTGTTCGCCCTAGCCTAGAAGTTTAATAGTGCATTTTATTCGCCATTTCAGGCGCTTTGTGATGCCGCGTAGGCCAATACGCTATCTGAAATAGGAGCGACGTAAATTGAACAAATGTGATAGAATCTCCCTGAATTCTTATATTAACCTTAATGTAAAATGATGTAATCGGGTCTGTGTTCGCCCTACCCTAGAAGTTTAATAGTGCATTTCACTCGTCATTTCATGCGCTTTCAGTTGCCGCTTAGCCCGATACGCTATCTGAAATAGGAGCGACGTAAATTGATCAAATGTGATAGAATTTCCCTGAAATCTTATATTAAACAAAATATAAAATGATCTATTCGGGTCTCTGAGTGCCCTATCATAGAAGATTAGTAGTGCATTTTACTCGCCATTCCACGCGCTTTAAGATGCCGCCTAGCCCAGTACGCTATCTGAAATAGGAGCGACGTAACTTGAACAAATGTGATAGAATTACGCTGCATTCTTATATTAACCGTAATATAAAATGATCTAACCGGGTATCTGTTTGCCCTATCCTAGAAGTTTAATAGTGCATTATACTCGCCATTTCATGCGCTTCGAGATGCCGCTTAGCTCAATACGCTATCTGAAATAGGAGCGAAGAAAGTTGAACAAATGTGATAGAATTTCGCTGAATTATTTTATTAACCAGAATGTTAAATGATCTAATCTGGTCTCTGTTCGCCCTACCATAGAAGTCTTATAGTGCATTTTACTCGCCATTTCATGCGCTTTGAGATGCCGCTTAGCCCAATACGCTATCTGAAATAGGAGCGACCTAAATTGAGCGAATGTGATAGAATTTTGCTGAATTCTTAAATTAACCATAATATAAAATGATCTAATCGGGTCTCTGTTTGCCCTACCGAAGAAGTTTAATAGTGCATTTTAATCGCCATTTCATGCGCTTTGAGATCAGGCTTAGCCCAATACGCTATCTGAAATAGGAGCGACGTAAATTGAACAAATGTGATAGAATTTCCCTGAAATCTTATATTAATCAAAATATAAAATGATCTAATCGGGTCTCTGATTGCCCTATCATAGAAGATTGGTAGTGCATTTTACTCGCCATTCCACGCGCTTTAAGATGCCGCCTAGCCCAGTACGCTATCTGAAATAGGAGCGACGTAACTTGAGCAAATGTGATAGAATTACGCTGAATTCTTATATGAACCGTAATATAAAATGACCTAATCGGGTCTCTGTTTGCCTTATCCTAGAAGATTAATAGTGCATTACACTCGCCATTTCATGCGCTTCGAGATGCCGCTTAGCTCAATACGCTATCTGAAATAGGAGCGACGAAAGTTGAACAAATGTGATAGAATTTCGCTGAATTATTTTATTAACCAGAATGTAAAATGATCTAATCTGGTCTCTGTTCGCCCTACCATAGAAGTCTTATAGTGCATTTCACTCGCCATTTCATGCGCTTTGAGATGCCGCTTAGCCCGATACGCTATCTGAAATTGGAGCGACCTAAATTGAACGAATGTGATAGAATTTTGCTGAATTCTTAAATTAACCATAATATAAAATGATCTAATCGGGTCTCTGTTTGCCCTACCCTAGAAGTTTAATAGTGCATTTTACTCGCCATTTCATGCGCTTTGAGATGGCGCTTAGCCCAATACGCTATCTGAAGTAGGAGCGACGTAAATTGAACGAATGTGATAGAATTTCGCTGGATTCTTATATTAACCAAAATATAAAATGATCTAATCGGGTCTCTGACAGCCCTATCATAGAAGTTTAATAGGGCATTTTACTCGCCATTTCGTGCGCTTTAAGATGCCGCCTAGCCCAGTACGCTATCTGAAATAGGAGCGACGTAAGTTGAACAAATGTGATAGAATTACGCTGAATTCTTATATTAACCGTAATATAAAATGATGTAATCGGGTCTCTGCTAGCCCCGTCATAGAAGTTTAATAGTGCATTTTACTCGCCATTCCACGCGCTTTAAGATGCCGCCTAGCCTAGTACGCTATCTGAAATAGGAGCGACGTACGTTGAACAAATGTGATAGAATTACGCTGAATTCTTATATTAACCGTAATATAAAATGATCGAATCGGGTCTCTGTTTGCCTTATCCTAGAAGTTTAATAGTGCATTTTACTCGCCATTTCATGCGCATTGAGATGCCGCTTAGCCCAATACGCTATCTGAAATATCAGCGACGTAAATTGAACAAATGTGAGAGACTTTCGCTGAATTTTTATATTAACCTTAATGTAAAGTGTTCTAATCGGGTCTCTGTTCGCCCTACCCTAGAAGATTAATAGTGCATTTTACTCGCCAATCCACGCGCTTTAAGATTCCGCCTAGCCCAGTACGCTATCTGAAATAGGAGCGACGTAAATTGAACAAATGTGGTAGAATTTGGCTGAATTCTTAAATTAACCATAATATAAAATGATCTAATCGGGTCTCTGTTTGCCCTACCCTAGAAGTTTAATAGTGCATTTTACTCGCCATTTCATGCGCTTTGAGATGCCGCATAGCCCAGTACGCTATCTGAAATAGGAGCGACGTAAATTGAACAAATGTGACAGAATTTCCGTGAATCGTTATATTAACCTTAATGTAAAATGATCTAATCGGGTCTGTGTTCGCCCTACCATAGAAGTCTAATGGTGCATTTCACTCGCCATTTCATGCGCTTTGAGATGCCGCTTAGCCGAATACGCTATCTGATATAGGAGCGACGTAAATTGAACAAATGTGATACTATTTCCCTGAAATCTTATATTAAACAAAATATAAAATGATATAATCGGGTCTCTGATTGCCCTACCATAGAAGTTTAGTAGTGAATTTTACTCGCCATTCCACGCGCTTTAAGATGCCGCCTAGCCCAGTACGCTGTCTGAAATAGAAGCGACGTAAATTGAACAAGTGTGATAGAATCTTGCTGAATACTTATATTAACCTTAATGTAAAGTGATCTAATCGGGTCTCTGTTCGCCCTACCCTAGAAGTTTAATAGTGCATTTCACTCGTCATTTCATGCGCTCTGAGATGACGCTTAACCCAATACGCTATCTGAAATAGGAGCGACGTAAGTTGAACAAATGTGACAGAATTACGCTGCATTCTTCTATTCACCTTAATGTAAAATGATCTCTTCGGGACTCTGTTCGCCCTACCCTAGAAGTTTAATAGTGCATTTCACTCGTCATTTCATGCGCTTTGAGATGCCGCTTAGCCCAATACGCTATCTGAAATGTGAGCGACGTAAATTGAACAAATGTGATAGAATTTTGCTGAATTCTTAAATTAACCATAATATAAAATGATCTAATCAGGTCTCTGTTTGCCCTACCCTAGAAGTTTAATAGTGCATTTTACTCGCCATTTCATGCGCTTTGAGATGCCGCTTAACCCAATACGCTATCTGAAATAGGAGCAACGAAAGTTGAACAAATGCGATAGAGTTTCGCTGAATTATTTTATTAACCAGAATGTAAAATGATCTAATTGGGTCTCTGTTCGCCCTAGCCTAGAAGTTTAATACTGCATTTTATTCGCCATTTCATGCGCTTTGTGATGCCGCGTAGCCCAATACGCTATCTGAAATAGGAGCGACGTAAATTGAACAAATGTGATAGAATTTCCCTGAATTCTTATATTAACCTTAATGTAAAATGATCTAATCGGGTCTCTGTTCGCCCTACCCTAGAAGTTTAATAGTGCATTTCACTCGTCATTTCATGCCCTTTCAGTTGCCGCTTAGCCCAATACGCTATCTGAAATAGGAGCGACGTAAATTGAACAAATGTGATAGAATTTCCCTGAAATCTTATATTAAACAAAACATAAAATGATCTAATCGGGTCTCTGATTGCCCTATCATAGAAGTTTAGTAGTGCATTTTACTCGCCATTCCACGCGCTTTAAGATGCCGCCTAGCTCAGTACGCTACCTGAAATAGGAGCGACGTAACTTGAACAAATGTGATAGAATTACGCTGCATTCTTATATTAACAGTAATATAAAATGATCTAATCGGGTATCTGTTTGCCTCATCCTAGAAGTTTAATAGTGCATTATACTCGCCATTTCATGCGCTTCGAGATGCCGCTTAGCCCAATACGCTATCTGAAATAGGAGCGACGTAAATTTTACAAATGTGATAGAATTTCGTTGAATTCTTATATTAACCAAAATATAAAATGATCTAATCGGGTCTCTGTTTGCACTACCCTAGAAGTTTAATAGTGCATTCTACTCGCCATTTCATGCGCTTTGAGATGCCGCTTAGCCCAATACGCTATCTGAAATTTGAGCGACGTAAATTGAACAAATGTGATAGAATTTCCCTGAAATCTTATATTAAACAAAATATAAAATGATCTAATCGGGTCTGTGAATGCCCTATCATAGAAGCATAATAGTGCATTTTACTCGCCATTCCACGCGGATTAAGATGCCGGCCAGCCCAGTACGCTATCTGAAATAGGAGCGACGTAATTTGAAGAAATGTGATAGAATTACGCTGAATTCTTATATTAACCGTAATATAAAATGAACTAATCGGGTCTCCGTTTGCCTTATCCTAGAAGTTTAATAGTCCATTTTATTCGCCATTTCATGCGCTTTGAGATGCCGGTTAGCCCAATACGCTAACTGAAATAGGAGCGACGTAAATAGAACAAACGTGATAGGATTTCCCTGAAATCTTATATTAAACAAAATATAAAATGATCTAATCGGGTCTCTGACTGCCCTATCATTGAAGTTTAACAGTGCATTTTACTCGCAATTCCACGCGCTTTAAGATGCCGCCTAGTCCAGTACGCTAACTGAAATAGGAGCGACGTAAATTCAACAAATGTGATAGAATCTTGTTGAATTCTTAAATTAACCATAATATAAAATGATCTAATCGGGTCTCTGTTTGCCCTATCATAGAAGATTAGTAGTGCATTTTCCTCGCCATTTCATGCGCTTTGAGATGCCGCGTAACCCAATACGCTATCTGAAATAGGAGCGACGTAAATTGAACGAATGTGATAGAATTTCGCTCAATTCTTAAATTAACCATAATATAAACTGATCTAATCGGGTCTCTGTTTGCCCTACCCTAGAACTTTAATAGTGCATTTTACTCGTCATTTCATGCGCTTTGAGATGCCGCTTTTCCCAATACGCTATCTGAAATAGGAGCGACGTAAATTGAACAAATGTGATAGAATTTCACTGTATCCTTATATTAACCAAAATATAAAATGATCTAATCGGGTCTCTGATCGCCCTAGCATAGAAGTTTAATAGTGCATTTTACTCGCCATTCCGAGCGCTTTAAGATGCCGCATAGCCCAATACGCTATCTGAAATAGGAGCGACGTAAATTGAACAAATGTGATAGAATTTCGCTGAATTCTTAAATTACCTATAATATAAAATGATCTAATCGGGTATCTGTTCGCCCGAGCCTAGAACTTTAATAGTGCATTTTATTCGCCATTTCATACGCTTTGAGATGCCGCTTTCCCCAATGCGCTATCTGAAATAGGAGCGACGTAAATTGAACAAATGTGATAGAATTTCACTGAATTCTTATATTAACCAAAATATAAAATGATCTAATCGGGTCTCTGATCGCCCTAGCATAGAAGTTTAATAGTGCATTTTACTTGCCATTTCATGCGCTTTGAGATGCCGCTTTGCCCAATACGCTATCTGAAGTATGAGCGACGTAAATTGAACAAATGTGATAGAATTTCCCTGAAATCTTATATTAAACAAAATATAAAATGATCTAAACGGGACTCTGATTGCCCTATCATAGAAGTTTAGTAGTGCATTTTACTCGCCATTCCACGCGCTTTAAGATGCCACCTAGCCCAGTACGCTATCTGAAATAGGAGCGACGTAAATTGAACAAATGTGATAGAATTTGGCTGAATTCTTAAATTAATCATAATATAAAATGATCTAATCGGGTCTCTGTTTGCCCTACCCTATAAGTGTAGTAGTACATTTTACTCGCCCTTCCACGCGCTTTAAGATGCCGCCTATCCCAGTACGCTATCTGAAATAGGAGCGACGTAAGTTGAACAAATGTGATAGAATTACGCTGAATTCTTATATTAACCGTAATATAAAATGATCTAATCGGGTCTCTGTTTGCCTTATCCTAGAAGTTTAATAGTTCATTTTACTCGCCATTTCATGCGCATTGAGCTGCCGCTTAGCCCAATACGCTATCTGAAATAGGAGCGACGTAAATTGAACAAATATGATAGAGTTTCGCTGAATTCTTAAATTAACCATAAAATAAAATGATCTTATCGGGTCGCCGTTTGCCCTACCCTAGAAGTTTAACAGTGCATTTTACTCGCCATTTCTTGCGCTTTGAGATGCCGCTTAGCCCAATACACTATCTGAAATATCAGCGACGTAAATTGAACAAATGTGGTAGAATTACGCTGAATTCTTATATTAATCGTAATATAAAATGATCTAATCGGCTCTCTGATTGCCCTACCCTAGAAGTTTAACAGTGCATTTTACTCGCCATTTCATGCGGTTTGAGATGCCGCTTAGCCCAATACGCTATCTGAAATAGGAGCGACGTAAATTGAAAAACGTGATAGAATTTCCCTGAATTCTTACATTAACCTTAATGTAAAATGATCTAATCGGTTCTCTGTTCGCCCTACCCTAGAAGTTTAATAGTGCCTTTCACTCGTCATTTTATGCGCTTTAAGATGCCGCCGCGCTCAGTACGCTATCTGAAGTAGGAGCGACGTTAGTTGAACAAATGTGATAGAATTACGCTGAATTCTTATATTAAACGTAATATAAAATGATCTAATCGGGTGTCTGTTTGCCCTACCCTACAAGTTTAGCAGTGCATTTTACTCGCCATTTCATGCGCTTTGAGATGCCGCTTAGCCCAATGCGCTATCTGAAATAGGAGCGACGTAAATTGAACAAATGTGATAGAATTTCCCTGAATTCTTATATTAACCAAAATATAAAATGATCTAATCGGGTCTCTGTTCACCCTATCATACAAGTTTAAAAGTGCATTTTACTCGCCAATCCACGCGCTTTAAGATTCCGCCTAGCCTAGGACGCTATCTGAAATAGGAGCGACGTAAATTGAACAAATGTGATAGAATTTGGCTGAATTCTTAAATTAATCATAATATAAAATGATCTAATCGGGTCTCTGTTTGCCCTACCCTAGGAGTTTAATAGTGCATTTTACTCGCCATTTCATGCGCTTTGAGATGGCGCTTAGCCCAATACGCTATCTGAAATAGTAGCGACGTAAATGGAACAAATGAGATAGAATTTGGCTGAATTCTTAAATTAACCATAATATAAAATGATCTAATCGGGTCTCTGATTGCCTTCCCTAGATGTTTAATGGTGCATTTTGCTCGCCATTTCATGTGATTTGAGATACCGCTTAGCCCAATACGCTATCTGAAATAGGAGCGACGTAAATTGAACAAATGTGATAGAATTTCCCTGAAATCTTATATTAAACAAAATATAAAATGATCTAAACGGGACTCTGATTGCCCTATCATAGAAGTTTAGTAGTGCATTTTACTCGCCATTCCACGCGCTTTAAGATGCCACCTAGCCCAGTACGCTATCTGAAGTAGGAGCGACGTTAGTTGAACAAGTGTGATAGAATTACGCTGAATTCTTATATTAACCGTAATATAAAATGATCTAATCGGGTCTCTGTTTGCCCTACCCTACAAGTTTAGCAGTGCATTTTACTCGCCATTTCATGCGCTTTGAGATGCCGCTTAGCCCAATACGCTATCTGAAATAGGAGCGACGTAAATTGAACAAATGTGATAGAATTTGGCTGAATTCTTAAATTAACCATAATATAAAATGATCTAATCGGGTCTCTGTTTGCCTTACCCCAGAAGTTTAATAGTGCATTTTACTCGCCATTTCATGCGATTAGAGATGCCGCTTAGCCCAATACGCTATCTGAAATAGGAGCGACGTTAATTAAACAAATGTGATAGAATTTCGCTGAATTCTTAAATTAACCATAATATAAAATGATCTAATCGGGTCTCTGTTTGCCCTATCATAGAAGTTTAATAGTGCATTTCACTCGTCATTTCATGCGCTTTGAGATGCCGCCTAGCCCAGTAGGCCATCTGAAATATCAGCGACGTAAATTGAACAAATGTGATAGAATTACGCTGAAGTCTTATATTAACCGTAATATAAAATGGTCTAATCGGGTCTCTGTTTGCCTTATCATAGAAGTTTAATAGTGCATTTTACTCGCCATTTCATGGGCTTTGAGATGCCGCTTAGACCAATACGCTATCTGAAATAGGAGCGACGTAAATTGAACAAATGTGATAGAATTTCCCTGAATACTTATATTAACCTTAATGTAAAATGATCTAATCGGGTCTCTGTTCGCCCTACCTTAGAAGAATAATAGTGCATTTCACTCGCCAATCCACGCGCTTTAAGATGCCGCCTAGCCCAGTACGCTATCTCAAATAGGAGCGACGTCAGTTGAACAAATGTGATAGAATTACGCTGAATTCTTATATTAACCGTAATATAGAATCATCTAATCGGGTCTCTGTTTGCCTTACCCTAGAAGTTTAATAGTGCATTTTACTTGCCATTTCATGCGCTTTGAGATGCCGCTTAGCCCAATACGCTATCTGCAATAGGAGCGACGTCCATTGAACAAATGTGATAGAATTTCGCTGAATTCTTAAATTAACCATAATATCAAATGATCTAATCGGGTCTCTGATTGCCCTATCATAGATGTTTAATAGTGCATTTCACTCGTCATTTCATGCGCTTTGAGATGCCGCCTAGCCCAGTACGCTATCTGAAATAGGAGCGACGTAAGTTGAACAAATGTGATAGAATTACGCTTAATTATTATATTAACCGTAATATGAAATTATCTAATCGGGTCTCTGTTCGCCCTACCCTAGAAGTTTAATAGTGCACTTTGCTCGCCATTTCATGCGCTTTGAGATGGCGCTTAGCCCAATACGCTATCTGAAATAGGAGCGACGTAAATTGAACAAATGTGATAGAATTTCCCTGAATTCTTATATACACCTTAATGTAAAATGATCTAATCGGGTGTTTGTTCGCCCTACCCTAGAAGTTTAATAGAGCATTTCACTCGCCATTTCATGCGCTTTGAGATGCCGCTTAGCCCAATAAGCTATCTGAAATAGGAGCGACGTGAATTGAACAAATGTGATAGAATTTCGCTGAATTCTTATATTAAACTTAATGTAAAATGATCTAATCGGGTCTCTGTTCGCACTACCCTAGAAGTTTAATACTGCATTTCACTCGACATTTCATGCGCTTTGAGTTGCCGCTTAGCCCAATACGATATCTGAAATAGGAGCGATGTAAATTGAACAAATGTGATAGAATTACGCTGAATTCTTATATTAACCGTAATATAAAATGATCTAATCCGGTCTCTGTTTGCCCTACCATAGAAGTTTAATAGTGCATTTTACTCGCCATTTCTTGCGCTTTAAGATGCCGCCGAGCCCAGTATGCTATCTGATATAGGAGCGACGTAAGTTGAACAAATGTGATAGAATTACGCTGAATTCATATATTAACCGTAATATAAAATGATCTAATCGGGTCTCTGTTTGCCCTACCCTAGAAGTTTAATAGTGCATTTTACTCGCCATTTCTTGCGCTTTAAGATGCCGCCGAGCCCAGTACGCTATCTGATATAGGAGCGACGTAAGTTGATAAAATGTGATAGAATTACGCTGAATTCTTATATTAACCGTAATATAAAATGATCTAATCGGGTCTCTGTTTGCCTTATCCTAGAAGTTTAATAGTGCATTTTACTCGCCATTTCATGCGCATTGAGCTGCCGCTTAGCCCAATACGCTATCTGAAATAGGAGCGACGTAAATTGAACAAATGTGATAGAATTTTTCTGAGTTCTTAAATAAACCATAATATGAAATGATCTAATCGGGTCTCTGTTTGCCCTACCCAAGAAGTTTAACAGTGCATTTCACTCGCCATTTCATGCTCTTTGAGATGCCGCTTAGCCCAATACGCTATCTGAAATAGGAGCGACGTAAATTGAACAAATGTGATAGAATTTCCCTGAATACTTATATTAACCAAAATATAAAATGATCTAATCGGGTCTCTGATTGCCCTATCAAAGAAGTTTAATAGTGCATTTTACTCGCCAATCCACGCGTTTTACGATTCCGCCTAGCCCAGTACGCTAGCTGAAATAGGAACGACGTAAATTGAAAAAATGTGATAGAATTACGCTGAATTTTTAAATTAACGATAATATAAAATGATCTAATCGGGTCTCTGGTTGCCCTACCCTAGAAGTTTAATAGTACATTTTACTCGCCATTTCTTGCGCTTTGAGATGCCGCTTAGCCCAAGACGCTATCTGAAATATCAGCGACGTAAATTGAACAAATGTGAGAGAATCTCGCTGAATACTTATATTAACATTAATGTAAAATGATCTAATCGGGTCTCTGTTCGCCCTACCATAGAAGTTTAATAGTGCATTTCACTCGCCATTTCATGCGCTTTGAGATGCCGCTTAGCCCAATACGCTATCTGAAATAGGTGCGACGTAAATAGAACAATTGTGATAGAATTTCGCTGAATTCTTAAATTAACCAAAATATAAAATGATCTAATCGGGTCTCTGATTGCCCTATCAAAGAAGTTTAATAGTGCATTTTACTCGCCAATCCACGCGCTTTACGATTCCGCCTAGCCCAGTACGCTATCTGAAATAGGAGCGACGTAAATTGAACAAATGTGATAGAATTTGGCTGAACTCTTAAATTAATCATAATATAAAATGATCTAATCGGGTCTCTGTTTGCCCTACCCTAGGAGTTTAATAGTGCATTTTACTCGCCATTTCATGCGCTTTGAGATGGCGCTTAGCCCAATACGCTATCTGAAATAGTAGCGACGTAAATGGAACAAATGAGATAGAATTTGGCTGAATTCTTAAATTAACCATAATATAAAATGATCTAATCGGGTCTCTGATTGCCTTCCCTAGATGTTTAATGGTGCATTTTGCTCGCCATTTCATGTGATTTGAGATACCGCTTAGCCCAATACGCTATCTGAAATAGGAGCGACGTAAATTGAACAAATGTGATAGAATTTCCCTGAAATCTTATATTAAACAAAATATAAAATGATCTAAACGGGACTCTGATTGCCCTATCATAGAAGTTTAGTAGTGCATTTTACTCGCCATTCCACGCGCTTTAAGATGCCACCTAGCCCAGTACGCTATCTGAAGTAGGAGCGACGTTAGTTGAACAAGTGTGATAGAATTACGCTGAATTCTTATATTAACCGTAATATAAAATGATCTAATCGGGTCTCTGTTTGCCTTACCCTAGAAGTTTAATGGTGCATTTTACTCGCCATTTCATGCGCTTTGAGATGCCGCTTAGCCCAATACGCATCTGAAATAGGAGCGACGTAAATTGAACAAATATGTTAGAATTACGCTGAATTCTTATATTAACCGTAATATAAAATCATCTAATCGGGTCTCTGTTTGCCTTACCCTAGAAGTTTAATAGTGCATTTTACTCGCCATTTCATGCGCTTTGAGATGCCGCTTAGCCCAATACGCTATCTGCAATAGGAGCGACGTCCATTGAACAAATGTGATGGAATTTCGCTGAATTCTTAAATTAACCATAATATCAAATGATCTAATCGGGTCTCTGTTTGCCTTACCCCAGAAGTTTAATAGTGCATTTTACTCGCCATTTCATGCGATTAGAGATGCCGCTTAGCCCAATACGCTATCTGAAATAGGAGCGACGTAAATTGAACAATTGTGATAGAATTTCGCTGAATTCTTATATTAACCAAATATAAAATGATCTAGTCGGGTCTCTGATTGCCCTATCACAGAAGTTTAATAGTGCATTTTGCTCGCCATTCCACGCGCTTTAAGATGCCGCCTAGCCCAGTACGCTATCTGAAATTGGAGCGACGTAAATTGAACAAATGTGACAGAATTTTGCTGACATCTTAAATTAACCATAATATAAAATGATCTAATCGGGTCTCTGTTTGCCCTACCCTACAAGTTTAGCAGTGCATTTTGCTCGCCATTTCATGCGCTTTGAGATGGCGCTTAGCCCAATAAGCTATCTGAAATAGGAGCGACGTAAATTGAACAAATGTGATAGAATTACTCTGAATTCTTATATTAACCGTAATATAAAATGACCAAATCGGGTCTCTGTTTGCCTTATCCTAGAAGTTTAATAGTGCATTTCACTCGCCATTTCATGCGCTTTGAGATGCCGCTTAGCCCAATACGCTATCTGAAATCGGAGCGACGTAAATTGAACAAATGTGATAGAATTTTTCTGAATTCTTATATTAACCTAAATATGAAATGATCTAATCGGGTCTCTGTTTGCCCGACCCTAGAAGTTTAACAGTGCATTTTACTCGACATTTCATGGGCTTTGAGATGCCGCTTAGCCCAATACGCTATCTGAAATAGGAGCGACGTAAATTGAACAAATGTGATAGAATTTCCCTGAATACTTATATTAACCTTAATGTAAAATGATCTAATCGGGTCTCTGTTCGCCCTACCTTAGAAGAGTAATAGTGCATTTCACTCGCCAATCCACGCGCTTTAAGATGCCGCCTAGCCCAGTACGCTATCTGAAATAGGAGCGACGTAAATTGAACAAATGTGATAGAATTTGGCTGAATTCTTAAATTAACCATAATATAAAATGATCTAATCGGGTCTCCGTTTGCCCTACCCTAGAAGTTTAACAGCGCATTCTAATCGCCATTTCATGCGCTTTGAGATGCAGCTTAGCCCAATACGCTATCTGAAATAGTAGCGACGTAAATTGAACAAATGTGATAGAATTTGGCTGAATTCTTAAATTAACCATAATATAAAATGATCTAATCGGGTCTCTGTTTGCCTTCCCTAGATGTTTAATGGTGCATTTTGCTCGCCATTTCATGTGATTTGAGATACCGCTTAGCCCAATACGCTATCTGAAATAGGAGCGACGTAAATTGAACAAATGTGATAGAATTTCCCTGAAATCTTATATTAAACAAAATATAAAATGATCTAAACGGGACTCTGATTGCCCTATCATAGAAGTTTAGTAGTGCATTTTACTCGCCATTCCACGCACTTTAAGATGCCACCTAGCCCAGTACGCTATCTGAAATAGGAGCGACGTAAATTGAACAAATGTGATAGAATTTGGCTGAATTCTTAAATTAATCATAATATAAAATGATCTAATCGGGTCTCTGTTTGCCCTACCCTATGAGTTTAGTAGTGCATTTTACTCGCCCTTCCACGCGCTTTAAGATGCCGCCTAGCCCAGTACGCTATCTGAAATAGGAGCGACGTAAGTTGAACAAATGTGATAGAATTACGCTGAATTCTTATATTAACCGTAATATAAAATGATCTAATCGGGTCTCTGTTCGCCCTACCCTAGAAGTTTAATAGTGCATTTTACTCGCCATTTCTGGCGCTTTAAGATGCCGCCGAGCCCAGTACGGTATCTGATATAGGAGCGACGTAAATTGAACAAATGTGGTAGAATTACGCTGAATTATTATATTAACCGTAACATAAAATGATCTAACCGGCTCTCTGATTGCCCTACCCTAGAAGTTTAACAGTGCATTTTACTCGCCATTTCATGCGGTTTGAGATGCCGCTTAGCCCAATACGCTATCTGAAATAGGACCGACGTAAATTGAAAAACGTGATAGAATTTCCCTGAATTCTTATATTAACCTTAATGTAAAATGATCTAATCGGTTCTCTGTTCGCCCTACCCTAGAAGTTTAATAGTGCCTTTCACTCGTCATTTCATGCGCTTTGAGATGCCGCTTTGCCCAATACGCTATCTGAAATAGGAGCGACGTAAATTGAACAATTGTGATAGAATTTCGCTGAATTCTTATATTAACCAAAATATAAAATGATGTAGTCGGGTCTCTGATTGCCCTATCATAGAAGTTTAATAGTGCATTTTGCTCGCCATTCCACGCGCTTTAAGATGCCGCCTAGCCCAGTACGCTATTTGAAATTGGAGCGACGTAAATTGAACAAATGTGACAGAATTTTGCTGACATCTTAAATTAACCATAATATAAAATGATCTAATCGGGTCTCTGTTTGCCCTACCCTGCAAGTTTAGCAGTGCATTTTGCTCGCCATTTCATGCGCTTTGAGATGGCGCTTAGCCCAATAAGCTATCTGAAATAGGAGCGACGTAAGTTGATCAAATGTGATAGAATTACGCTGAATTCATATATTAACCGTAATATAAAATGATCTAATCGGGTCTCTGTTTGCCCTACCCTAGAAGTTTAATAGTGCATTTTACTCGCCATTTCTTGCGCTTTAAGATGCCGCCGAGCCCAGTACGCTATCTGATATAGGAGCGACGTAAGTTGATAAAATGTGATAGAATTACGCTGAATTCTTATATTAACCGTAATATAAAATGATCTAATCGGGTCTCTGTTTGCCTTATCCTAGAAGTTTAATAGTGCATTTTACTCGCCATTTCATGCGCATTGAGCTGCCGCTTAGCCCAATACGCTATCTGAAATAGGAGCGACGTAAATTGAACAAATGTGATAGAATTTTTCTGAATTCTTAAATAAACCATAATATGAAATGATCTAATCGGGTCTCTGTTTGCCCTACCCTAGAAGTTTAACAGTGCATTTCACTCGCCATTTCATGCTCTTTGAGATGCCGCTTAGCCCAATACGCTATCTGAAATAGGAGCGACGTAAATTGGACAAATGTGATAGAATTTCCCTGAATACTTATATTAACCAAAATATAAAATGATCTAATCGGGTCTCTGATTGCCCTATCAAAGAAGTTTAATAGTGCATTTTACTCGCCAATCCACGCGCTTTACGATTCCGCCTAGCCCAGTACGCTATCTGAAGTAGGAGCGACGTTAGTTGAACAAATGTGATAGAATTACGCTGAATTCTTATATTAACCGTAATATAAAATGATCTAATCGGGTCTCTGTTTGCCCTACCCTACAAGTTTAGCAGTGCATTTTACTCGCCATTTCATGCGCTTTGAGATGCCGCTTAGCACAATACGCTATCTGAAATAGGAGCGACGTAAATTGAACAAATGTGATAGAATTTCCCTGAATTCTTATATTAACCAAAATATAAAATGATCTAATCGGGTCTCTGTTCGCCCTATCATACAAGTTTAAAAGTGCATTTTACTCGCCAATCCACGCGCTTTAAGATTCCGCCTAGCCCAGTACGCTATCTGAAATAGGAGCGACGTAAATTGAACAAATGTGATAGAATTTCGCTGAATTCTTAAATTAATCATAATATAAAATGATCTAATCGGGTCTCTGTTTGCCCTACCCTAGAAGTTTAATAGTGCATTTTACTCGCCATTTCATGCGCTTTGAGATGGCGCTTAGCCCAATACGCTATCTGAAATAGTAGCGACGTAAATGGAACAAATGAGATAGAATTTGGCTGAATTCTTAAAATAACCATAATATAAAATGATCTAATCGGGTCTCTGTTTGCCTTACCCTAGATGTTTAATGGTGCATTTTGCTCGCCATTTCATGTGATTTGAGATACCGCTTAGCCCAATACGCTATCTGAAATAGGAGCGACGTACATTGAACAAATGTGATAGAATTTCCCTGAAATCTTATATTAAACAAAATATAAAATGATCTAAACGGGACTCTGATTGCCCTATCATAGAAGTTTAGTAGTGCATTTTACTCGCCATTCCACGCGCTTTAAGATGCCACCTAGCCCAGTACGCTATCTGAAATAGGAGCGACGTAAGTTGAACAAATGTGATAGAATTACGCTGAATTCTTATATTAACCATAATATAAAATCATCTTATCGGGTCTCTGTTTGCCCTACCCTAGAAGTTTAATAGTGCATTTTACTCGCCATTTCTTGCGCTTTAAGATGCCGCCGCGCCCAGTACGCTATCTGAAGTAGGAGCGACGTTAGTTGAACAAGTGTGATAGAATTACGCTGAATTCTTATATTAACCGTAATATAAAATGATCTTATCGGGTCTCTGTTTGCCCTACCCTAGAAGTTTAACAGTGCATTTTACTCGACATTTCATGGGCTTTGAGATGCCGCTTAGCCCAATACGCTATCTGAAATAGGAGCGACGTAAATTGAACAAATGTGATAGAATTTCCCTGAATACTTATATTAACCTTAATGTAAAATGATCTAATCGGGTCTCTGTTCGCCCTACCTTAGAAGAGTAATAGTGCATTTCACTCGCCAATCCACGCGCTTTAAGATGCCGCCTAGCCCAGTACGCTATCTGAAATAGGAGCGACGTAAATTGAACAAATGTGATAGAATTTGGCTGAATTCTTAAATTAACCATAATATAAAATGATCTAATCGGGTCTCCGTTTGCCCTACCCTAGAAGTTTAACAGCGCATTCTAATCGCCATTTCATGCGCTTTGAGATGCAGCTTAGCCCAATACGCTATCTGAAATAGTAGCGACGTAAATTGAACAAATGTGATAGAATTTGGCTGAATTCTTAAATTAACCATAATATAAAATGATCTAATCGGGTCTCTGTTTGCCTTCCCTAGATGTTTAATGGTGCATTTTGCTCGCCATTTCATGTGATTTGAGATACCGCTTAGCCCAATACGCTATCTGAAATAGGAGCGACGTAAATTGAACAAATGTGATAGAATTTCCCTGAAATCTTATATTAAACAAAATATAAAATGATCTAAACGGGACTCTGATTGCCCTATCATAGAAGTTTAGTAGTGCATTTTACTCGCCATTCCACGCACTTTAAGATGCCACCTAGCCCAGTACGCTATCTGAAATAGGAGCGACGTAAATTGAACAAATGTGATAGAATTTGGCTGAATTCTTAAATTAATCATAATATAAAATGATCTAATCGGGTCTCTGTTTGCCCTACCCTATGAGTTTAGTAGTGCATTTTACTCGCCCTTCCACGCGCTTTAAGATGCCGCCTAGCCCAGTACGCTATCTGAAATAGGAGCGACGTAAGTTGAACAAATGTGATAGAATTACGCTGAATTCTTATATTAACCGTAATATAAAATGATCTAATCGGGTCTCTGTTCGCCCTACCCTAGAAGTTTAATAGTGCATTTTACTCGCCATTTCTGGCGCTTTAAGATGCCGCCGAGCCCAGTACGGTATCTGATATAGGAGCGACGTAAATTGAACAAATGTGGTAGAATTACGCTGAATTATTATATTAACCGTAATATAAAATGATCTAACCGGCTCTCTGATTGCCCTACCCTAGAAGTTTAACAGTGCATTTTACTCGCCATTTCATGCGGTTTGAGATGCCGCTTAGTCCAATACGCTATCTGAAATAGGACCGACGTAAATTGAAAAACGTGATAGAATTTCCCTGAATTCTTATATTAACCTTAATGTAAAATGATCTAATCGGTTCTCTGTTCGCCCTACCCTAGAAGTTTAATAGTGCCTTTCACTCGTCATTTCATGCGCTTTGAGATGCCGCTTAGCCCAATACGCTATCTGAAATAGGAGCGACGTAAATTGAACAATTGTGATAGAATTTCGCTGAATTCTTATATTAACCAAAATATAAAATGATGTAGTCGGGTCTCTGATTGCCCTATCATAGAAGTTTAATAGTGCATTTTGCTCGCCATTCCACGCGCTTTAAGATGCCGCCTAGCCCAGTACGCTATTTGAAATTGGAGCGACGTAAATTGAACAAATGTGACAGAATTTTGCTGACATCTTAAATTAACCATAATATAAAATGATCTAATCGGGTCTCTGTTTGCCCTACCCTGCAAGTTTAGCAGTGCATTTTGCTCGCCATTTCATGCGCTTTGAGATGGCGCTTAGCCCAATAAGCTATCTGAAATAGGAGCGACGTAAGTTGATCAAATGTGATAGAATTACGCTGAATTCATATATTAACCGTAATATAAAATGATCTAATCGGGTCTCTGTTTGCCCTACCCTAGAAGTTTAATAGTGCATTTTACTCGCCATTTCTTGCGCTTTAAGATGCCGCCGAGCCCAGTACGCTATCTGATATAGGAGCGACGTAAGTTGATAAAATGTGATAGAATTACGCTGAATTCTTATATTAACCGTAATATAAAATGATCTAATCGGGTCTCTGTTTGCCTTATCCTAGAAGTTTAATAGTGCATTTTACTCGCCATTTCATGCGCATTGAGCTGCCGCTTAGCCCAATACGCTATCTGAAATAGGAGCGACGTAAATTGAACAAATGTGATAGAATTTTTCTGAATTCTTAAATAAACCATAATATGAAATGATCTAATCGGGTCTCTGTTTGCCCTACCCTAGAAGTTTAACAGTGCATTTCACTCGCCATTTCATGCTCTTTGAGATGCCGCTTAGCCCAATACGCTATCTGAAATAGGAGCGACGTAAATTGGACAAATGTGATAGAATTTCCCTGAATACTTATATTAACCAAAATATAAAATGATCTAATCGGGTCTCTGATTGCCCTATCAAAGAAGTTTAATAGTGCATTTTACTCGCCAATCCACGCGCTTTACGATTCCGCCTAGCCCAGTACGCTATCTGAAGTAGGAGCGACGTTAGTTGAACAAATGTGATAGAATTACGCTGAATTCTTATATTAACCGTAATATAAAATGATCTAATCGGGTCTCTGTTTGCCCTACCCTACAAGTTTAGCAGTGCATTTTACTCGCCATTTCATGCGCTTTGAGATGCCGCTTAGCCCAATACGCTATCTGAAATAGGAGCGACGTAAATTGAACAAATGTGATAGAATTTCCCTGAATTCTTATATTAACCAAAATATAAAATGATCTAATCGGGTCTCTGTTCGCCCTATCATACAAGTTTAAAAGTGCATTTTACTCGCCAATCCACGCGCTTTAAGATTCCGCCTAGCCCAGTACGCTATCTGAAATAGGAGCGACGTAAATTGAACAAATGTGATAGAATTTCGCTGAATTCTTAAATTAATCATAATATAAAATGATCTAATCGGGTCTCTGTTTGCCCTACCCTAGAAGTTTAATAGTGCATTTTACTCGCCATTTCATGCGCTTTGAGATGGCGCTTAGCCCAATACGCTATCTGAAATAGTAGCGACGTAAATGGAACAAATGAGATAGAATTTGGCTGAATTCTTAAAATAACCATAATATAAAATGATCTAATCGGGTCTCTGTTTGCCTTACCCTAGATGTTTAATGGTGCATTTTGCTCGCCATTTCATGTGATTTGAGATACCGCTTAGCCCAATACGCTATCTGAAATAGGAGCGACGTACATTGAACAAATGTGATAGAATTTCCCTGAAATCTTATATTAAACAAAATATAAAATGATCTAAACGGGACTCTGATTGCCCTATCATAGAAGTTTAGTAGTGCATTTTACTCGCCATTCCACGCGCTTTAAGATGCCACCTAGCCCAGTACGCTATCTGAAATAGGAGCGACGTAAGTTGAACAAATGTGATAGAATTACGCTGAATTCTTATATTAACCATAATATAAAATCATCTTATCGGGTCTCTGTTTGCCCTACCCTAGAAGTTTAATAGTGCATTTTACTCGCCATTTCTTGCGCTTTAAGATGCCGCCGCGCCCAGTACGCTATCTGAAGTAGGAGCGACGTTAGTTGAACAAGTGTGATAGAATTACGCTGAATTCTTATATTAACCGTAATATAAAATGATCTAATCGGGTCTCTGTTTGCCCTACCCTACAAGTTTAGCAGTGCATTTTACTCGCCATTTCATGCGCTTTGAGATGCCGCTTAGCCCAATACGCTATCTGAAATAGGAGCGACGTAAATTGAACAAATATGATAGAGTTCCGCTGAATTCTTATATTAACCATAATATAAAATCATCTTATCGGGTCTCTGTTTGCCCTACCCTAGAAGTTTAATAGTGCATTTTACTCGCCATTTCTTGCGCTTTAAGATGCCGCCGCGCCCAGTACGCTATCTGAAGTAGGAGCGACGTTATTTGAACAAGTGTGATAGAATTACGCTGAATTCTTATATTAACCGTAATATAAAATGATCTAATCGGGTCTCTGTTTGCCCTACCCTAGAAGTTTAATAGTGCATTTTACTCGCCATTTCTTGCGCTTTAAGATGCCGCCGAGCCCAGTACGCTATCTGATATAGGAGCGACGTAAGTTGATAAAATGTGATAGTATTACGCTGAATTCTTATATTAACCGTAATATAAATTGATCTAATCGGGTCTCTGTTTGCCTTATCCTAGAAGTTTAATAGTGCATTTTACTCGCCATTTCATGCGCATTGAGCTGCCGCTTAGCCCAATACGCTATCTGAAATAGGAGCGACGTAAATTGAACAATTGTGATAGAATTTCGCTGAATTCTTATATTAACCTTAATGTAAAATGATCTAATCGGTTCTCTGTTCGCCCTACCCTAGAAGTTTAATAGTGCCTTTCACTCGTCATTTCATGCGCTTTGAGATGCCGCTTAGCCCAATACGCTATCTGAAATAGGAGCGACGTAAATTGAACAATTGTGATAGAATTTCGCTGAATTCTTATATTAACCAAAATATAAAGTGATCTAGTCGGGTCTCTGATTGCCCTATCATAGAAGTTTAATAGTGCATTTTGCTCGCCATTCCACGCGCTTTAAGATGCCGCCTAGCCCAGTACGCTATCTGAAATTGGAGCGACGTAAATTGAACAAATGTGACAGAATTTTGCTGACATCTTAAATTAATCATAATATAAAATGATCTAATCGGGTCTCTGTTTGCCCTACCCTACAAGTTTAGCAGTGCATTTTGCTCGCCATTTCATGCGCTTTGAGATGGCGCTTAGCCCAATAAGCTATCTGAAATGGGAGCGACGTAAATTGAACAAATGTGATAGAATTACTCTGAATTCTTATATTAACCGTAATATAAAATGACCAAATCGGGTCTCTGTTTGCCTTATCCTAGAAGTTTAATAGTGCATTTCACTCGCCATTTCATGCGCTTTGAGATGCCGCTTAGCCCAATACGCTATCTGAAATCGGAGCGACGTAAATTGAACAAATGTGATAGAATTTTTCTGAATTCTTATATTAACCTAAATATGAAATGATCTAATCGGGTCTCTGTTTGCCCGACCCTAGAAGTTTAACAGTGCATTTTACTCGACATTTCATGGGCTTTGAGATGCCGCTTAGCCCAATACGCTATCTGAAATAGGAGCGACGTAAATTGAACAAATGTGATAGAATTTCCCTGAATACTTATATTAACCTTAATGTAAAATGATCTAATCGGGTCTCTGTTCGCCCTACCTTAGAAGAGTAATAGTGCATTTCACTCGCCAATCGACGCGCTTTAAGATGCCGCCTAGCCCAGTACGCTATCTGAAATAGGAGCGACGTAAATTGAACAAATGTGATAGAATTTGGCTGAATTCTTAAATTAACCATAATATAAAATGATCTAATCGGGTCTCCGTTTGCCCTACCCTAGAAGTTTAACAGCGCATTCTAATCGCCATTTCATGCGCTTTGAGATACCGCTTAGCCCAATACGCTATCTGAAATAGGAGCGACGTAAATTGAACAAATGTGATAGAATTTTGCTGAATTCTTAAATTAACCATAATATAATATGATCTAATCGGGTCTCTGTTTGCCCTTCCCTAGAAGTTTAATAGTGCATTGTACTCGCCATTTCTTGCGCTTTAAGATGCCGCCTAGCCCAGTACGCTATCTGAAGTTGGAGCGACGTAAGTTGAACAAATGTGATAGAATTACGCTGAATTCTTATATTAACCGTAATATAAAATGATCTAATCGGACTCTGTTTGCCCTGCCCTACAAGTTTAGCAGTGCATTTTACTCGCCATTTCATGCGCTTTGAGATGCCACTTAGCCCAATACGCTATCTGAAATAGGAGCAACGTAAATTGAACAGATGTGATAGAATTTCCCTGAATACTTATATTAAACAAAATATAAAATGATCTAATCGGGTCTCTGATTGCCATATCATAGAAGTTTAATAGTGCATTTTACTCGCCAATCCACGCGCTTTAAGATTCCGCCTAGCCCAGTACGCTATCTGAAATAAGAGCGACGTAAGTTGAACAAATGTGATAGAATTTGGCTGAATTCTTAAATTAACCATAATATAAAATGATCTAGTCTGGTCTTTGATTGCCCAATCATAGAAGGTTGATAGTGCATTTTACTCGCCATTCCACACGCTTTAAGATGCCGCCTAGCCCAGTACGCTGTCTGAAATAGGAGCGACGTAAATTGAACAAATGTGATAGAATCTCCCTGAATACTTATATTAACCTTAATGTAAAATGATCTAATCGGGACTCTGTTCGCCCTACCCTAGAAGTTTAATAGTGCATTTCACTCGTCATTTCATGCGCTTTGAGATGCCGCTTAGCCCAATACGCTATCTGAAATATGAGCGACGTAAATTGAACAAATGTGATACTATTTCCCTGAAATCTTATATTAAACAAAATATAAAATGATCTAATCGGGTCTCTGATTGCCCTATCATAGAAGTTTAGTAGTGCATTTTACTCGCCATTCCACGCGCCTTAAGTTGCCGCCTAGCCCAGTACGCTGTCTGAAATAGGAGCGACGTAAGTTGAACAAATGTGATAGAATCTCCCTGAATACTTATATTAACCTTAATGTAAAATGATCTAATCGGGACTCTGTTCGCCCTACCCTAGAAGTTTAATAGTGCATTTCACTCGTCATTTCATGCACTTTGAGATGCCGCTTAGCCCAATACGCTATCTGAAATATGAGCGACGTAAATTGAACAAATGTGATACTATTTCCCTGAAATCTTATATTAAACAAAATATAAAATGATCTAATCGGGTCTCTGATTGCCCTATCATAGAAGTTTAGTAGTGCATTTTACTCGCCATTCCACGCGCTTTAAGTTGCCGCCTAGCCCAGTACGCTGTCTGAAATAGGAGCGTCGTAAGTTGAACAAATGTGATAGAATTTTGCTGAATTCATAAATTAACCATGATATAAAATGATCTAATCGGGTCTCTGTTTGCCCTAGCCTAGAAGTTTAATAGTGCATTTTAGTCGCCATTTCATGCGCTTTGAGATCCGGCTTAGCCCAATACGCTATCTGAAATAGGACCGACGTAAATTGAACAAATGTGACAGAATTTCCCTGAAATCTTATATTAAACAAAATATAAAAGGATCTAATCGGGTCTCTGAGTGCTCTATCATAGAAGTTTAGTAGTGCATTTTACTCGCCCTTCCACGCGCTTTAAGATGGCGCATAGGTCAGTAGGCTATCTGAAATAGGAGCGACGTAAGATGAACAAATGTGATAGAATTACGCTGAATTCTTATATTAACCGTAATATAAAATGAACTAATCGGGTCTCCGTTTGCCCTATCCTAGAAGTTTAATAGCGCATTTAAGGCGCCATTCCACACGCTTTAAGATGCCGCCTAGCCCAGTACGCTATCTGAAATAGGAGCGACGTAACTTGAACAAATGTGATAGAATTACGCTGCATTCTTATATTAACCGTAATATAAAATGATCTAACCGGGTATCTGTTTGCCTTATCCTAGAAGTTTAATAGTGCATTATACTCGCCATTTCATGCGCTTCGAGATGCCGCTTAGCTCAATACGCTATCTGAAATAGGAGCGACGAAAGTTGAACAAATGTGATAGAATTTCGCTGAATTATTTTATTAACCAGAATGTAAAATGATCTAATCTGGTCTCTGTTCGCCCTACCATAGAAGTCTTATAGTGCATTCCACTCGCCATTTCATGCGCTTTGAGATGCCGCTTAGCCCATTACGCTATCTGAAATAGGAGCGACGTAAATTGAACAAATGTGATAGAATTTCCCTGAATACTTATCTTAACCTTAATGTAAAATGATCTAATCGGGTCTCCGATAGCCCAACCCCAGAAGTTTAATAGTGCATTTCACTCGCCATTTCGTGCGCTTTAAGATGCCGCCTAGCCCAGTACGCTATCTGAAATAGGAGCGACGTATGTTGAACAAATGTGATAGAATTACGCTGAATTCTTATATTAACCGTAATATAAAATGATCGAATCGGGTCTCTGTTTGCCTTATCCTTGAAGTTTAATAGTGCATTTTACTCGCCATTTCATGCGCATTGAGATGCCGCTTAGCCCAATACGCTATCTGAAATATCAGCGACGTAAATTGAACAAATGTGAGAGACTTTCGCTGAATTCTTATATTAACCTTAATGTAAAGTGTTCTAATCGGGTCTCTGTTCGCCCTACCCTAGAAGATTAATAGTGCATTTCACTCGTCATTTCATGCGCTTTGAGATGCCGCTTAGCTCAATACGCTATCTGAAATAGGAGCGACGAAAGTTGAACAAATGTGATAGAATTTCGCTGAATTATTTTATTAACCAGAATGTAAAATGATCTAATCTGGTCTCTGTTCGCCCTACCATAGAAGTCTTATAGTGCATTTCACTCGCCATTTCATGCGCTTTGAGATGCCGCTTAGCCCATTACGCTATTTGAAATAGGAGCGACGTAAATTGAACAAATGTGATAGAATTTTTCTGAATTCTTAAATAAACCATAATATGAAATGATCTAATCGGGTCTCTGTTTGCCCTACCCTAGAAGTTTAACAGTGCATTTTACTCGCCATTTCATGCTCTTTGAGATGCCGCTTAGCCCAATACGCTATCTGAAATAGGAGCGACGTAAGTTGAACAAATGTGATAGAATTACGCTGAATTCTTATATTAACCGTAATATAAAATGATCTAATCGGGTCTCTGTTTGCCTTCCCTAGATGTTTAATGGTGCATTTTGCTCGCCATTTCATGTGATTTGAGATACCGCTTAGCCCAATACGCTATCTGAAATAGGAGCGACGTAAATTGAACAAATGTGATAGAATTTCCCTGAAATCTTATATTAAACAAAATATAAAATGATCTAAACGGGACTCTGATTGCCCTATCATAGAAGTTTAGTAGTGCATTTTACTCGCCATTCCACGCACTTTAAGATGCCACCTAGCCCAGTACGCTATCTGAAATAGGAGCGACGTAAATTGAACAAATGTGATAGAATTTGGCTGAATTCTTAAATTAATCATAATATAAAATGATCTAATCGGGTCTCTGTTTGCCCTACCCTATGAGTTTAGTAGTGCATTTTACTCGCCCTTCCACGCGCTTTAAGATGCCGCCTAGCCCAGTACGCTATCTGAAATAGGAGCGACGTAAGTTGAACAAATGTGATAGAATTACGCTGAATTCTTATATTAACCGTAATATAAAATGATCTAATCGGGTCTCTGTTCGCCCTACCCTAGAAGTTTAATAGTGCATTTTACTCGCCATTTCTGGCGCTTTAAGATGCCGCCGAGCCCAGTACGGTATCTGATATAGGAGCGACGTAAATTGAACAAATGTGGTAGAATTACGCTGAATTCTTATATTAACCGTAATATAAAATGATCTAACCGGCTCTCTGATTGCCCTACCCTAGAAGTTTAACAGTGCATTTTACTCGCCATTTCATGCGGTTTGAGATGCCGCTTAGCCCAATACGCTATCTGAAATAGGACCGACGTAAATTGAAAAACGTGATAGAATTTCCCTGAATTCTTATATTAACCTTAATGTAAAATTATCTAATCGGTTCTCTGTTCGCCCTACCCTAGAAGTTTAATAGTGCCTTTCACTCGTCATTTCATGCGCTTTGAGATGCCGCTTAGCCCAATACGCTATCTGAAATAGGAGCGACGTAAATTGAACAATTGTGATAGAATTTCGCTGAATTCTTATATTAACCAAAATATAAAATGATGTAGTCGGGTCTCTGATTGCCCTATCATAGAAGTTTAATAGTGCATTTTGCTCGCCATTCCACGCGCTTTAAGATGCCGCCTAGCCCAGTACGCTATTTGAAATTGGAGCGACGTAAATTGAACAAATGTGACAGAATTTTGCTGACATCTTAAATTAACCATAATATAAAATGATCTAATCGGGTCTCTGTTTGCCCTACCCTGCAAGTTTAGCAGTGCATTTTGCTCGCCATTTCATGCGCTTTGAGATGGCGCTTAGCCCAATAAGCTATCTGAAATAGGAGCGACGTAAGTTGATCAAATGTGATAGAATTACGCTGAATTCATATATTAACCGTAATATAAAATGATCTAATCGGGTCTCTGTTTGCCCTACCCTAGAAGTTTAATAGTGCATTTTACTCGCCATTTCTTGCGCTTTAAGATGCCGCCGAGCCCAGTACGCTATCTGATATAGGAGCGACGTAAGTTGATAAAATGTGATAGAATTACGCTGAATTCTTATATTAACCGTAATATAAAATGATCTAATCGGGTCTCTGTTTGCCGTATCCTAGAAGTTTAATAGTGCATTTTACTCGCCATTTCATGCGCATTGAGCTGCCGCTTAGCCCAATACGCTATCTGAAATAGGAGCGACGTAAATTGAACAAATGTGATAGAATTTTTCTGAATTCTTAAATAAACCATAATATGAAATGATCTAATCGGGTCTCTGTTTGCCCTACCCTAGAAGTTTAACAGTGCATTTCACTCGCCATTTCATGCTCTTTGAGATGCCGCTTAGCCCAATACGCTATCTGAAATAGGAGCGACGTAAATTGGACAAATGTGATAGAATTTCCCTGAATACTTATATTAACCAAAATATAAAATGATCTAATCGGGTCTCTGATTGCCCTATCAAAGAAGTTTAATAGTGCATTTTACTCGCCAATCCACGCGCTTTACGATTCCGCCTAGCCCAGTACGCTATCTGAAGTAGGAGCGACGTTAGTTGAACAAATGTGATAGAATTACGCTGAATTCTTATATTAACCGTAATATAAAATGATCTAATCGGGTCTCTGTTTGCCCTACCCTACAAGTTTAGCAGTGCATTTTACTCGCCATTTCATGCGCTTTGAGATGCCGCTTAGCCCAATACGCTATCTGAAATAGGAGCGACGTAAATTGAACAAATGTGATAGAATTTCCCTGAATTCTTATATTAACCAAAATATAAAATGATCTAATCGGGTCTCTGTTCGCCCTATCATACAAGTTTAAAAGTGCATTTTACTCGCCAATCCACGCGCTTTAAGATTCCGCCTAGCCCAGTACGCTATCTGAAATAGGAGCGACGTAAATTGAACAAATGTGATAGAATTTCGCTGAATTCTTAAATTAATCATAATATAAAATGATCTAATCGGGTCTCTGTTTGCCCTACCCTAGAAGTTTAATAGTGCATTTTACTCGCCATTTCATGCGCTTTGAGATGGCGCTTAGCCCAATACGCTATCTGAAATAGTAGCGACGTAAATGGAACAAATGAGATAGAATTTGGCTGAATTCTTAAATTAACCATAATATAAAATGATCTAATCGGGTCTCTGTTTGCCTTACCCTAGATGTTTAATGGTGCATTTTGCTCGCCATTTCATGTGATTTGAGATACCGCTTAGCCCAATACGCTATCTGAAATAGTAGCGACGTAAATTGAACAAATGTGATAGAATTTGGCTGAATTCTTAAATTAACCATAATATAAAATGATCTAATCGGGTCTCTGTTTGCCTTCCCTAGATGTTTAATGGTGCATTTTGCTCGCCATTTCATGTGATTTGAGATACCGCTTAGCCCAATACGCTATCTGAAATAGGAGCGACGTAAATTGAACAAATGTGATAGAATTTCCCTGAAATCTTATATTAAACAAAATATAAAATGATCTAAACGGGACTCTGATTGCCCTATCATAGAAGTTTAGTAGTGCATTTTACTCGCCATTCCACGCACTTTAAGATGCCACCTAGCCCAGTACGCTATCTGAAATAGGAGCGACGTAAATTGAACAAATGTGATAGAATTTGGCTGAATTCTTAAATTAATCATAATATAAAATGATCTAATCGGGTCTCTGTTTGCCCTACCCTATGAGTTTAGTAGTGCATTTTACTCGCCCTTCCACGCGCTTTAAGATGCCCGCCTAGCCCAGTACGCTATCTGAAATAGGAGCGACGTAAGTTGAACAAATGTGATAGAATTACGCTGAATTCTTATATTAACCGTAATATAAAATGATCTAATCGGGTCTCTGTTCGCCCTACCCTAGAAGTTTAATAGTGCATTTTACTCGCCATTTCTGGCGCTTTAAGATGCCGCCGAGCCCAGTACGGTATCTGATATAGGAGCGACGTAAATTGAACAAATGTGGTAGAATTACGCTGAATTCTTATATTAACCGTAATATAAAATGATCTAACCGGCTCTCTGATTGCCCTACCCTAGAAGTTTAACAGTGCATTTTACTCGCCATTTCATGCGGTTTGAGATGCCGCTTAGCCCAATACGCTATCTGAAATAGGACCGACGTAAATTGAAAAACGTGATAGAATTTCCCTGAATTCTTATATTAACCTTAATGTAAAATGATCTAATCGGTTCTCTGTTCGCCCTACCCTAGAAGTTTAATAGTGCCTTTCACTCGTCATTTCATGCGCTTTGAGATGCCGCTTAGCCCAATACGCTATCTGAAATAGGAGCGACGTAAATTGAACAATTGTGATAGAATTTCGCTGAATTCTTATATTAACCAAAATATAAAATGATGTAGTCGGGTCTCTGATTGCCCTATCATAGAAGTTTAATAGTGCATTTTGCTCGCCATTCCACGCGCTTTAAGATGGCGCCTAGCCCAGTACGCTATTTGAAATTGGAGCGACGTAAATTGAACAAATGTGACAGAATTTTGCTGACATCTTAAATTAACCATAATATAAAATGATCTAATCGGGTCTCTGTTTGCCCTACCCTGCAAGTTTAGCAGTGCATTTTGCTCGCCATTTCATGCGCTTTGAGATGGCGCTTAGCCCAATAAGCTATCTGAAATAGGAGCGACGTAAGTTGATCAAATGTGATAGAATTACGCTGAATTCATATATTAACCGTAATATAAAATGATCTAATCGGGTCTCTGTTTGCCCTACCCTAGAAGTTTAATAGTGCATTTTACTCGCCATTTCTTGCGCTTTAAGATGCCGCCGAGCCCAGTACGCTATCTGATATAGGAGCGACGTAAGTTGATAAAATGTGATAGAATTACGCTGTATTCTTATATTAACCGTAATATAAAATGATCTAATCGGGTCTCTGTTTGCCTTATCCTAGAAGTTTAATAGTGCATTTTACTCGCCATTTCATGCGCATTGAGCTGCCGCTTAGCCCAATACGCTATCTGAAATAGGAGCGACGTAAATTGAACAAATGTGATAGAATTTTTCTGAATTCTTAAATAAACCATAATATGAAATGATCTAATCGGGTCTCTGTTTGCCCTACCCTAGAAGTTTAACAGTGCATTTCACTCGCCATTTCATGCTCTTTGAGATGCCGCTTAGCCCAATACGCTATCTGAAATAGGAGCGACGTAAATTGGACAAATGTGATAGAATTTCCCTGAATACTTATATTAACCAAAATATAAAATGATCTAATCGGGTCTCTGATTGCCCTATCAAAGAAGTTTAATAGTGCATTTTACTCGCCAATCCACGCGCTTTACGATTCCGCCTAGCCCAGTACGCTATCTGATATAGGAGCGACGTAAGTTGAACAAATGTGATAGAATTACGCTGAATTCTTATATTAACCGTAATATAAAATGATCTAATCGGGTCTCTGTTTGCCCTACCCTACAAGTTTAGCAGTGCATTTTACTCGCCATTTCATGCGCTTTGAGATGCCGCTTAGCCCAATACGCTATCTGAAATAGGAGCGACGTAAATTGAACAAATGTGATAGAATTTCGCTGAATTCTTATATTAACCAAAATATAAAATGATCTAATCGGGTCTCTGTTCGCCCTATCATACAAGTTTAAAAGTGCATTTTACTCGCCAATCCACGCGCTTTAAGATTCCGCCTAGCCCAGTACGCTATCTGAAATAGGAGCGACGTAAATTGAACAAATGTGATAGAATTTCGCTGAATTCTTAAATTAATCATAATATAAAATGATCTAATCGGGTCTCTGTTTGCCCTACCCTAGAAGTTTAATAGTGCATTTTACTCGCCATTTCATGCGCTTTGAGATGGCGCTTAGCCCAATACGCTATCTGAAATAGTAGCGACGTAAATGGAACAAATGAGATAGAATTTGGCTGAATTCTTAAATTAACCATAATATAAAATGATCTAATCGGGTCTCTGTTTGCCTTACCCTAGATGTTTAATGGTGCATTTTGCTCGCCATTTCATGTGATTTGAGATACCGCTTAGCCCAATACGCTATCTGAAATAGGAGCGACGTACATTGAACAAATGTGATAGAATTTCCCTGAAATCTTATATTAAACAAAATATAAAATGATCTAAACGGGACTCTGATTGCCCTATCATAGAAGTTTAGTAGTGCATTTTACTCGCCATTCCACGCGCTTTAAGATGCCACCTAGCCCAGTACGCTATCTGAAATAGGAGCGACGTAAGTTGAACAAATGTGATAGAATTACGCTGAATTCTTATATTAACCATAATATAAAATCATCTTATCGGGTCTCTGTTTGCCCTACCCTAGAAGTTTAATAGTGCATTTTACTCGCCATTTCTTGCGCTTTAAGATGCCGCCGCGCCCAGTACGCTATCTGAAGTAGGAGCGACGTTAGTTGAACAAGTGTGATAGAATTACGCTGAATTCTTATATTAACCGTAATATAAAATGATCTAATCGGGTCTCTGTTTGCCCTACCCTACAAGTTTAGCAGTGCATTTTACTCGCCATTTCATGCGCTTTGAGATGCCGCTTAGCCCAATACGCTATCTGAAATAGGAGCGACGTAAATTGAACAAATATGATAGAGTTTCGCTGAATTCTTATATTAACCATAATATAAAATCATCTTATCGGGTCTCTGTTTGCCCTACCCTA
>CAKAJE020001117.1:0-111093 GCA_916610135.2 Macropis europaea | reverse complement strand
TATTTTGTTTAATATAAGATATCAGGGAAATCCCACCACATTTGTTCAATTTATGTCGCTCCTATTTCAGATAGCCTATTGGGCTAAGCGGCATCTCCAAGCGCATGAAATGGCGCATAAAATGCACTATTAAACTTCCAGGCTATGGCGAACAGAGACCCGATTAGATCATTTTACATTATGGTTAATAAAAGAATTCAGCGATATTCTATCACATTTGGTCAATTTATGTCGCTCCTATTTCTGATAGCGCAGTGGTCTAAGCGGCATCTCAAAGCGCATGAAATAACGAGTGAAATGCACTATTAAACTTCTAGGGTAAGGCAAAGGGAGACCCGATTAGATCATTTTATATTACGGTTAATATAAGAATTCAGCGTAATTCTATCACATTTGTTCAATTTACGTCACTCCTATGTCAGATAGCCTACTGGGCTAGGCCATATCTTAAAGCGCGTGGAATGGCGAGTAAAATGTACTATTAAACTTCTACGATAGGGCAATCAGAGACCCGATTAGATCATTTTATATTTTGGTTAATATAAGAATTCAGCGAAATTCTATCACATTTGTTCAATTTACGTCGCTCCAATTTCAGATAGCGTATTGGGCTAATCGGCACCTCAAAGCGCATGAAATGGCCAGTATAATGCACTATTAAACTTCTAGGGTACGGCAAACAGAGACCCGATTAGGTCATTTTATATTATGGTTAATTTAAGAATTCAGCGAAATTCTATCACCTTTGTTCAATTTACGTCGCTCCTATTACAAATATCGTATTGGGCTAAGCGGCATCTCAAAGCGCTTGAAATGGCGAGTAAAATGCACTATTAAACTTCTAGGGTAGGGCAAACAGAGACCCGATTAGATCATTTTGTATTATGGTTAATTTAAGAATTCAGCAAAATTCTATCACATTTGTTCAACTTACGTCGCTCCTATTTCAGATAGCGTACTGGGCTAGGCCGCGCCTTAAAGCGCGTGGAATGGCGAGTAAAATGCACTATTAACCTTCTATGATAGGGCAATCAGTGACCCGATTAGATCATTTTACATTATGGTTAATAAAAGAATTCAGCGAAATTCTATCACATTTGTTCAATTTACGTCGCTCCTATTTCAGATATCGTATTGGGCTAAGCGGCATCTCAAAGCGCATGAAATGACGAGTGAAATGCACTATTAAACTTCTAGGGTAGGGCGAACAGAGACCCGATTCGATCATTTTACATTAAGGTTAATATAAGTATTCAGCGAGATTCTATCACATTTGTTCAATTTACGTCGCTCCTATTTCAGGCAGCGTACTGGGCTAGGCGGCATCTTAGAGCGCGTGGAATGGCGAGTAAAATGCACTATTAACCTTCTATGATAGGGCAATCAGAGACCAGATTAGATCATTTTATACTTTGGTTAATATAAGAATTCAGCGAAATTCTGTCACATTTGTTCAATTTACGTCGCTGCTATTTCGGATAGCGTATTGGGCTAAACGGCATCTCAAAGCGCATGAAATGGCGAGAAAAATGCACTATTAAACTTCTATCATACGGCAATCAGAGACCCGATTAGATCATTTTATATTTTGGTTCATATAAGAATTCAGCGAAATTCTATCACATTTATTCAATTTACGTCGCTCCTATTTCAGATAGCGTATTGCGCTAAGCGGCATCTCAAAGCGCATGAAATGGGGAGTGAAATGCACTGTTAAACTTCTAGGGTAGGGCAAACGGAGACCCGATTAGATCATTTTATATTATGGTTAATTTAAGAATTCAGCGAAATTCTATCACATTTGTTCAATTTACGTCGCTGCTATTTCGGATAGCGTATTGGGCTAAACGGCATCTCAAAGCGCATGAAATGGCGAGAAAAATGCACTATTAAACTTCTATCATACGGCAATCAGAGACCCGATTAGATCATTTTATATTTTGGTTAATATAAGTATTCAGCGAGATTCTATCACATTTGTTCAATTTACGTCGCTCCTATTTCAGGCAGCGTACTGGGCTAGGCGGCATCTTAGAGCGCGTGAAATGGCGAGTAAAATGCACAATTAGCCTTCTATGATAGGGCAATCAGAGACCCGATTAGATCATTTTATACTTTGGTTAATATAAGAATTCAGCGAAATTCTATCGCATTCGTTCAATTTACGTCGCTCCTAATTCAGATAGCGTATTGGGCTAAGTGGAGCCTCAAAGTGCATCAAATGGCGAATGAAATGCACTATTAAGCTTCTAGGGTAGGGCGAACAGAGACCCGATTAGATCATTTTATATTAAGGATAATATAAGTATTCAGCGTAATTCTATCGCATTTGTGCAATTTACGTCGCTCCTATTTCAGATAGCGTATTGGGCTAAGCGGCATCTCAAAGCGCATGAAATGACGAGTGAAAGGCACTATTAAACTTCTAAGTTACGGCAAACAGAGAACCGATTAGAACATTTTATATTACGGTTAATATAAGAATTCAGAGTAATTCTATCACATTTGTTCAATTTACGTCGCTCCTATTTCAGATAGCGTACTAGGCTAGGCGGCATCTTAATGCGCCTGGAATGGCGAGTAAAATGCACAGTTAAACTTCTATGATAGGGCAGTCAGAGACCCGATTATATCATTTTATATTTTGTTTAATATAAGATTTCAGGTAAATCCTATCACATTCGTTCTATTTACGTCGCTCCTATTTCAGATAGCGTATTGGGCTAAGCGTCATCTCAAAGCGCATGAAATGACGAGTGAAATGCACTATTAAACTTCTAGGGTAGGGCAAATGGAGACCCGATTAGATCATTTTATATTATGGTTAATTTAAGAAATTAGCAAAATTCTATCACATTTGGTCAATTTACGTCGCTCATATTTCAGATAGCGTATTGGGCTAAGCGGCATCTCAAAGCGCATGAAATGGCGGGTAAAATGCCCTATTAGCCTTCTATGATAGGGCAATCAGAGACCCGATTAGATCATTTTATATTTTGGTTAATATAAGAATTCAGCGAAATTCTATCACATTTGTTCAATTTACGTCGCACCTATTTCAGATAGCGTATTGGGCTAAGCGGCATCAAGAAGCGCATGAAATGAGGAGTGGAATGCACTATTAAACTTCTAGGGTAGGGCGAACAGAGACCCGATTAGATCATTCTACATTATGGTTAATATAAGAATTCAGCGAAATTCTATCACATTTGTTCAATTTACGTCGCTCATATTTCAGGTAGCGTATTGGGCTAAGCGGCAACTCAAAGCGCAAGAAATGGTGAGTAAGATGCACTACTAAACTTCTATGATAGGGCAATCGGAGACCCGATTAGATCATTTTATATTTTGTTTAATATAAGATTTCAGGTAAATCCTATCACATTCGTTCTATTTACGTCGCTCCTATTTCAGATAGCGTATTGGGCTAAGCGTCATCTCAAAGCGCATGAAATGACGAGTGAAATGCACTATTAAACTTCTAGGGTAGGGCAAATGGAGACCCGATTAGATCATTTTATATTATGGTTAATTTAAGAATTTAGCAAAATTCTATCACATTTGGTCAATTTACGTCGCTCATATTTCAGATAGCGTATTGGGCTAAGCGGCATCTCAAAGCGCATGAAATGGCGGGTAAAATGCCCTATTAGCCTTCTATGATAGGGCAATCAGAGACCCGATTAGATCATTTTATATTTTGGTTAATATAAGAATTCAGCGAAATTCTATCACATTTGTTCAATTTACGTCGCTCCTATTTCAGATAGCGTATTGGGCTAAGCGGCATCAAGAAGCGCATGAAATGAGGAGTGGAATGCACTATTAAACTTCTAGGGAAGGGCGAACAGAGACCCGATTAGATCATTCTACATTATGGTTAATATAAGAATTCAGCGAAATTCTATCACATTTGTTCAATTTACGTCGCTCATATTTCAGGTAGCGTATTGGGCTAAGCGGCAACTCAAAGCGCAAGAAATGGTGAGTAAGATGCACTACTAAACTTCTATGATAGGGCAATCGGAGACCCGATTAGATCATTTTATATTTTGTTTAATATAATATTTCAGGGAAATTCTATCACATTTGTTCAATTTACATAGCTCCTATTTCAGATAGCGCATTGGGCTAAGCGGCATCTCAAAGCGCATGAAATGGCGAGTAAAATGCACTATTAAACTTCTAGGGTAGGGCAAACAGAGACCCGATTAGATCATTTTATATTATGGTTAATTTAAGAATTCAGCGAAATTCTATCACATTTGTTCAATTTACGTCGCTCCTATTTCAGATATTGTATTGGGCTAAGCGGCATCTCAAAGCGCATGAAATGACGAGTGAAATGCACTATTAAACTTCTAGGGTAGGGCGAACAGAGACCCGATTAGATACCATTTTACATTAAGGTTAATATAAGTATTCAGCGAGATTCTATCACATTTGTTCAATTTACGTCGCTCCTATTTCAGGCAGCGTACTGGGCTAGGCGGCATCTTAGAGCGCGTGAAATGGCGAGTAAAATGCACAATTAGCCTTCTATGATAGGGCAATCAGAGACCCGATTAGATCATTTTATACTTTGGTTAATATAAGAATTCAGCGAAATTCTATCGCATTCGTTCAATTTACGTCGCTCCTAATTCAGATAGCGTATTGGGCTAAGTGGAGCCTCAAAGTGCATCAAATGGCGAATGAAATGCACTATTAAGCTTCTAGGGTAGGGCGAACAGAGACCCGATTAGATCATTTTATATTAAGGATAATATAAGTATTCAGCGTAATTCTATCGCATTTGTGCAATTTACGTCGCTCCTATTTCAGATAGCGTATTGGGCTAAGCGGCATCTCAAAGCGCATGAAATGACGAGTGAAAGGCACTATTAAACTTCTAAGTTACGGCAAACAGAGAACCGATTAGATCATTTTATATTACGGTTAATATAAGAATTCAGAGTAATTCTATCACATTTGTTCAATTTACGTCGCTCCTATTTCAGATAGCGTACTAGGCTAGACGGCATCTTAATGCGCCTGGAATGGCGAGTAAAATGCACAGTTAAACTTCTATGATAGGGCAGTCAGAGACCCGATTATATCATTTTATATTTTGTTTAATATAAGATTTCAGGTAAATCCTATCACATTCGTTCTATTTACGTCGCTCCTATTTCAGATAGCGTATTGGGCTAAGCGTCATCTCAAAGCGCATGAAATGACGAGTGAAATGCACTATTAAACTTCTAGGGTAGGGCAAATGGAGACCCGATTAGATCATTTTATATTATGGTTAATTTAAGAATTTAGCAAAATTCTATCACATTTGGTCAATTTACGTCGCTCATATTTCAGATAGCGTATTGGGCTAAGCGGCATCTCAAAGCGCATGAAATGGCGGGTAAAATGCCCTATTAGCCTTCTATGATAGGGCAATCAGAGACCCGATTAGATCATTTTATATTTTGGTTAATATAAGAATTCAGCGAAATTCTATCACATTTGTTCAATTTACGTCGCTCCTATTTCAGATAGCGTATTGGGCTAAGCGGCATCAAGAAGCGCATGAAATGAGGAGTGGAATGCACTATTAAACTTCTAGGGTAGGGCGAACAGAGACCCGATTAGATCATTCTACATTATGGTTAATATAAGAATTCAGCGAAATTCTATCACATTTGTTCAATTTACGTCGCTCATATTTCAGGTAGCGTATTGGGCTAAGCGGCAACTCAAAGCGCAAGAAATGGTGAGTAAGATGCACTACTAAACTTCTATGATAGGGCAATCGGAGACCCGATTAGATCATTTTATATTTTGTTTAATATAATATTTCAGGGAAATTCTATCACATTTGTTCAATTTACATAGCTCCTATTTCAGATAGCGCATTGGGCTAAGCGGCATCTCAAAGCGCATGAAATGGCGAGTAAAATGCACTATTAAACTTCTAGGGTAGGGCAAACAGAGACCCGATTAGATCATTTTATATTATGGTTAATTTAAGAATTCAGCGAAATTCTATCACATTTGTTCAATTTACGTCGCTCCTATTTCAGATATTGTATTGGGCTAAGCGGCATCTCAAAGCGCATGAAATGACGAGTGAAATGCACTATTAAACTTCTAGGGTAGGGCGAACAGAGACCCGATTAGATACCATTTTACATTAAGGTTAATATAAGTATTCAGCGAGATTCTATCACATTTGTTCAATTTACGTCGCTCCTATTTCAGGCAGCGTACTGGGCTAGGCGGCATCTTAGAGCGCGTGAAATGGCGAGTAAAATGCACAATTAGCCTTCTATGATAGGGCAATCAGAGACCCGATTAGATCATTTTATACTTTGGTTAATATAAGAATTCAGCGAAATTCTATCGCATTCGTTCAATTTACGTCGCTCCTAATTCAGATAGCGTATTGGGCTAAGTGGAGCCTCAAAGTGCATCAAATGGCGAATGAAATGCACTATTAAACTTCTAGGGTAGGGCGAACAGAGACCCGATTAGATCATTTTATATTAAGGATAATATAAGTATTCAGCGTAATTCTATCACATTTGTGCAATTTACGTCGCTCCTATTTCAGATAGCGTATTGGGCTAAGCGGCATCTCAAAGCGCATGAAATGACGAGTGAAATGCACTATTAAACTTCTAAGTTATGGCAAACAGAGAACCGATTAGATCATTTTATATTACGGTTAATATAAGAATTCAGAGTATTTCTATCACATTTGTTCAATTTACGTCGCTCCTATTTCAGATAGCGTACTAGGCTAGGCGGCATCTTAATGCGCCTGGAATGGCGAGTAAAATGCACAGTTAAACTTCTATGATAGGGCAGTCAGAGACCCGATTATATCATTTTATATTTTGTTTAATACAAGATTTCAGGTAAATCCTATCACATTCGTTCTATTTACGTCGCTCCTATTTCAGATAGCGTATTGGGCTAAGCGTCATCTCAAAGCGCATGAAATGACGAGTGAAATGCACTATTAAACTTCTAGGGTAGGGCAAGTGGAGACCCGATTAGATCATTTTATATTATGGTTAATTTAAGAATTTAGCAAAATTCTATCACATTTGGTCAATTTACGTCGCTCATATTTCAGATAGCGTATTGGGCTAAGCGGCATCTCAAAGCGCATGAAATGGCGGGTAAAATGCCCTATTAGCCTTCTATGATAGGGCAATCAGAGACCCGATTAGATCATTTTATATTTTGGTTAATATAAGAATTCAGCGAAATTCTATCACATTTGTTCAATTTACGTCGCTCCTATTTCAGATAGCGTATTGGGCTAAGCGGCATCAAGAAGCGCATGAAATGAGGAGTGGAATGCACTATTAAACTTCTAGGGTAGGGCGAACAGAGACCCGATTAGATCATTCTACATTATGGTTAATATAAGAATTCAGCGAAATTCTATCACATTTGTTCAATTTACGTCGCTCATATTTCAGGTAGCGTATTGGGCTAAGCGGCAACTCAAAGCGCAAGAAATGGTGAGTAAGATGCACTACTAAACTTCTATGATAGGGCAATCGGAGACCCGATTAGATCATTTTATATTTTGTTTAATATAATATTTCAGGGAAATTCTATCACATTTGTTCAATTTACATAGCTCCTATTTCAGATAGCGCATTGGGCTAAGCGGCATCTCAAAGCGCATGAAATGGCGAGTAAAATGCACTATTAAACTTCTAGGGTAGGGCAAACAGAGACCCGATTAGATCATTTTATATTATGGTTAATTTAAGAATTCAGCGAAATTCTATCACATTTGTTCAATTTACGTCGCTCCTATTTCAGATAGCGTATTGGGCTAAGCGGCATCTCAAAGCGCATGAAATGGCGAGTAAAATGCACTATTAAACTTCTAGGGTAGGGCAAACAGAGACCCGATTAGATCATTTTATATTATGGTTAATTTAAGAATTCAGCAAAATTCTATAACATTTGTTCAATTTACGTCACTCCTATTTCAGATAGTGTTCTGGGCTAGGCGGCATCTTAAAGAGCGTGGAATGGCGAGTAAAATGCACTATTAAACTTCTATGACAGGGCAATCAGAGACCCGATTAGATCATTTTATATTTTGGTTCATATAAGAATTCAGCGATATTCTATTACATTTGTTCAATTTACGTCGCTCCTATTTCAGATAGCTTATTGGGCTAAGCGGCATCTCAAAGCGCAAGAAATGGCGAGTAAAATGCACTATTAAACTTCTAGGGTAGGGCGAACAGAGACCCGATTAGATCATTTTACATTAAGGATAATATAAGAATTCAGCGAAACTCTATCACATTTGTTCAATTTACATCGCTCATATTTCAGATAGCGTATTGGACTAAGCGGCATCTCAAAGCGCATGAAATGACGAGTAAAATGCACTATTATGCTTCTAGGGTAGGGCAAACAGAGACCCGATTAGATCATTTTATATTATGGTTAATTTAAAAATTCAGCGAAATTCTATTACATTTGTTGAATTTACGTCGTTCCTATTTCAGATAGCGTACTGGGCTATGAGGCATCTTAAAGCGCGTGGAATGGCGAGTAAAATGCACTATTAAACTTCTATGATAGGGTATTCAGAGACCCGATTAGATCATTTTATATTTTGGTTAATATAAGGATTCAGCGAAATTCTATCACATTTGTTCAATTTACGTCGCTTCTATATCAGATAGCGTATTGGGCTAAGCGGCATCTCAAAGCGCATGAAATGACGAGTGAAATGCAATATTAAACTTCTAGGGTAGGGCGAACGGAGACCCGATTAGATCATTTTACATTAAGGTTAATATAAGAATCCAGGGAAATTCTATCACATTTGTTCAATTTACGTCGCTCCTCCTTCAGATAGCGTACTGGGCTAGACGGCATCTTAAAGCGCGTGGAATGGCGAGTAAAATGCACTATTAACCTTCTATGATAGGGCAATCAGAGACCAGATTATATCATTTTATACTTTGGTTAATATAAGAATTCAGCGTAATTCTATCACATTTGCTCAACTTACGTCGCTCCTATTTCAGATAGCGTACTGGGCTAGGCGGCATCTCAAAGCTCGTGGAATGGCGAGTGAAGTGCAGTATTAAACTTCTAGGGTAGGGCAAACAGAGACCCGATTAGATCATTCTATATTATGGTTAATTTAAGAATTCAGTGGGATTCTATCACATTTGTTCAATTTACGTCGCTCCTGTTTCAGATAGCGTATTGAGCTACGCGGCATCTCAAAGCGTATGAAATGGCGAATAAAATGCACTATTAAAGTTCTAGGCTAGGGCGAACAGAGACCCGATTAGATCATTTTACATTATGGTTAATAAAAGAATTCAGCGAAATTCTATCACATTTGTTCAATTTATATCGCTCCTATTTCAGATATCGTATTGGGCTAAGCGGCATCTCAAAGCGCATGAAGTGGCGAGTAAAATGCACTATTAAAGTTCTAGCGTAGGGCAAACAGAGACCCGATTAGATCATTTTACATTAAGGTTACTATAAGAATTCAGGGATATTCTATCACATTTGTTCAATTTACGTCGCTCCTATTTCAGATAGCGTATTAGGCTAACCGGCATCAAGAAGCGCATGAAATGACGAGTGAAATGCACTATTAAACTTCTAGGGTAGGGCGAACAGTGACCCGATTAGATCATTTTACATTAAGGTTAATATAAGAATTCAGCGAAATTCAATAACATTTGTTCAATTTACGTCGCTACTATATCAGATAGCGTACTGGGCTCGGCGGCATCTTGAAGCGCGTGGAATGGCGAGTAAAATGCACTATTAACCTTCAATGATAGGGCAATCAGAGACCCGATTAGATCATTTTATATTTTGTTTAATATAAGATATCAGGGAAATCCCACCACATTTGTTCAATTTATGTCGCTCCTATTTCAGATAGCCTATTGGGCTAAGCGGCATCTCCAAGCGCATGAAATGGCGCATAAAATGCACTATTAAACTTCCAGGCTAGGGCGAACAGAGACCCGATTAGATCATTTTACATTATGGTTAATAAAAGAATTCAGCGATATTCTATCACATTTGGTCAATTTACGTCGCTGCTATTTCTGATAGCGCAGTGGGCTAAGCGGCATCTCAAAGCGCATGAAATAACGAGTGAAATGCACTATTAAACTTCTAGGGTAAGGCAAAGGGAGACCCGATTAGATCATTTTATATTACGGTTAATATAAGAATTCAGCGTAATTCTATCACATTTGTTCAATTTACGTCACTCCTATGTCAGATAGCCTACTGGGCTAGGCCATATCTTAAAGCGCGTGGAATGGCGAGTAAAATGTACTATTAAACTTCTACGATAGGGCAATCAGAGACCCGATTAGATCATTTTATATTTTGGTTAGTATAAGAATTCAGCGAAATTCTATCACATTTGTTCAATTTACGTCGCTCCAATTTCAGATAGCGTATTGGGCTAATCGGCACCTCAAAGCGCATGAAATGGCCAGTATAATGCACTATTAAACTTCTAGGGTACGGCAAACAGAGACCCGATTAGGTCATTTTATATTATGGTTAATTTAAGAATTCAGCGAAATTCTATCACCTTTGTTCAATTTACGTCGCTCCTATTACAAATATCGTATTCGGCTAAGCGGCATCTCAAAGCGCTTGAAATGGCGAGTAAAATGCACTATTAAACTTCTAGGGTAGGGCAAACAGAGACCCGATTAGATCATTTTGTATTATGGTTAATTTAAGAATTCAGCAAAATTCTATCACATTTGTTCAACTTACGTCGCTCCTATTTCAGATAGCGTACTGGGCTAGGCCGCGCCTTAAAGCGCGTGGAATGGCGAGTAAAATGCACTATTAACCTTCTATGATAGGGCAATCAGTGACCCGATTAGATCATTTTATATTATGGTTCATATAAGAATTCAGCGAAATTCTATCACATTTGTTCAATTTACGTCGCTCATATTTCAGATAGCGTATTGGGCTAAACGGCATCTCAAAGCGCATGAAATGGCGAATAAAATGCACTATTCAACTTCTAGGCAAGGGCGAACAGAGACCCGATTAGATCATTTTACATTATGGTTAATAAAAGAATTCAGCGAAATTCTATCACATTTGTTCAATTTACGTCGCTCCTATTTCAGATATCGTATTGGGCTAAGCGGCATCTCAAAGCGCATGAAATGACGAGTGAAATGCACTAATAAACTTCTAGGGTAGGGCGAACAGAGACCCGATTAGATCATTTTACATTAAGGTTAATATAAGTATTCAGCGAGATTCTATCACATTTGTTCAATTTACGTCGCTCCTATTTCAGGCAGCGTACTGGGCTAGGCGGCATCTTAGAGCGCGTGGAATGGCGAGTAAAATGCACTATTAACCTTCTATGATAGGGCAATCAGAGACCAGATTAGATCATTTTATACTTTGGTTAATATAAGAATTCAGCGAAATTCTGTCACATTTGTTCAATTTACGTCGCTGCTATTTCGGATAGCGTATTGGGCTAAACGGCATCTCAAAGCGCATGAAATGGCGAGAAAAATGCACTATTAAACTTCTATGATAGGGCAATCAGAGACCAGATTAGATCATTTTATACTTCGGTTAATATAAGAATTCAGCGAAATTCTATCACATTTGTTCAATTTACGTCGCTCCTATTTCAGATAGCGTACTAGGCTAGGCGGCATCTTAATGCGCCTGGAATAGCGAGTAAAATGCACAGTTAAACTTCTATGATAGGGCAGTCAGAGACCCGATTATATCATTTTATATTTTGTTTAATATAAGATTTCAGGTAAATCCTATCACATTCGTTCTATTTACGTCGCTCCTATTTCAGATAGCGTATTGGGCTAAGCGTCATCTCAAAGCGCATGAAATGACGAGTGAAATGCACTATTAAACTTCTAGGGTAGGGCAAATGGAGACCCGATTAGATCATTTTATATTATGGTTAATTTAAGAATTTAGCAAAATTCTATCACATTTGGTCAATTTACGTCGCTCCTATTTCAGATAGCCCATTGGGCTAAGCGGCATCTCAAAGCGCATGAAATGGCGAGTAAAATGCACTATTAAACTTCTAGGGCAAGGCAAACAGAGAGACGATTAGATAATTTTATATTACGGTTATTATATGAATTCAGCGTAATTCTGTCACATTTGTTCAATTTACGTCGCTCATATTTCAGATAGCGTATTGGGCTAAGCGGCATCTCAAAGCGCATGAAATAGCGGGTAAAATGCCCTATTAGCCTTCTGTGATAGGGCAATCAGAGACCCGATTAGATCATTTTATATTTTGGTTAATATAAGAATTCAGCGAAATTCTATCACATTTGTTCAATTTACGTCGCTCCTATTTCAGATAGCGTATTGGGCTGAGCGGCATCTCAAAGCGCATGAAATGTCGAGTGAAATGCACTCTTAAACTTCTACGGTAGGGCGAACAGAGACCCGATTAGATCATTTTACAATATGGGTAATATAAGAATTCAGCGAAATTCTATCACATTTGTTCAATTTCCGTCGCTCATATTTCAGATAGCGTACTGGGCTAGGCGCCATCTTAAAGCGCGTGGAATGGCCAGTAAAATGCACTATTAAACTTCTATGGTAGGGCAATCAGAGACCCGATTAGATCATTTCACATTAAGGTTAATATAAGAATTCAGCGAAATTCTATCACATTTGTTCAATTTCCGTCGCTCATATTTCAGATGGCGTATTGGGCTGAGCGGCATCTCAAAGCGCATGAAATGTCGAGTGAAATGCACTGTTAAACTTCTACGGTAGGGCGAACAGAGACCCGATTAGATCATTTTACAATATGGGTAATATAAGAATTCAGCGAAATTCTATCACATTTGTTCAATTTACGTCGCTCCTATGTCAGATAGCGTATTGGGCAAAGCGGCATCTCAAAGCGCATGAAATGGCGAGTAACATGCAATATTAAACTTCTAGGGTAGGGCAAACGGAGACCTGATTAGATCATTTTATATTATGGTTAATTTAAGAATTCAGCAAAATTCTATCACATTTGTTCAATTTACGCCGCTCCTATTTCAGATAGCGTACTGGGCTAGGCGCCATCTTAAAGCGCGTGGAATGGCCAGTAAAATGCACTATTAAACTTCTATGGTAGGGCAATCAGAGACCCGATTAGATCATTTCACATTAAGGTTAATATAAGAATTCAGCGAAATTCTATCACATTTGTTCAATTTCCGTCGCTCATATTTCAGATGGCGTATTGGGCTGAGCGGCATCTCAAAGCGCATGAAATGTCGAGTGAAATGCACTGTTAAACTTCTACGGTAGGGCGAACAGAGACCCGATTAGATCATTTTACAATATGGGTAATATAAGAATTCAGCGAAATTCTATCACATTTGTTCAATTTACGTCGCTCCTATGTCAGATAGCGTATTGGGCAAAGCGGCATCTCAAAGCGCATGAAATGGCGAGTAACATGCAATATTAAACTTCTAGGGTAGGGCAAACGGAGACCTGATTAGATCATTTTATATTATGGTTAATTTAAGAATTCAGCAAAATTCTATCACATTTGTTCAATTTACGCCGCTCCTATTTCAGATAGCGTACTGGGCTAGGCGCCATCTTAAAGCGCGTGGAATGGCCAGTAAAATGCACTATTAAACTTCTATGGTAGGGCAATCAGAGACCCGATTAGATCATTTTATATTTTGGTTAATATAAGTATTCAGCGAAATTCTATCACATTTGTTCAGTTTACGTCGCTCCTATTTCAGATAGCGTATTGGGCTAAGCGGCATCTCAAAGCGCATGAAATGGCGAGTGAAATGCACTATTAAACTTCTAGGGTAAGGCAAACAGAGACCCGATTAGATCATTTTATATTATGGTTAATAAAACAATTCAGCGAAATTCTATCACATTTGTTCAATTTACATCGCTCCTATTTCAGATAGCGTATTGGGCTAAGCGGCATCTCAAAGCGCATGAAATGGCGAGTAAAATGCACTATTAAACTTCTAGGGTAAGGCAAACAGAGACCAGATTAGATCATTTTCTATTACGGTTAATATAAGAATTCAGCGTAATTCTATCTCATTTGTTCAACTTACGTCGCTCCTATTTCAGATAGCGTACTGGGCTAGGCGGCATCTTAAAGCGCGTGCAAGCGCGAGTAAAATGCACAACTAAACTTCTATGATAGGGCAATCAGAGACCCGATTATATCATTTTATATTCTGTTTAATATAAGATTTCAGGGAAATTCTATCACATTTGCTCAATTTACGTCGGTCCTATTTCAGATAGCGTAATGGGCTAAGCGGCATCTCAAAGCGCATGAAATGGCGAATAAAATGCACTATTAAACTTTTAGGCTAGGGCGAACAGAGACCCGATTAGATCATTTTACATTATGGTTAATAAAAGAATTCAGCGGAATTCTATCACATTTGTTCTATTTAAATCGCTCCTATTTCAGACAGCGTACTGGGCTAGACGGCATCTTAAAGCGCGTGGAAGGGCGAGCAGAATGCACTACTAAACTTCTATGATAGGGCAATCAGAGACCCGATTAGATCATTTTACATTAAGGTTAATACAAGAATTCAGCGAAATTCTATCACATTTGTTCAATTTACGTCGCTGATATTTCAGATAGCGTATTGGGCTAACCGGTATCTCAAAGTGCAAGAAATGGCGAGTACAATGCACTATTAAACTTCTAGGGTAGGGCAAACAGAGACCCTATTAGATCATTTTATATTATTGTTAATTTAAGAATTCAGCGTAATTCTGTCACATTTGTGCAACTTACGTCGCTCCTATTTCAGATAGCGTGCTGGGCTAGGCGGCATCTTAAAGCGCGTGGAAGGGCGAGTAAAATGCACTACTAAACTTCTATGATAGGGCAATCAGAGACCCGATTAGATCATTTTATATTCTGTTTAATATAAGATTTCAGGGAAATTCTATCACATTTGTTCAATTTACGTCGCTCCTATTTCAGATAGCGTATTGGGCTAAGCGGCATCTCAAAGCTCATGAAATGACGAGTGAAATGCACTATTAAACTTCTATGATAGGGCAATCAGAGACCCGATTAGATCATTATATATTTTGTTTAATATAAGATTTCAGGGAAATTCTATCACATTTGTTCAATTTACGTCGCTCATATTTCAGATATCGTATTGGGCTAAGCGTCATCTCAAAGCGCATGAAATGACGAGTGAAATGCACTATCAAACTTCTAGGGTAGGGCGAACAGAGACCCGATTAGATCATTTCACATTAAGGTTAATGTAAGTATTCAGCGAGATTCTATCACATTTGTTCAATTTACGTCGTTCCTATTTCAGACAGCGTACTGGGCTAGGCGGCATCTGAAAGCGCGTGGAATGGCGAGTAAAATGCACTATTAACCTTCTATGATAGGGCAATCAGAGACCAGATTAGATCATTTTATACTTCGGTTAATATAAGAATTCAGCGAAAGTCTATCACATTTGTTCAATTTACGTCGCTCCTATTTCAGATAGCGTATTGGGCTCAGCGGCATCAAGAAGCGCATGAAATTACGAGTGGAATACACTATGAAACTTCTAGCGTAGGGCGAATAGAGACCCGATTAGATCATTTTATATTATGGTTAATTTAAAAATTCAGCGAAATTCTATTACATTTGTTGAATTTACGTCGTTCCTATTTCAGATAGCGTACTGGGCTATGAGGCATCTTAAAGCACGTGGAATGGCGAGTAAAATGCACTATTAAACTTCTATGATAGGGCATTCAGAGACCCGATTAGATCATTTTATATTTTGGTTAATATAAGGATTCAGCGAAATTCTATCACATTTGTTCAATTTACATCGCTCCTATATCAGATAGCGTATTGGGCTAAGCGGCCTCTCAAAGCGCATGAAATGACGAGTGAAATGCAATATTAAACTTCTAGGGTAGGGCGAACGGAGACCCGATTAGATCATTTTACATTAAGGTTAATATAAGAATCCAGGGAAATTCTATCACATTTGTTCAATTTACGTCGCTCCTATTTCAGATAGCATATATGGCTAAGCGGCATCTCAAAGCGCATGAAATGGCGAGTAAAATGCACTATTAAACTTCTATGATACGGCAATCAGAGACCCGATTAGATCATTTTATACTTTGGTTAATATAAGAATTCAGCGAAATTCTGTCACATTTGTTCAATTTACGACGCTGCTATTTCAGATAGCGTATTGGGCTAAACGGCATCTCAAAGCGCATGAAATGGCGAGTAAAATGCACTATTAAACTTCTATGATACGGCAATCAGAGACCCGATTAGATCATTTTATATTTTGGTTCATATAAGAATTCAGCGAAATTCTATCACATTTGTTCAATTTACGTCGCTCCTATTTCAGATAGCGTATTGGGCTAAACGGCATCTCAAAGCGTATGAAATGACGAGTGAAACGCACTATTAAACTTCTAGGGTAAGGCAAACAGAGACCCGATTAGATCATATTATATTACGGTTAATATAAGAATTCAGCGTAATTCTATCACATTTGCTCAACTTACGTCGCTCCTATTTCAGATAGCGTACTGTGCTAGGCGGCATCTCAAAGCGCATGAAATGGCGAATAAAATGCACTATTCAACTTCTAGGCAAGGGCGAACAGAGACCCGATTAGATCATTTTACATTATGGTTAATAAAAGAATTCAGCGAAATTCTATCACATTTGTTCAATTTACGTCGCTCCTATTTCAGATATCGTATTGGGCTAAGCGGCATCTCAAAGCGCATGAAATGACGAGTGAAATGCACTATTAAACTTCTAGGGTAGGGCGAACAGAGACCCGATTAGATCATTTTACATTATGGTTAATAAAAGAATTCAGCGAAATTCTATCACATTTGTTCAATTTACGTCGCTCCTATTTCAGATAGCGTATTGGGCTAAACGGCATCTCAAAGCGTATGAAATGACGAGTGAAACGCACTATTAAACTTCTAGGGTAAGGCAAACAGAGACCCGATTAGATCATATTATATTACGGTTAATATAAGAATTCAGCGTAATTCTATCACATTTGCTCAACTTACGTCGCTCCTATTTCAGATAGCGTACTGTGCTAGGCGGCATCTCAAAGCGCATGAAATGGCGAATAAAATGCACTATTCAACTTCTAGGCAAGGGCGAACAGAGACCCGATTAGATCATTTTACATTATGGTTAATAAAAGAATTCAGCGAAATTCTATCACATTTGTTCAATTTACGTCGCTCCTATTTCAGATATCGTATTGGGCTAAGCGGCATCTCAAAGCGCATGAAATGACGAGTGAAATGCACTATTAAACTTCTAGGGTAGGGCGAACAGAGACCCGATTAGATCATTTTACATTATGGTTAATAAAAGAATTCAGCGAAATTCTATCACATTTGTTCAATTTACGTCGCTCCTATTTCAGATAGCGTATTGGGCTAAGCGGCATCTCAAAGCGCATGAAATGACGAGTAAAATGCACTATTAAAGTTCTACGGTAGGGCAAACAGAGACCCGATTAGACCATTTTATATTATGGTTAATTTAAGAATTCAGCGAAATACTATTACATTCGTTCAATTTACGTCGCTCCTATTTCAGATAGCGTATTGGGCAAAGCGGCATCTCAAAGCGCAAGAAATGGCGAGTAAAATGCTCTATTAAACTTCTAGGGTAGGGCGAACAGAGACCCGATTACATCATTTTACATTAAGGATAGTATAAGAATTCAGCGTAATTCTATCACATTTGTTCAACTTACGTCGCTCCTATTTCAGATAGCGTACTGGGCTAGGCGGCATCTTAAAGCGCGTGGAATGGCGAGTAAAATGCACTATTAACCTTCTATGATAGGGCAATCAGAGACCAGATTAGATCATTTTATACTTTGGTTAATATAAGAATTCAGCGAAATTCTATCGCATTTGTTCAATTTACGTCGCTCCTGTTTCAGATAGCGTTTTGAGCTACGCGGCATCTCAAAGCGTATGAAATGGCGAATAAAATGCACTATTAAAGTTCTAGGCTAGGGCGAACAGAGACCCGATTAGATCATTTTACATTATGGTTAATAAAAGAATTCAGCGATATTCTATCACATTTGTTCAATTTATATCGCTCCTATTTCACATATCGTATTGGGCTAAGCGGCATCTCAAAGCGCATGAAGTGGCGAGTAAAATGCACTATTAAACTTCTAGGGTAGGGCAAACAGAGACCCGATTAGATCATTTTACATTAAGGTTACTATAAGAATTCAGGGATATTCTATCACATTTGTTCAATTTACGTCGCTCCTATTTCAGATAGCTTATTGGGCTAACCGGCATCAAGAAGCGCATGAAATGACGAGTGAAATGCACTATTAAACTTCTAGGGTAGGGCGAACAGTGACCCGATTAGATCATTTTACATTAAGGTTAATATAAGAATTCAGCGAAATTCTATAACATTTGTTCAATTTACGTCGCTCCTATATCAGATAGCGTACTGGGCTCGGCGGCAGCTTGAAGCGCGTGGAATGGCGAGTAAAATGCACTATTAACCTTCAATGATAGGGCAATCAGAGACCCGATTAGATCATTTTATATTTTGTTTAATATAAGATTTCAGGGAAATCCCATCACATTTGTTCAATTTACGTCGCTCATATTTCAGATAGCCTATTGGGCTAAGCGGCATCTCCAAGCGCATGAAATGGCGCATAAAATGCACTATTAAACTTCTAGGCTAGGGCGAACAGAGACCCGATTAGATCATTTTACATTATGGTTAATAAAAGAATTCAGCGATATTCTATCACATTTGGTCAATTTACGTCGCTCCAATTTCAGATAGCGTATTGGGCTAATCGGCACATCAAAGCGCATGAAATGGCCAGTATAATGCACTATTAAACTTCTAGGGTACGGCAAACAGAGACCCGATTAGGTCATTTTATATTATGGTTATTTTAAGAATTCAGCGAAATTCTATCACCTTTGTTCAATTTACGTCGCTCCTATTACAAATATCGTATTGGGCTAAGCGGCATCTCAAAGCGCTTGAAATGGCGAGTAAAATGCACTATTAAACTTCTAGGGTAGGGCAAACAGAGACCCGATTAGATCATTTTGTATTATGGTTAATTTAAGAATTCAGCAAAATTCTATCACATTTGTTCAATTTACGTCGCTCCTAATTCAGATAGCGTATTGGACTAAGCGGCATCTCAAAGCGCATGAAATGACGAGTAAAATGCACGATTATGCTTCTAGGGTAGGGCAAACAGAGACCCGATTAGATCATTTTATATTATGGTTAATTTAAAAATTCAGCGAAATTCTATTACATTTGTTGAATTTACGTCGTTCCTATTTCAGATAGCGTACTGGGCTATGAGGCATCTTAAAGCGCGTGGAATGGCGAGTAAAATGCACTATTAAACTTCTATGATAGGGCAATCAGTGGCCCGATTAGATCATTTTATATTTTGGTTCATATAAGAATTCAGCGATATTCTATTACATTTGTTCAATTTACGTCGCTCCTATTTCAGATAGCTTATTGGGCTAAGCGGCATCTCAAAGCGCAAGAAATGGCGAGTAAAATGCACTATTATACTTCTAGGGTAGGGCGAACAGAGACCCGATTAGATCATTTTACATTAAGGATAATATAAGAATTCAGCGAAACTCTATCACATTTGTTCAATTTACGTCGCTCATATATCCGATAGCGTATTGGACTAAGCGGCATCTCAAAGCGCATGAAATGACGAGTAAAATGCACGATTATGCTTCTAGGGTAGGGCAAACAGAGACCCGATTAGATCATTTTATATTATGGTTAATTTAAGAATTCAGCGAAATTCTATTACATTTGTTGAATTTACGTCGTTCCTATTTCAGATAGCGTACTGGGCTATGAGGCATCTTAAAGCGCGTGGAATGGCGAGTAAAATGCACTATTAAACTTCTATGATAGGGCATTTAGAGACCCGATTAGATCATTTTATATTTTGGTTAATATAAGGATTCAGCGAAATTCTATCACATTTGTTCAATTTACGTCGCGCCTATATCAGATAGCGTATTGGGCTAAACGGCATCTCAAAGCGTATGAAATGACGAGTGAAACGCACTATTAAACTTCTAGGGTAAGGCAAACAGAGACCCGATTAGATCATATTATATTACGGTTAATATAAGAATTCAGCGTAATTCTATCACATTTGCTCAACTTACGTCGCTCCTATTTCAGATAGCGTACTGGGCTAGGCGGCATCTCAAAGCGCGTGGAATGGCGAGTGAAGTGCAGTATTAAACTTCTAGGGTTGGGCAAACAGAGACCCGATTAGATCATTCTATATTATGGTTAATTTAAGAATTCAGTGGGATTCTATCACATTTGTTCAATTTACGTCGCTCCTATATCAAATAGCGTATTGTGCTAAGCGGCATCTGAAAGCGCATGAAATGGCGAGTAAAATGCACTATTAAACTTCTAGGGTGAGGCAAACAGAGACCCGATTAGATCATTTTATATTACGGTTAATATAAGAATTCAGCGTAATTCTATCACATTTGATCAATTTACGTCGCTCCTATTTCAGATAGCGTATTGGGCTAAGCGGCATCTCAAAGCGCATGAAATGACGAGTAAAATGCACTATTAAAGTTCTACGGTAGGGCAAACAGAGACCCGATTAGACCATTTTATATTATGGTTAATTTAAGAATTCAGCGAAATACTATCACATTCGTTCAATTTACGTCGCTCCTATTTCAGATAGCGTATTGGGCAAAGCGGCATCTCAAAGCGCAAGAAATGGCGAGTAAAATGCTCTATTAAACTTCTAGGGTAGGGCGAACAGAGACCCGATTACATCATTTTACATTAAGGATAGTATAAGAATTCAGCGTAATTCTATCTCATTTGTTCAACTTACGTCGCTCCTATTTCAGATAGCGTACTGGGCTAGGCGGCATCTTAAAGCGCGTGGAATGGCGAGTAAAATGCACTATTAAACTTCTAGGGTAGGGCAAACGGAGACCCGATTAGATCATTTTATATTATGGTTAATTTAAGAATTCAGCGAAATTCTATCACATTTGTTCAATTTACGTCGCTCCTATTTCAGATAGCGTATTGCGCTAAGCGGCATCTCAAAGCGCATGAAATGGGGAGTAAAATGCACTATTAAACTTCTAGGGTAGGGCAAACGGAGACCCGATTAGATCATTTTATATTATGGTTAATTTAAGAATTCAGCAAAATTTTATCACATTTGCTCAATTTACGTCGCTCCTATTTCAGATATCGTATTGGGCTAAGCGTCATCTCAAAGCGCATGAAATGACGAGTGAAATGCACTATTAAACTTCTAGGGTAGGGCGAACAGAGACCCGATTAGATCATTTCACATTAAGGTTAATATAAGTATTCAGCGAGATTCTATCACATTTGTTCAATTTGCGTCGTTCCTATTTCAGACAGCGTACTGGGCTAGGCGGCATCTTAAAGCGCGTGGAATGGCGAGTAAAATGCACTATTAACCTTCTATGATAGGGCAATCAGAGACCAGATTAGATCATTTTATACTTCGGTTAATATAAGAATTCAGCGAAATTCTATCACATTTGTTCAATTTACGTCGCTCCTATTTCAGATAGCGTATTGGGCTAAGCGGCATCTCAAAGCGCATGAAATGGCGAGTGAAATACACTATTATACTTCTAGGGTAGGGCGAATAGAGACCCGAAGAGATCATTTTACATTAAGGTGAATATAAGAATTCAGCGTAATTCTGTCACGTTTGTTCAACTTACGTCGCTCCTATTACAGATAGCGTATTGGGTTAAGCGTCATCTCAAAGCGCATGAAATGACGAGTGAAATGCAGTATTAAACTTCTAGGGTAGGGCGAACAGAGACCCGATTAGATCATTTTACATTAAGGTTAATATAAGTATTCAGCGAGATTCTATCACATTTGTTCAATTTACGTCGCTCCTATTTCAGATAGCATATTGGGCTAAGCGGCATCTCAAAGCGCATGAAATGGCGAGTGAAATGCACTATTATACTTCTAGGGTAGGGCGTACAGAGACCCGAAGAGATCATTTTACATTAAGGGGATTTTAAGAATTCAGCGTAATTCTGTCACATTTGTTCAACTTACGTCGCTCCTATTTCAGATAGCGTATTGGGTTAAGCGTCATCTCAAAGCGCATGAAATGACGAGTGAAATGCACTATTAAACTTCTAGGGTAGGGCGAACAGAGACCCGATTAGATCATTTTACATTAAGGTTAATATAAGTATTCAGCGAGATTCTATCACATTTCTTCAAATTACGTCGCTCCTATTTCAGATAGCGTACTAGGCTAGGCGGCATCTTAAAGCGCGTGGAATGGCGAGTAAAATGCACTATTAAACTTCTATGATAGGGCATTCAGAGACCCGATTAGATCATTTTATATTTTGGTTAATATAAGGATTCAGCGAAATTCTATCACATTTGTTCAATTTACGTCGCTCCTATATCAGATAGCGTATTGGGCTAAGCGGCATCTCAAAGCGCATGAAATGACGAGTGAAATGCAATATTAAACTTCTAGGGTAGGGCGAACGGAGACCCGATTAGATCATTTTACATTAAGGTTAATATAAGAATCCAGCGAAATTCTATCACATTTCTTCAATTTACGGCGCTCCTATTTCAGATAGCGTATTGTGCTAAGCGGCATCTCAAAGCGCATGAAATGACGAGTGAAATTCACTATTAAACTTCTAAGTTATGGCAAACAGAGAACCGATTAGATCATTTTATATTACGGTTAATATAAGAATTCAGAGTAATTCTTTCACATTTGTTCAATTTACGTCGCTCCTAATTCAGATAGCGCACTAGGCTAGGCGGCATCTTAAAGCGCCTGGAATGGCGAGTAAAATGCACTGTTAAACTTCTATGATTGAGCAGTCAGAGACCCGATTATATCATTTTAAATTTTGTTTAATATAAGATTTCAGGTAAATCCTATCACATTCGTTCTATTTACGTCGCTCCTATTTCAGATAGCGTATTGGGCTAAGCGTCATCTCAAAGCGCATGAAATGACGAGTGAAATGCACTATTAATCTTCTAGGGTAGGGCAAATGGAGACCCGATTAGATCATTTTATATTATGGTTAATTTAAGAATTTAGCAAAATTCTATCACATTTGGTCAATTTACGTCGCTCCTATTTCAGATAGCCCATTGGGCTAAGCGGCATCTCAAAGCGCATGAAATGGCGAGTAAAATGCACTATTAAACTTCTAGGGCAAGGCAAACAGAGACACGATTAGATAATTTTATATTACGGTTCTTATAAGAATTCAGCGTAATTCTGTCACATTTGTTCAACTTACGTCGCTCCTAATTCAGATAGCGTATTGGGCTGAGCGGCATCTCAAAGCGCATGAAATGGCGAGTGAAATGCACTATTATACTTCTAGGGTAGGGCGAACAGAGACCCGAAGAGGTCATTTTACATTAAGGTGAATATAAGAATTCAGCGTAATTCTGTCACATTTGTTCAACTTACGTCGCTCCTATTTCAGATAGCGTATTGGGTTAAGCGTCATCTCAAAGCGCATGAAATGACGAGTGAAATGCACTATTAAACTTCTAGGGTAGGGCGAACAGAGACCCGATTAGATCATTTTACATTAAGGTTAATATAAGTATTCAGCGAGATTCTATCACGTTTGTTCAATTTACGTCGCTCCTATTTCAGACAGCCTACTGGGCTAGGCGGCATATTAAAGCGCGTGGAATGGCGAGTAAAATGCACTATTAACCTTCTATGATAGGGCAATCAGAAACCAGATTAGATCATTTTATACTTCGGTTAATATAAGAATTCAGCGAAATTCTATCACATTTGTTCAATTTACGTCGCTCCTATTTCAGATAGCGTATTGGGTTAAGCGTCATCTCAAAGCGCATGAAACGACGAGTGAAATGCACAATTAAACTTCTAGGGTAGGGCGAACAGAGACCCGGTTAGGTCATTTTACATTTAGGTTAATATAAGTATTCAGCGAGATTCTATCACATTTGTTCAATTTACGTCGCTCCTATTTCAGACAGCGTACTGGGCTAGGCGGCATCGTAAAGCGCGTGGAATGACGAGTAAAATGCACTATTAATCTTCTGTGATAGGGCAATCAGAGGCCAGATTAGATCATTTTATATTTTGGTTAATATAAGAATTCAGCGAAATTCTATCACATTTGTTCAATTTACGTTGCTCCTATTTCTGATAGCGTATTGGGCTAAGCGGCATCTCAAAGCGCATGAAATGATGAGTGAAATGCACTATTAAACGTCTAAGGTAAGGCAAACACAGACCCGATTAGATCATTTTATATTACGGTTAATATAAGAATTCAGCGTAATTCTATCACATTTCTTCAAATTACGTCGCTCCTATTTCAGATAGCGTACTGGGCTAGCCGGCATCTTAAAGCGCGTGGAATGGCGAGTAAAATGCACTATTAAACTTCTATGATAGGGCAATCAGAGACCCGATTAGATCATTTTATATTTTGTTTAATATAAGATTTCAGGGAAATTCTATCACATTTGTTCAATTTACGTCGCTCATATTTCAGATAGCGTACTAGGCTAGGCGGCATCTTAAAGCACCTGGAATGGGGAGTAAAATGCACTATTAAACTTCTAGGGTAGGGCAAACGGAGACCCGATTAGATCATTTCATATTATGGTTAATTTAAGAATTTAGCAAGATTCTATCACATTTGTTCAATTTACGTCGCTCCTATTTCAGATAGCACATTGGGCTAAGCGGCATCTCAAAGCGCATGAAATGGCGAGCAAAATGCACTATTAAACTTCTAGGGTAAGGCAAACAGAGAACCGATTAGATCATTTTATATTCTGTTTAATATAAGATTTCAGCGTAATTCTCTCACATTTGTTCAATTTACGTCGCTCATATTTCAGATAGCGTAATGGGCTAAGCGGCATCTCAAAGCGCATGAAATGGCGAATAAAATGCACTATTAAACTTTTAGGCTAGGGCGAACAGAGACCCGATTAGATCATTTTACATTATGGTTAATAAAAGAATTCAGCGGAATTCTATCACATTTGTTCTATTTAAATCGCTCCTATTTCAGGTAGCGTATTGGGCTAAGCGGCAGCTCAAAGCGCATGAAATGACGAGTGAAATGCACTATTAAACTTCTAAGTTATGGCGAACAGAGCCCCGATTAGGTCATTTTATATTACGGTTAATATAAGAATTCAGAGTAATTCTATCACATTTGTTCAACTTACGTCGCTCCTATTTCAAATAGCGTACTGGGCTAGGCGGGATCTTAGAGCGCATGAAATGACGAGTGAAATGCACTATTAAACTTCTAGGGTAGGGCGAACAGAGACCCGATTAGATCATTTTATATTACGGTTAATATAAGAATACAGAGTAATTCTATCACATTTGTTCAACTTACGTCGCTCCTATTTCAGATAGCGTATTGGGCTAAGCGGCACCTCAAAGCGCATGAAATGGCGAGTAAAATGCACTATTGAACTTCTAGGGTTGTGCAAATAGAGACCCGATTGGATCATTTTATATTATGGTTAATTTAAGAATTCAGCACAATTCTATCACATTTGTTCAATTTACGTCGCTCCTATTTCAAATAGCGTACTGGGCTAGGCGGGATCTTAGAGCGCATGAAATGACGAGCGAAATGCACTGTTAAACTTCTAAGGTAAGCCAAACAGAGAACCGATTAGATCATTTTATATTACGGTTAATATAAGAATTCAGCGTAATTCTGTCACATTTGTTCAACTTACGTCGCTCCTATTTCAGATAGCGTATTGGGTTAAGCGTCATCTCAAAGCGCATTAAATGACGAGTGAAATGCGCTATTAAACTTCTAGGGTAGGGCGAACAGAGACCCGATTAGATCATTTTACATTAAGGTTAATATAAGTATTCAGCGAGATTCTATCACGTTTGTTCAATTTACGTCGCTCCTATTTCAGACAGCGTACTGGGCTAGGCGGCATCGTAAAGCGCGTGGAATGGCGAGTAAAATGCACTATTAACCTTCTATGATAGGGCAATCAGAGGCCAGATTAGATCATTTTATATTTTGGTTAATATAATAATTCAGCGAAATTCTATCACATTTGTTGAATTTACGTCGCTCCAATTTCAGATAGCGTATTGGGCTAAGCGGCACCTCAAAGCGCATGAAATGGCGAATACAATGCACTATTAAACTTCTAGGCTAGGGCGAACAGAGACCCGAAAAGATCATTTTGGGTTATGGTGAATAAAAGAATTCAGCGAAATTCTATCACATTTGTTCAATTTACGTCGCTCCTATTTCTGATAGCGTATTGGGCTAAGCGGCATCTCAAAGCGCATGAAATGATGAGTGAAATGCACTATTAAACGTCTAGGGTAAGGCAAACACAGACCCGATTAGATCATTTTATATTACGGTTAATATAAGAATTCAGTGTAATTCTATCACATTTCTTCAAATTACGTCGCTCCTATTTCAGATAGCGTACTCGGCTAGCCGGCATCTTAAAGCGCGTGGAATGGCGAGTAAAATGCACTATTAAACTTCTATGATGGGGCAATCAGAGACCCGATTAGATCATTTTATATTTTGTTTAATATAAGATTTCAGGGAAATTCTATCACATTTGTTCAATTTACGTCGCTCATATTTCAGATAGCGTATTGCGCTAAGCGGCATCTCAAAGCGCATGAAATGACGAGCGGAATGCACTATTAAACTTCTATGATAGGGCAATCAGAGACCCAATTAGATCATTTTATATTTTGTTTAATATAAGATTTCAGGGAAATTCTATCACATTTGTTCAATTTACGTCGCTCCTATTTCAGATAGCGAATTGGGCTAATCGGCGACTCAAAGCGCATGAAATGTCGAGTGAAATGCAATATTAAACTTCCAGGGTAAGGCAAAGAGAGACCCTATTATATCATTTAATATTACCGTTAATATAAGAATTCAGCGTAATTCTATCACATTTGTTCAATTTACATCGCTCCTATTTCAGGTAGCGTATTGGGCTAAGCGGCAGCTCAAAGCGCATGAAATGACGAGTAAAATGCACTATTAATCTTCTAGGGTAGGGCGAACAGAGCCCCGATTAGGTCATTTTACATTAAGGTTAATATAAGAATTCAGCGAAATTCTATCACATTTCTTCAATTTACGTCGCTCCTATTTCAGATAGCGTATTGTGCTAAGCGGCATCTCAAAGCGCATGAAATGACGAGTGAAATGCACTATTAAACTTCTAAGTTATGGCAAACAGAGAACCGATTAGATCATTTTATATTACGGTTAATATAAGAATTCAGAGTAATTCTATCACATTTGTTCAACTTACGTCGCTCCTATTTCAGATAGCGTACTGGGCTAGGCGGCATCGTAAAGCGCGTGGAATGGCCAGTAAAATGCACTATTAACTTTCTATTACAGGACAATCAGAGGCCAGATTAGATCATTTTATATTTTGGTTAATATAAGAATTCAGCGAAATTCTATCACATTTGTTCAATTTACGTTGCTCCTATTTCAGATAGCGTATTGGGCTAAGCGGCACCTCAAAGCGCATAAATGGCGAATAAAATGCACTATTGAACTTCTAGGGTTGTGCAAACAGAGACCCGATTACATCATTTTATATTATGGTTAATTTAAGAATTCAGCGCAATTCTATCACATTTGTTCAATTTAGGTCGCTCCTATTTCAAATAGCGTACTGGGCTAGGCGGCATCTTAGAGCGCATGAAATGACGAGTGAAATGCACTATTAAACTTCTAAGGTAAGGCAAACAGAGAACCGATTAGATCACTTTATATTACGGTTAATATAAGAATTCAGAGTAATTCTATCACATTTGTTCAACTTACGTCGCTCCTATTTCAGATAGCGTACTGGGCTAGGCGGCATCGTAAAGCGCGTGGAATGGCCAGTAAAATGCACTATTAACTTTCTATGACAGGGCAATCAGAGGCCAGATTAGATCATTTTATATTTTGGTTAATATAAGAATTCAGCGAAATTCTATCACATTTGTTCAATTTACGTCGCTCCTATTTCAGATAGCGTATTGGGCTAAGCGGCACCTCAAAGCGCATAAATGGCGAATAAAATGCACTATTAAACTTCTAGGCTAGGGCGAACAGAGACCCGAAAAGATCATTTTGGGTTATGGTTAATAAAAGAATTCAGCGAAATTCTATCACATTTGTTCAATTTACGTCGCTCCTATTTCAGATAGCGTATTGTGCTAAGCGGCATCTCAAAGCTCATGAAATGACGAGTGAAATGCACTATTAAACTTCTATGATAGGGCAATCAGAGACCCGATTAGATCATTTTATATTTTGTTTAATATAAGATTTCAGGGAAATTCTATCACATTTGTTCAATTTACGTCGCTCATATTTCAGATAGCGTATTGGGCTAAGCGGCACCTCAAAGCGCATGAAATGGCGAGTAAAATGCACTATTGAACTTCTAGGGTTGTGCAAATAGAGACCCGATTAGATCATTTTATATTATGGTTAATTTATGAATTCAGCAAAATTCTATCACATTTGTTCAATTTACGTCGCTCCTATTTCAAATAGCGTACTGGGCTAGGCGGGATCTTAGAGCGCATGAAATGACGAGCGAAATGCACTATTAAACTTCTAAGGTAAGCCAAACAGAGAACCGATTAGATCATTTTATATTACGGTTAATATAAGAATTCAGCATAATTCTGTCACATTTGTTCAACTTACGTCGCTCCTATTTCAGATAGCGTATTGGGTTAAGCGTCATCTCAAAGCGCATTAAATGACGAGTGAAATGCACTATTAAACTTCTAGGGTAGGGCGAACAGAGACCCGATTAGATCATTTTATATTACGGTTAATATAAGAATACAGAGTAATTCTATCACATTTGTTCAACTTACGTCGCTCCTATTTCAGATAGCGTATTGGGCTAAGCGGCACCTCAAAGCGCATGAAATGGCGAGTAAAATGCACTATTGAACTTCTAGGGTTGTGCAAATAGAGACCCGATTGGATCATTTTATATTATGGTTAATTTAAGAATTCAGCACAATTCTATCACATTTCTTCAATTTACGTCGCTCCTATTTCAAATAGCGTACTGGGCTAGGCGGGATCTTAGAGCGCATGAAATGACGAGCGAAATGCACTGTTAAACTTCTAAGGTAAGCCAAACAGAGAACCGATTAGATCATTTTATATTACGGTTAATATAAGAATTCAGCGTAATTCTGTCACATTTGTTCAACTTACGTCGCTCCTATTTCAGATAGCGTATTGGGTTAAGCGTCATCTCAAAGCGCATTAAATGACGAGTGAAATGCGCTATTAAACTTCTAGGGTAGGGCGAACAGAGACCCGATTAGATCATTTTACATTAAGGTTAATATAAGTATTCAGCGAGATTCTATCACGTTTGTTCAATTTACGTCGCTCCTATTTCAGACAGCGTACTGGGCTAGGCGGCATCGTAAAGCGCGTGGAATGGCGAGTAAAATGCACTATTAACCTTCTATGATAGGGCAATCAGAGGCCAGATTAGATCATTTTATATTTTGGTTAATATAATAATTCAGCGAAATTCTATCACATTTGTTGAATTTACGTCGCTCCAATTTCAGATAGCGTATTGGGCTAAGCGGCACCTCAAAGCGCATGAAATGGCGAATACAATGCACTATTAAACTTCTAGGGTAAGGCAAGCAGAGACCCGATTAGATCATTTTATATTATGGTTAATATAAGAATTCAGCGAAATTCTATCACATTTGTTCAATTTACGTCGCTCCTATTTCAGATAGCGTATTGAGCTAAGCGGCATCTCAAAGCGCATTAAATGACGAGCGGAATGCACTATTAAACTTCTATGATAGGGCAATCAGAGACCCAATTAGATCATTTTATATTTTGTTTAATATAAGATTTCAGGGAAATTCTATCACATTTGTTCAATTTACGTCGCTCCTATTTCAGATAGCGAATTGGGATAATCGGCGACTCAAAGCGCATGAAATGTCGAGTGAAATGCAATATTAAACTTCCAGGGTAAGGCAAAGAGAGACCCTATTATATCATTTAATATTACCGTTAATATAAGAATTCAGCGTAATTCTATCACATTTGTTCAATTTACATCGCTCCTATTTCAGGTAGCGTATTGGGCTAAGCGGCAGCTCAAAGCGCATGAAATGACGAGTAAAATGCACTATTAATCTTCTAGGGTAGGGCGAACAGAGCCCCGATTAGGTCATTTTACATTAAGGTTAATATAAGAATACAGCGAAATTCTATCACATTTCTTCAATTTACGTCGCTCCTATTTCAGATAGCGTATTGTGCTAAGCGGCATCTCAAAGCGCATGAAATGACGAGTGAAATGCACTATTAAACTTCTAAGTTATGGCAAACAGAGAACCGATTAGATCATTTTATATTACGGTTAATATAAGAATTCAGAGTAATTCTATCACATTTGTTCAATTTACGTCGCTCCTAATTCAGATAGCGTACTCGGCTAGCCGGCATCTTAAAGCGCCTGGAATGGCGAGTAAAATGCACTATTAAACTTCTATGATGGGGCAATCAGAGACCCGATTAGATCATTTTATATTTTGTTTAATATAAGATTTCAGGGAAATTCTATCACATTTGTTCAATTTACGTCGCTCATATTTCAGATAGCGTATTGCGCTAAGCGGCATCTCAAAGCGCATGAAATGGCGAGTAAAATGCACTATTGAACTTCTAGGGTTGTGCAAACAGAGACCCGATTAGATCATTTTATATTATGGTTAATTTAAGAATTCAACACAATTCTATCACATTTGTTCAATTTAGGTCGCTCCTATTTCAAATAGCGTACTGGGCTAGGCGGCATCTTAGAGCGCATGAAATGACGAGTGAAATGCACTATTAAACCTCTAAGGTAAGGCAAACAGAGAACCGATTAGATCACTTTATATTACGGTTAATATAAGAATTCAGAGTAATTCTATCACATTTGTTCAACTTACGTCGCTCCTATTTCAGATATCGTACTGGGCTAGGCGGCATCGTAAAGCGCGTGGAATGGCCAGTAAAATGCACTATTAACTTTCTATGACAGGGCAATCAGAGGCCAGATTAGATCATTTTATATTTTGGTTAATATAAGAATTCAGCGAAATTCTATCACATTTGTTCAATTTACGTCGCTCCTATTTCAGATAGCGTATTGGGCTAAGCGGCACCTCAAAGCGCATGAAATGGCGAATAAAATGCACTATTAAACTTCTAGGCTAGGGCGAACAGAGACCCGAAAAGATCATTTTGGATTATGGTTAATAAAAGAATTCAGCGAAATTCTATCACATTTGTTCAATTTACGTCGCTCCTATTTCAGATAGCGTATTGGGCTAAGCGGCACCTCAAAGCGCATGAAATGGCGAATAAAATGCACTATTAAACTTCTAGGGTAGGGCGAACAGAGACCCGATTAGATCATTTTACATTTAGGTTAATATAAGTATTCAGCGAGATTCTATCACATTTATTCAATTTACGTCGCTCCTATTTCAGACAGCGTACTGGGCTAGGCGGCATCGTAAAGCGCGTGGAATGGCGAGTAAAATGCACTATTAACCTTCTGTGATAGGGCAATCAGAGGCCAGATTAGATCATTTTATATTTTGGTTAATATAAGAATTCAGCGAAATTCTATCACATTTGTTCAATTTACGTCGCTCCAATTTCAGATAGCGTATTGGGCTATGCGGCACCTCAAAGCGCATGAAATGGCGAATACAATGCACTATTAAACTTCTAGGCTAGGGCGAACAGAGACCCGAAAAGATCATTTTGGATTATGGTGAATAAAAGAATTCAGCGAAATTCTATCACATTTGTTCAATTTACGTCGCTCCTATTTCTGATAGCGTATTGGGCTAAGCGGCATCTCAAAGCGCATGAAATGATGAGTGAAATGCACTATTAAACGTCTAGGGTAAGGCAAACACAGACCCGATTAGATCATTTTATATTACGGTTAATATAAGAATTCAGTGTAATTCTATCACATTTCTTCAAATTACGTCGCTCCTATTTCAGATAGCGTACTCGGCTAGCCGGCATCTTAAAGCGCGTGGAATGGCGAGTAAAATGCACTATTAAACTTCTATGATGGGGCAATCAGGGAACCGATTAGATCATTTTATATTTTGTTTAATATAAGATTTCAGGGAAATTCTATCACATTTGTTCAATTTACGTCGCTCATATTTCAGATAGCGTATTGCGCTAAGCGGCATCTCAAAGCGCATGAAATGGCGAGTAAAATGCACTATTGAACTTCTAGGGTTGTGCAAACAGAGACCCGATTAGATCATTTTATATTATGGTTAATTTAAGAATTCAGCACAATTCTATCACATTTGTTCAATTTAGGTCGCTCCTATTTCAAATAGCGTACTGGGCTAGGCGGCATCTTAGAGCGCATGAAATGACGAGTGAAATGCACTATTAAACTTCTAAGGTAAGGCAAACAGAGAAACGATTAGATCATTTTATATTACGGTTAATATAAGAATTCAGAGTAATTCTATCACATTTGTTCAACTTACGTCGCTCCTATTTCAGATAGCGTATTGGGTTAAGCGTCATCTCAAAGCGCATTAAATGACGAGTGAAATGCACTATTAAACTTCTAGGGTAGGGCGAACAGAGACCCGATTAGATCATTTTATATTACGGTTAATATAAGAATACAGAGTAATTCTATCACATTTGTTCAACTTACGTCGCTCCTATTTCAGATAGCGTATTGGGCTAAGCGGCACCTCAAAGCGTATGAAATGGCGAATAAAATGCACTATTGAACTTCTAGGGTTGTGCAAACAGAGACCCGATTAGATCATTTTATATTATGGTTAATTTAAGAATTCAGCACAATTCTATCACATTTGTTCAATTTAGGTCGCTCCTATTTCAAATAGCGTACTGGGCTAGGCGGCATCTTAGAGCGCATGAAATGACGAGTGAAATGCACTATTAAACTTCTAAGGTAAGACAAACAGAGAACCGATTAGATAATTTTATATTACGGTTAATATAAGAATACAGAGTAATTCTATCACATTTGTTCAACTTACGTCGCTCCTATTTCAGATAGCCTACTGGGCTAGGCGGCATCGTAAAGCGCGTGGAATGGCCAGTAAAATGCACTATTAACTTTCTATGACAGGGCAATCAGAGGCCAGATTAGATCATTTTATATTTTGGTTAATATAAGAATTCAGCGAAATTCTATCACATTTGTTCAATTTACGTCGCTCCTATTTCAGATAGCGTATTGGGCTAAGCGGCACCTCAAAGCGCATGAAATGGCGAATAAAATGCACTATTAAACTTCTAGGGTAGGGCGAACAGAGACCCGATTAGATCATTTTACATTTAGGTTAATATAAGTATTCAGCGAGATTCTATCACATTTATTCAATTTACGTCGCTCCTATTTCAGACAGCGTATTGGGCTATGCGGCACCTCAAAGCGCATGAAATGTCGAATACAATGCACTATTAAACTTCTAGGCTAGGGCGAACAGAGACCCGAAAAGATCATTTTGGATTATGGTGAATAAAAGAATTCAGCGAAATTCTATCACATTTGTTCAATTTACGTCGCTCCTATTTCTGATAGCGTATTGGGCTAAGCGGCATCTCAAAGCGCATGAAATAATGAGTGAAATGCACTATTAAACGTCTAGGGTAAGGCAAACACAGACCCGATTAGATCATTTTATATTACGGTTAATATAAGAATTCAGTGTAATTCTATCACATTTCTTCAAATTACGTCGCTCCTATTTCAGATAGCGTACTCGGCTAGCCGGCCTCTTAAAGCGTGTGGAATGGCGAGTAAAATGCACTATTAAACTTCTATGATGGGGCAATCATAGAACCGATTAGATCATTTTATATTTTGGTTAATATAATAATTCAGCGAAATTCTATCACATTTGTTGAATTTACGTCGCTCCAATTTCAGATAGCGTATTGGGCTAAGCGGCACCTCAAAGCGCATGAAATGGCGAATACAATGCACTATTAAACTTCTAGGCTAGGGCGAACAGAGACCCGAAAAGATCATTTTGGGTTATGGTGAATAAAAGAATTCAGCGAAATTCTATCACATTTGTTCAATTTACGTCGCTCCTATTTCTGATAGCGTATTGGGCTAAGCGGCATCTCAAAGCGCATGAAATGATGAGTGAAATGCACTATTAAACTTCTAGGGTAAGGCAAACACAGACCCGATTAGATCATTTTATATTACGGTTAATATAAGAATTCAGTGTAATTCTATCACATTTCTTCAAATTACGTCGCTCCTATTTCAGATAGCGTACTCGGCTAGCCGGCATCTTAAAGCGCGTGGAATGGCGAGTAAAATGCACTATTAAACTTCTATGATGGGGCAATCAGAGACCCGATTAGATCATTTTATATTTTGTTTAATATAAGATTTCAGGGAAATTCTATCACATTTGTTCAATTTACGTCGCTCATATTTCAGATAGCGTATTGCGCTAAGCGGCATCTCAAAGCGCATGAAATGGCGAGTAAAATGCACTATTGAACTTCTAGGGTTGTGCAAACAGAGACCCGATTAGATCATTTTATATTATGGTTAATTTAAGAATTCAGCACAATTCTATCACATTTGTTCAATTTAGGTCGCTCCTATTTCAAATAGCGTACTGGGCTAGGCGGCATCTTAGAGCGCATGAAATGACGAGTGAAATGCACTATTAAACTTCTAAGGTAAGGCAAACAGAGAACCGATTAGATCATTTTATATTACGGTTAATATAAGAATTCAGCGTAATTCTGTCACATTTGTTCAACTTACGTCGCTCCTATTTCAGATAGCGTATTGGGTTAAGCGTCATCTCAAAGCGCATTAAATGACGAGTGAAATGCGCTATTAAACTTCTAGGGTAAGGCAAGCAGAGACCCGATTAGATCATTTTATATTATGGTTAATATAAGAATTCAGCGAAATTCTATCACATTTGTTGAATTTACGTCGCTCCAATTTCAGATAGCGTGCTGGGCTAGGCGGCATCTTAAAGCGCGTGGAAGGGCGAGTAAAATGCACTACTAAGCTTCTATGATAGGGCAATCAGAGACCCGATTAGATCATTTTATATTCTGTTTAATATAAGATTTCAGGGAAATTCTATCACATTTGTTCTATTTACGTCGCTCCTATTTCAGATAGCGTAATGGGCTAAGCGGCATCTCAAAGCGCATGAAATGGCGAATAAAATGAACTATTAAACTTCTAGGCTAGGGCGAACAGAGACCCGATTAGATCATTTTACATTATGGTTAATAAAAGAATTCAGCGAAATTCTATCACATTTGTTCAATTTACATCGCTCCTATTTCAGGTAGCGTATTGGGCTAAGCGGCAGCTCAAAGCGCATGAAATGACGAGTAAAATGCACTATTAATCTTCTAGGGTAGGGCGAACAGAGCCCCGATTAGGTCATTTTACATTAAGGTTAATATAAGAATACAGCGAAATTCTATCACATTTCTTCAATTTACGTCGCTCCTATTTCAGATAGCGTATTGTGCTAAGCGGCATCTCAAAGCGCATGAAATGACGAGTGAAATGCACTATTAAACTTCTAAGTTATGGCAAACAGAGAACCGATTAGATCATTTTATATTACGGTTAATATAAGAATTCAGAGTAATTCTATCACATTTGTTCAATTTACGTCGCTCCTAATTCAGATAGCGTACTCGGCTAGCCGGCATCTTAAAGCGCCTGGAATGGCGAGTAAAATGCACTATTAAACTTCTATGATGGGGCAATCAGAGACCCGATTAGATCATTTTATATTTTGTTTAATATAAGATTTCAGGGAAATTCTATCACATTTGTTCAATTTACGTCGCTCATATTTCAGATAGCGTATTGCGCTAAGCGGCATCTCAAAGCGCATGAAATGGCGAGTAAAATGCACTATTGAACTTCTAGGGTTGTGCAAACAGAGACCCGATTAGATCATTTTATATTATGGTTAATATAAGAATTCAACACAATTCTATCACATTTGTTCAATTTAGGTCGCTCCTATTTCAAATAGCGTACTGGGCTAGGCGGCATCTTAGAGCGCATGAAATGACGAGTGAAATGCACTATTAAACTTCTAGGGTAGGGCGAACAGAGACCCGATTAGATCATTTTATATTACGGTTAATATAAGAATACAGAGTAATTCTATCACATTTGTTCAACTTACGTCGCTCCTATTTCAGATAGCGTATTGGGCTAAGCGGCACCTCAAAGCGTATGAAATGGCGAATAAAATGCACTATTGAACTTCTAGGGTTGTGCAAACAGAGACCCGATTAGATCATTTTATATTATGGTTAATTTAAGAATTCAGCACAATTCTATCACATTTGTTCAATTTAGGTCGCTCCTATTTCAAATAGCGTACTGGGCTAGGCGGCATCTTAGAGCGCATGAAATGACGAGTGAAATGCACTATTAAACTTCTAAGGTAAGACAAACAGAGAACCGATTAGATAATTTTATATTACGGTTAATATAAGAATACAGAGTAATTCTATCACATTTGTTCAACTTACGTCGCTCCTATTTCAGATAGCCTACTGGGCTAGGCGGCATCGTAAAGCGCGTGGAATGGCCAGTAAAATGCACTATTAACTTTCTATGACAGGGCAATCAGAGGCCAGATTAGATCATTTTATATTTTGGTTAATATAAGAATTCAGCGAAATTCTATCACATTTGTTCAATTTACGTCGCTCCTATTTCAGATAGCGTATTGGGCTAAGCGGCACCTCAAAGCGCATGAAATGGCGAATAAAATGCACTATTAAACTTCTAGGGTAGGGCGAACAGAGACCCGATTAGATCATTTTACATTTAGGTTAATATAAGTATTCAGCGAGATTCTATCACATTTATTCAATTTACGTCGCTCCTATTTCAGACAGCGCATTGGGCTATGCGGCACCTCAAAGCGCATGAAATGTCGAATACAATGCACTATTAAACTTCTAGGCTAGGGCGAACAGAGACCCGAAAAGATCATTTTGGATTATGGTGAATAAAAGAATTCAGCGAAATTCTATCACATTTGTTCAATTTACGTCGCTCCTATTTCTGATAGCGTATTGGGCTAAGCGGCATCTCAAAGCGCATGAAATAATGAGTGAAATGCACTATTAAACGTCTAGGGTAAGGCAAACACAGACCCGATTAGATCATTTTATATTACGGTTAATATAAGAATTCAGTGTAATTCTATCACATTTCTTCAAATTACGTCGCTCCTATTTCAGATAGCGTACTCGGCTAGCCGGCCTCTTAAAGCGTGTGGAATGGCGAGTAAAATGCACTATTAAACTTCTATGATGGGGCAATCATAGAACCGATTAGATCATTTTATATTTTGGTTAATATAATAATTCAGCGAAATTCTATCACATTTGTTGAATTTACGTCGCTCCAATTTCAGATAGCGTATTGGGCTAAGCGGCACCTCAAAGCGCATGAAATGGCGAATACAATGCACTATTAAACTTCTAGGCTAGGGCGAACAGAGACCCGAAAAGATCATTTTGGATTATGGTGAATAAAAGAATTCAGCGAAATTCTATCACATTTGTTCAATTTACGTCGCTCCTATTTCTGATAGCGTATTGGGCTAAGCGGCATCTCAAAGCGCATGAAATGATGAGTGAAATGCACTATTAAACGTCTAGGGTAAGGCAAACACAGACCCGATTAGATCATTTTATATTACGGTTAATATAAGAATTCAGTGTAATTCTATCACATTTCTTCAAATTACGTCGCTCCTATTTCAGATAGCGTACTCGGCTAGCCGGCATCTTAAAGCGCGTGGAATGGCGAGTAAAATGCACTATTAAACTTCTATGATGGGGCAATCAGAGACCCGATTAGATCATTTTATATTTTGTTTAATATAAGATTTCAGGGAAATTCTATCACATTTGTTCAATTTACGTCGCTCATATTTCAGATAGCGTATTGCGCTAAGCGGCATCTCAAAGCGCATGAAATGGCGAGTAAAATGCACTATTGAACTTCTAGGGTTGTGCAAACAGAGACCCGATTAGATCATTTTATATTATGGTTAATTTAAGAATTCAGCACAATTCTATCACATTTGTTCAATTTAGGTCGCTCCTATTTCAAATAGCGTACTGGGCTAGGCGGCATCTTAGAGCGCATGAAATGACGAGTGAAATGCACTATTAAACTTCTAAGGTAAGGCAAACAGAGAACCGATTAGATCATTTTATATTACGGTTAATATAAGAATTCAGCGTAATTCTATCACATTTGTTCAACTTACGTCGCTCCTATTTCAGATAGCGTATTGGGTTAAGCGTCATCTCAAAGCGCATTAAATGACGAGTGAAATGCGCTATTAAACTTCTAGGGTAAGGCAAGCAGAGACCCGATTAGATCATTTTATATTATGGTTAATATAAGAATTCAGCGAAATTCTATCACATTTGTTGAATTTACGTCGCTCCAATTTCAGATAGCGTGCTGGGCTAGGCGGCATCTTAAAGCGCGTGGAAGGGCGAGTAAAATGCACTACTAAGCTTCTATGATAGGGCAATCAGAGACCCGATTAGATCATTTTATATTCTGTTTAATATAAGATTTCAGGGAAATTCTATCACATTTGTTCTATTTACGTCGCTCCTATTTCAGATAGCGTAATGGGCTAAGCGGCATCTCAAAGCGCATGAAATGGCGAATAAAATGAACTATTAAACTTCTAGGCTAGGGCGAACAGAGACCCGATTAGATCATTTTACATTATGGTTAATAAAAGAATTCAGCGAAATTCTATCACATTTGTTCAATTTACATCGCTCCTATTTCAGGTAGCGTATTGGGCTAAGCGGCAGCTCAAAGCGCATGAAATGACGAGTAAAATGCACTATTAATCTTCTAGGGTAGGGCGAACAGAGCCCCGATTAGGTCATTTTACATTAAGGTTAATATAAGAATACAGCGAAATTCTATCACATTTCTTCAATTTACGTCGCTCCTATTTCAGATAGCGTATTGTGCTAAGCGGCATCTCAAAGCGCATGAAATGACGAGTGAAATGCACTATTAAACTTCTAAGTTATGGCAAACAGAGAACCGATTAGATCATTTTATATTACGGTTAATATAAGAATTCAGAGTAATTCTATCACATTTGTTCAATTTACGTCGCTCCTAATTCAGATAGCGTACTCGGCTAGCCGGCATCTTAAAGCGCCTGGAATGGCGAGTAAAATGCACTATTAAACTTCTATGATGGGGCAATCAGAAACCCGATTAGATCATTTTATATTTTGGTTAATATAAGATTTCAGGGAAATTCTATCACATTTGTTCAATTTACGTCGCTCATATTTCAGATAGCGTATTGCGCTAAGCGGCATCTCAAAGCGCATGAAATGGCGAGTAAAATGCACTATTGAACTTCTAGGGTTGTGCAAACAGAGACCCCGATTAGATCATTTTATATTATGTTTAATATAAGAATTCAACACAATTCTATCACATTTGTTCAATTTAGGTCGCTCCTATTTCAAATAGCGTACTGGGCTAGGCGGCATCTTAGAGCGCATGAAATGACGAGTGAAATGCACTATTAAACTTCTAGGGTAGGGCGAACAGAGACCCGATTAGATCATTTTATATTACGGTTAATATAAGAATACAGAGTAATTCTATCACATTTGTTCAACTTACGTCGCTCCTATTTCAGATAGCGTATTGGGCTAAGCGGCACCTCAAAGCGTATGAAATGGCGAATAAAATGCACTATTGAACTTCTAGGGTTGTGCAAACAGAGACCCGATTAGATCATTTTATATTATGGTTAATTTAAGAATTCAGCACAATTCCTATCACATTTGTTCAATTTAGGTCGCTCCTATTTCAAATAGCGTACTGGGCTAGGCGGCATCTTAGAGCGCATGAAATGACGAGTGAAATGCACTATTAAACTTCTAAGGTAAGACAAACAGAGAACCGATTAGATAATTTTATATTACGGTTAATATAAGAATACAGAGTAATTCTATCACATTTGTTCAACTTACGTCGCTCCTATTTCAGATAGCCTACTGGGCTAGGCGGCATCGTAAAGCGCGTGGAATGGCCAGTAAAATGCACTATTAACTTTCTATGACAGGGCAATCAGAGGCCAGATTAGATCATTTTATATTTTGGTTAATATAAGAATTCAGCGAAATTCTATCACATTTGTTCAATTTACGTCGCTCCTATTTCAGATAGCGTATTGGGCTAAGCGGCACCTCAAAGCGCATGAAATGGCGAATAAAATGCACTATTAAACTTCTAGGGTAGGGCGAACAGAGACCCGATTAGATCATTTTACATTTAGGTTAATATAAGTATTCAGCGAGATTCTATCACATTTATTCAATTTACGTCGCTCCTATTTCAGACAGCGTATTGGGCTATGCGGCACCTCAAAGCGCATGAAATGTCGAATACAATGCACTATTAAACTTCTAGGCTAGGGCGAACAGAGACCCGAAAAGATCATTTTGGATTATGGTGAATAAAAGAATTCAGCGAAATTCTATCACATTTGTTCAATTTACGTCGCTCCTATTTCTGATAGCGTATTGGGCTAAGCGGCATCTCAAAGCGCATGAAATAATGAGTGAAATGCACTATTAAACGTCTAGGGTAAGGCAAACACAGACCCGATTAGATCATTTTATATTACGGTTAATATAAGAATTCAGTGTAATTCTATCACATTTCTTCAAATTACGTCGCTCCTATTTCAGATAGCGTACTCGGCTAGCCGGCCTCTTAAAGCGTGTGGAATGGCGAGTAAAATGCACTATTAAACTTCTATGATGGGGCAATCATAGAACCGATTAGATCATTTTATATTTTGGTTAATATAATAATTCAGCGAAATTCTATCACATTTGTTCAATTTACGTCGCTCCAATTTCAGATAGCGTATTGGGCTAAGCGGCACCTCAAAGCGCATGAAATGGCGAATACAATGCACTATTAAACTTCTAGGCTAGGGCGAACAGAGACCCGAAAAGATCATTTTGGATTATGGTGAATAAAAGAATTCAGCGAAATTCTATCACATTTGTTCAATTTACGTCGCTCCTATTTCTGATAGCGTATTGGGCTAAGCGGCATCTCAAAGCGCATGAAATGATGAGTGAAATGCACTACTAAACTTCTAGGGTAAGGCAAACACAGACCCGATTAGATCATTTTATATTACGGTTAATATAAGAATTCAGTGTAATTCTATCACATTTCTTCAAATTACGTCGCTCCTATTTCAGATAGCGTACTCGGCTAGCCGGCATCTTAAAGCGCGTGGAATGGCGAGTAAAATGCACTATTAAACTTCTATGATGGGGCAATCAGAGACCCGATTAGATCATTTTATATTTTGTTTAATATAAGATTTCAGGGAAATTCTATCACATTTGTTCAATTTACGTCGCTCATATTTCAGATAGCGTATTGCGCTAAGCGGCATCTCAAAGCGCATGAAATGGCGAGTAAAATGCACTATTGAACTTCTAGGGTTGTGCAAACAGAGACCCGATTAGATCATTTTATATTATGGTTAATTTAAGAATTCAGCACAATTCTATCACATTTGTTCAATTTAGGTCGCTCCTATTTCAAATAGCGTACTGGGCTAGGCGGCATCTTAGAGCGCATGAAATGACGAGTGAAATGCACTATTAAACTTCTAAGGTAAGGCAAACAGAGAACCGATTAGATCATTTTATATTACGGTTAATATAAGAATTCAGCGTAATTCTGTCACATTTGTTCAACTTACGTCGCTCCTATTTCAGATAGCGTATTGGGTTAAGCGTCATCTCAAAGCGCATTAAATGACGAGTGAAATGCGCTATTAAACTTCTAGGGTAGGGCGAACAGAGACCCGATTAGATCATTTTACATTAAGGTTAATATAAGTATTCAGCGAGATTCTATCACGTTTGTTCAATTTACGTCGCTCCTATTTCAGACAGCGTACTGGGCTAGGCGGCATCGTAAAGCGCGTGGAATGGCGAGTAAAATGCACTATTAACCTTCTATGATAGGGCAATCAGAGGCCAGATTAGATCATTTTATATTTTGGTTAATATAATAATTCAGCGAAATTCTATCACATTTGTTGAATTTACGTCGCTCCAATTTCAGATAGCGTATTGGGCTAAGCGGCACCTCAAAGCGCCTGAAATGGCGAATAAAATGCACTATTAAACTTCTAGGGTAAGGCAAGCAGAGACCCGATTAGATCATTTTATATTATGGTTAATATAAGAATTCAGCGAAATTCTATCACATTTGTTCAATTTACGTCGCTCCTATTTCAGATAGCGTATTGAGCTAAGCGGCATCTCAAAGCGCATGAAATGACGAGCGGAATGCACTATTAAACTTCTATGATAGGGCAATCAGAGACCCAATTAGATCATTTTATATTTTGTTTAATATAAGATTTCAGGGAAATTCTATCACATTTGTTCAATTTACGTCGCTCCTATTTCAGATAGCGAATTGGGCTAATCGGCGACTCAAAGCGCATGAAATGTCGAGTGAAATGCAATATTAAACTTCCAGGGTAAGGCAAAGAGAGACCCTATTATATCATTTAATATTACCGTTAATATAAGAATTCAGCGTAATTCTATCACATTTGTTCAATTTACATCGCTCCTATTTCAGGCAGCGTATTGGGCTAAGCGGCAGCTCAAAGCGCATGAAATGACGAGTAAAATGCACTATTAATCTTCTAGGGTAGGGCGAACAGAGCCCCGATTAGGTCATTTTACATTAAGGTTAATATAAGAATACAGCGAAATTCTATCACATTTCTTCAATTTACGTCGCTCCTATTTCAGATAGCGTATTGTGCTAAGCGGCATCTCAAAGCGCATGAAATGACGAGTGAAATGCACTATTAAACTTCTAAGTTATGGCAAACAGAGAACCGATTAGATCATTTTATATTACGGTTAATAGAAGAATTCAGAGTAATTCTATCACATTTGTTCAATTTACGTCGCTCATATTTCAGATAGCGTATTGCGCTAAGCGGCATCTCAAAGCGCATGAAATGGCGAGTAAAATGAACTATTGAACTTCTAGGGTTGTGCAAATAGAGACCCGATTGGATCATTTTATATTATGGTTAATTTAAGAATTCAGCACAATTCTATCACATTTGTTCAATTTACGTCGCTCCTATTTCAAATAGCGTACTGGGCTAGGCGGGATCTTAGAGCGCATGAAATGACGAGCGAAATGCACTGTTAAACTTCTAAGGTAAGCCAAACAGAGAACCGATTAGATCATTTTATATTACGGTTAATATAAGAATTCAGCGTAATTCTCTCACATTTCTTCAATTTACGTCGCTCATATTTCAGATAGCGTAATGGGCTAAGCGGCATCTCAAAGCGCATGAAATGGCGAATAAAATGCACTATTAAACTTTTAGGCTAGGGCGAACAGAGACCCGATTAGATCATTTTACATTATGGTTAATAAAAGAATTCAGCGGAATTCTATCACATTTGTTCTATTTAAATCGCTCCTATTTCAGACAGCGTACTGGGCTAGACGGCATCTTAAAGCGCGTGGAAGGGCGAGCAGAATGCACTACTAAACTTCTATGATAGGGCAATCAGAGACCCGATTAGATCATTTTACATTAAGGTTAATACAAGAATTCAGCGAAATTCTATCACATTTGTTCAATTTACGTCGCTGATATTTCAGATAGCGTATTGGGCTAACCGGTATCTCAAAGCGCAAGAAATGGCGAGTACAATGCACTATTAAACTTCTAGGGTAGGGCAAACAGAGACCCGATTAGATCATTTTATATTATGGTTAATTTAAGAATTCAGCGTAATTCTGTCACATTTGTGCAACTTACGTCGCTCCTATTTCAGATAGCGTGCTGGGCTAGGCGGCATCTTAAAGCGCGTGGAAGGGCGAGTAAAATGCACTACTAAGCTTCTATGATAGGGCAATCAGAGACCCGATTAGATCATTTTATATTCTGTTTAATATAAGATTTCAGGGAAATTCTATCACATTTGTTCTATTTACGTCGCTCCTATTTCAGATAGCGTAATGGGCTAAGCGGCATCTCAAAGCGCATGAAATGGCGAATAAAATGAACTATTAAACTTCTAGGCTAGGGCGAACAGAGACCCGATTAGATCATTTTACATTATGGTTAATAAAAGAATTCAGCGAAATTCTATCACATTTGTTCAATTTACATCGCTCCTATTTCAGGTAGCGTATTGGGCTAAGCGGCAGCTCAAAGCGCATGAAATGACGAGTAAAATGCACTATTAATCTTCTAGGGTAGGGCGAACAGAGCCCCGATTAGGTCATTTTACATTAAGGTTAATATAAGAATACAGCGAAATTCTATCACATTTTTTCAATTTACGTCGCTCCTATTTCAGATAGCGTATTGTGCTAAGCGGCATCTCAAAGCGCATGAAATGACGAGTGAAATGCACTATTAAACTTCTAAGTTATGGCAAACAGAGAACCGATTAGATCATTTTATATTACGGTTAATATAAGAATTCAGAGTAATTCTATCACATTTGTTCAATTTACGTCGCTCCTAATTCAGATAGCGTACTCGGCTAGCCGGCATCTTAAAGCGCCTGGAATGGCGAGTAAAATGCACTATTAAACTTCTATGATGGGGCAATCAGAGACCCGATTAGATCATTTTATATTTTGTTTAATATAAGATTTCAGGGAAATTCTATCACATTTGTTCAATTTACGTCGCTCATATTTCAGATAGCGTATTGCGCTAAGCGGCATCTCAAAGCGCATGAAATGGCGAGTAAAATGCACTATTGAACTTCTAGGGTTGTGCAAACAGAGACCCGATTAGATCATTTTATATTATGGTTAATATAAGAATTCAACACAATTCTATCACATTTGTTCAATTTAGGTCGCTCCTATTTCAAATAGCGTACTGGGCTAGGCGGCATCTTAGAGCGCATGAAATGACGAGTGAAATGCACTATTAAACCTCTAAGGTAAGGCAAACAGAGAACCGATTCGATCACTTTATATTACGGTTAATATAAGAATTCAGAGTAATTCTATCACATTTGTTCAACTTACGTCGCTCCTATTTCAGATATCGTACTGGGCTAGGCGGCATCGTAAAGCGCGTGGAATGGCCAGTAAAATGCACTATTAACTTTCTATGACAGGGCAATCAGAGGCCAGATTAGATCATTTTATATTTTGGTTAATATAAGAATTCAGCGAAATTCTATCACATTTGTTCAATTTACGTCGCTCCTATTTCAGATAGCGTATTGGGCTAAGCGGCATCTCAAAGCGCATGAAATGGCGAGTAAAATGCACTATTGAACTTCTAGGGTTGTGCAAATAGAGACCCGATTAGATCATTTTATATTATGGTTAATTTAAGAATTCAGCACAATTCTATCACATTTGTTCAATTTACGTCGCTCCTATTTCAAATAGCGTACTGGGCTAGGCGGGATCTTAGAGCGCATGAAATGACGAGCGAAATGCACTATTAAACTTCTAAGGTAAGCCAAACAGAGAACCGATTAGATCATTTTATATTACGGTTAATATAAGAATTCAGCGTAATTCTGTCACATTTGTTCAACTTACGTCGCTCCTATTTCAGATAGCGTATTGGGTTAAGCGTCATCTCAAAGCGCATTAAATGACGAGTGAAATGCACTGAGGTGAATGTGTGCGTAATGGATAACTCCGATTTGCGTTACACGCTCAATTTATTTACAATTAATATAACAGAATAAGAACAGGTATTGTCTGCGTCGCACGGTCGTACACGTGGTGAGTCGTAAGAGGTTCTGCCTCGTGTTCTCGTATGGTGACCGCGGCGCGCGGTCAGAAAACAACAGAAAAAACTCGTCGCGCAATCGGCAACCGTCGTCCGTTGCCGGTCTACGACGCGCCTGTGTTCGTACACTTTTAAAGAAAGATAGACCGTAAGCATTTAAAGAAAAGAAACTAAGCGAGGGTAATATCTCGATCTTTCACGGCAGGGATGTGGTAGCAGTGCCGTAGCTGCTACATCACCCCCCTGCCAGTGATTTACCTAATCACGAAAATCCAGCTTGAAATCTGTCGAGAAATCGTACTCGCCTACCTGCGCGGGTGGTAAATTGTGGTGTTACAATATCGCGAGATACATTTGGTTCTGTGTCGGAATTATTACAATTTTTATGTGTTAAATGATCACTTACAATATACGCGGGTTTTAACCTCTCGATTGAAATTGTGACATGTTTTCCTTGACGGTCTATTAGAAAAGTTTTATGTCCGCGGCTAATGACACGATATGGTCCATCATAAGGTTGTTGTAGAATGCCTTTCGATGCGTCGTGTCGTACGAAAACATGCTCGGAACTGGCAAGGTCTTTGTACACGAAGGTCCGCCGTGACCCATGGTGAGAACCTGCGACTGGGCTCAGATCCTGGAAATGTTGTCGCAGTTCCTTTACAAATGAAGTTGCGTCAGTGTCAGCTTCACCTGGACGCGGAGACAAGAATTCTCCAGGAAGTCGCAATGGTTCGCCGTACACCAACTCTGCTGTCGTTGCTTTTAAATCTTCCCTCCAGGCTGAACGAATACCCAGCAACGTGGTGGGAAGAATCTCTGTCCAACGTTGATTTTCATGGCAACGTATGGCTGCCTTTAACTGACGGTGGAACCTTTCCACCATCCCATTAGCCGCCGGGTGATATGCCGTGGTTCTTAGATGTCTGCTACCTGTTAACAAACTTAATTGTTTAAAGAGATTGGACTCAAATTGTCTACCTTGGTCCGTGGTGATCCTTAGCGGCGTTCCAAACCGAACAATCCACCCCTCGTAAAAGGCTCGAGCTACTGTGGCTGCTTCCTGGTCGCGGAGAGGTATTGCTTCAGGCCAGCGCGTAAAGCGATCCACGCAGGTAAGGCAATATCTGTATCCTTCGGAGACCGGTAGGATGACAATGTCCAAATGAACATGTTCGAACCTCGCCGATGGTCGCGAAAAAGAACCGAGGGGTGCTGATACGTGCCTGGTGATCTTGGAGCGTTGACATTGGATACAGTTCCGGGCCCATCTTCTGCAGTCTGTTTTGATCGATGGCCAAACGTACCTTTGCGTGATCAGTTTGACAGTGGCGTTGATTCCTGGATGCGATATTTTGTGTAGTGCGTTGAATGCAGTTTGACGAAACGATTTTGTGAGGAAAGGGCGAACGGTGTCTGTAGATATGTCACAGTAAATTTGTTGTGTACTTCCAGGAATGGATATGCGTTTTAAATTCAAACCGGTGTTGCCTTGTAAGTACGTCAGTAATTCCTCGTCTTCTTCTTGCGATTTGGCCAGCATTTCAAAATCCAAAGTCTCTTCGATTTCGTCCACTCTTGACAACGCATCGGCGACAACGTTATCTCGACCTGCTACGTGGCGGATGTCAGTTGAGAATTCACTAATGAAGCTGAGATATCGAAATTGTCTTGGGGTGAATTTTTCTGGTTTCTGTTGGAAAGCGTAAATGATTGGTTTGTGGTCTGTGAAGATGGTGAAGGTTCTTCCCTCGATCATATAACGGAAATATTTGACTGCGAGGTAGATAGCGAGCAATTCTCTGTCGTATGTAGCGTATTTCTGTTCCGTTGAGCTGAGTTTTTTTGAAAAGAAACCCAGTGGTTCCCAATTATCACCGATGCGTTGTTGAAGCGCGGCGCCAACAGCAGAATTCGAGGCGTCGCATATGATGGCCAATGGTGCGTCGATTTCAGGGTGTGTTAGTAGAGTAGCCTCTACTAACGCCTTTTTAGAGTCTTCAAATGCTGCGGTGGCGTCTGGTGTCCAATTTACAGGTGCGCTGCCTTTTATATTGTCCGCCAGCATGTCGTTCAGAGGTGCATGTACCTGTGCGGCTTTAGGTATGAAACGTCTATAAAAATTTACCATACCTAAAAACTGCCGTAATTGTTTCGCTGTGGTCGGCCGTGGATACTTTAAAATGGCCTCAACCTTTTCGGTGGATGGTCGGGTGCCTGATTCCGACACCAGGTAGCCTAAAAATTTTAACTCCGTCCTTCCGAAGATACATTTTGCAGTATTTATCACTATACCGTATTGTTTTAGCCGTTCAAAAACTATCTTGAGGTGTTGAAGGTGTTCCTCTTCGGATGTTGAAGCCACCAGTATGTCGTCAATGTATGCGAAACAAAAGTTCAAACCTCGCAACGCTTCATCGATAAAGCGCTGAAAGGTTTGAGCCGCGTTGCGTAACCCAAACGACATGAACGGAAATTCGAATAATCCGAAAGGAGTGGTAATAGCTGTCTTCGGAATATCTTCGGGTGCAACGGGGATTTGGTTGTAAGCTCGAACGAGATCAATGGTAGAAAAAATTTTCTTACCCCGCAAAGTTTGTGTAAAATCTTCAATATGCCTGACGGGATATCGGTCCGGCAAGGTCCTGGCGTTGAGAGCACGATAATCGCCACATGGTCTCCATTCGTCACTTCCTTTTTTGGGTACCATGTGCAAAGGTGACGACCAGCTACTCTCCGACGGTCGGGTTGTTCCTAATCGCGACATGGTTTCAAATTCCTTTTTGGCTGCCTGTAGCCTACCTGGTGCAAGACGCCGTGGTTTGCAGGTAACAGGTGGACCTGGTGCAGTACGAATGTGGTGCATCGTGCTGTGTTTTGGTTCGGAAGGTGTTCCTTCCGGTTTCGTAATTTCGGGAAATCGCTGGAGTAGAACATGATAAGCGGATTCCCCGAAGACTGTTTTGATGCTCGGGACGGCTTCGCGGGCAGGCATTCCTCGTGTCGAGAGAGACGTCACTTGATCTAAGAGACGGCGATTGCGAACGTCTACCATTAGTCCGAAGTGAGCGAGGAAATCGACCCCGATTATGGGCCTGGAGACGTCGGCGATTACGAATCTCCATGTGAAAACCCGACGTAACCCTAAATTGAGAGTTAAAGTCGTAGTCCCGTACGTTGCGATGGTGGTGCCATTTGCTGCGGAAAGCTCGTAGGATAATTTTTCGCGCCGTCCTCGGATCATTGCTCGTGGAAAAACACAGAGGTCGGCGCCTGTGTCGACCAAAAATTGCGTCTTCGTGTCGTGATCGATGACGAAGAGACGGCGTAAAGTCGGGCTGGGGTCGCTAGCCGTCGTTAACGACTGCCCGGAATGTTTCCCGCCTGGAAGGTGCACGGCTTAATGCAGTCCCTTGCGTCGGTACCGAAACTCCAGTGGTACCAGCAAATTCCATCCTTGCCATGTGTGCGCTTCCTCGATCGAGATCCGGAACGGCTCCGAGGACGTGAACGGGATCGAGGCTCCCTATCTCTCCGCGAGGTACGATCGCTCGTCATTTCTTGACGAAGCGCCGCTATTTCTTCTCGTAGCGACAGAGCGAGCTGCGACATTTTCAGTTGCAATAAAGCCTCGAGGGACCTACCTGCGTCGATTTCCTGCGGCGCCGGGGGTGACGCTTCGGCAATTTGATGGCGATGAGGCCTGGCATCGGTGATAGCGTCCGCCAGCTCGGCCACTTTGTCCAGTTCCGTGTCCTTCTGCGTGGCTAAAATTACCTGCGTGCTCGTCGGTAACCTCCCTAGCCAAAGGGTTCGCAATAAGGCGTCTGATACTTGCGTCCCGGCTAGGCTGCGCAGATGCCTCAAAAATTGCGAAGGTTTCCGATCGCCGATTTCCTCATGCTCCAAGAGGCGTCGCGTCTTCTGCTCTTGAGACACGCTCAAACGTCGGATCAGCTCGGTTTTTAGTTTTTCATACTGACCGGTCGCTGGCGGGTTCATTATTATGTCTCGAACCTCTGTGGCGTAACGTGGATCCAGGGCACTCAGGATATACCCGAACCTGGTGCTGTCGGTGGTCACTCCGGATACCTCGAAACTCCTTTCCACCATGCTGAACCACATTTCCGGATCGCTAGGACAAAAATCCGGTATACGAACGGCGACTCTTTCTATCGACGCTCTGCTCGTGGAGGCCTTGGCAGGGATATCCATGTTCATGGCTGTATTGCTGCTTCAGCGGAGAGATCACTTACACTTTTAGCAGTTCTGCGCGAATTACACTATTGTATAAAAAGTTCACGGAAGTCTTTAAAAAAAATACAGTCGATGGAGAGAAGAGAAAAAAAATAATTGTCTTGTCACGATCACGATCACGATCACAATCACTTCACGATCACGTCGCGATCACGTCGGGGTCACCAATAATTGAGGTGAATGTGTGCATAATGGATAACTCCGATTTGCGTTACACGCTCAATTTATTTACAATTAATATAACAGAATAAGAACAGGTATTGTCTGCGTCGCACGGTCGTACACGTGGTGAGTCGTAAGAGGTTCTGCCTCGTGTTCTCGTATGGTGACCGCGGCGCGCGGTCAGAAAACAACAGAAAAAACTCGTCGCGCAATCGGCAACCGTCGTCCGTTGCCGGTCTACGACGCGCCTGTGTTCGTACACTTTTAAAGAAAGATAGACCGTAAGCATTTAAAGAAAAGAAACTAAGCGAGGGTAATATCTCGATCTTTCACGGCAGGGATGTGGTAGCAGTGCCGTAGCTGCTACAGCACTATTAAACTTCTAGGGTAGGGCGAACAGAGACCCGATTAGATCATTTTATATTACGGTTAATATAAGAATACAGAGTAATTCTATCACATTTGTTCAACTTACGTCGCTCCTATTTCAGATAGCGTATTGGGCTAAGCGGCACCTCAAAGCGCATGAAATGGCGAATAAAATGCACTATTGAACTTCTAGGGGTGTGCAAACAGAGACCCGATTAGATCATTTTATATTATGGTTAATTTAAGAATTCAGCACAATTCTATCACATTTGTTCAATTTAGGTCGCTCCTATTTCAAATAGCGTACTGGGCTAGGCGGCATCTTAGAGCGCATGAAATGACGAGTGAAATGCACTATTAAACTTCTAAGGTAAGACAAACAGAGAACCGATTAGATAATTTTATATTACGGTTAATATAAGAATACAGAGTAATTCTATCACATTTGATCAACTTACGTCGCTCCTATTTCAGATAGCGTACTGGGCTAGGCGGCATCGTAAAGCGCGTGGAATGGCCGGTAAAATGCACTATTAACTTTCTATGACAGGGCAATCAGAGGCCAGATTAGATAATTTTATATTTTGGTTAATATAAGAATTCAGCGAAATTCTATCACATTTGTTCAATTTACGTCGCTCCTATTTCAGATAGCGTATTGGGCTAAGCGGCACCTCAAAGCGCATGAAATGGCGAATAAAATGCACTATTGAACTTCTAGGGTTGTGCAAACAGAGACCCGATTAGATCATTTTATATTATGGTTAATTTAAGAATTCAGCACAATTCTATCACATTTGTTCAATTTACGTCGCTCCTATTTCAAATAGCGTACTGGGATAGGCGGGATATTAGAGCGCATGAAATGACGAGCGAAATGCACTGTTAAACTTCTAAGGTAAGCCAAACAGAGAACCGATTAGATCATTTTATATTACGGTTAATATAAGAATTCAGCGTAATTCTGTCACATTTGTTCAACTTACGTCGCTCCTATTTCAGATAGCGTATTGGGTTAAGCGTCATCTCAAAGCGCATTAAATGACGAGTGAAATGCGCTATTAAACTTCTAGGGTAGGGCGAACAGAGACCCGATTAGATCATTTTACATTAAGGTTAATATAAGTATTCAGCGAGATTCTATCACGTTTGTTCAATTTACGTCGCTCCTATTTCAGACAGCGTACTGGGCTAGGCGGCATCGTAAAGCGCGTGGAATGGCGAGTAAAATGCACTATTAACCTTCTATGATAGGGCAATCAGAGGCCAGATTAGATCATTTTATATTTTGGTTAATATAATAATTCAGCGAAATTCTATCACATTTGTTGAATTTACGTCGCTCCAATTTCAGATAGCGTATTGGGCTAAGCGGCACCTCAAAGCGCCTGAAATGGCGAATAAAATGCACTATTAAACTTCTAGGGTAAGGCAAGCAGAGACCCGATTAGATCATTTTATATTATGGTTAATATAAGAATTCAGCGAAATTCTATCACATTTGTTCAATTTACGTCGCTCCTATTTCAGATAGCGTATTGAGCTAAGCGGCATCTCAAAGCGCATTAAATGACGAGCGGAATGCACTATTAAACTTCTATGATAGGGCAATCAGAGACCCAATTAGATCATTTTATATTTTGTTTAATATAAGATTTCAGGGAAATTCTATCACATTTGTTCAATTTACGTCGCTCCTATTTCAGATAGCGAATTGGGCTAATCGGCGACTCAAAGCGCATGAAATGTCGAGTGAAATGCAATATTAAACTTCCAGGGTAAGGCAAAGAGAGACCCTATTATATCATTTAATATTACCGTTAATATAAGAATTCAGCGTAATTCTATCACATTTGTTCAATTTACATCGCTCCTATTTCAGGTAGCGTATTGGGCTAAGCGGCAGCTCAAAGCGCATGAAATGACGAGTAAAATGCACTATTAATCTTCTAGGGTAGGGCGAACAGAGCCCCGATTACGTCATTTTACATTAAGGTTAATATAAGAATACAGCGAAATTCTATCACATTTCTTCAATTTACGTCGCTCCTATTTCAGATAGCGTAATGTGCTAAGCGGCATCTCAAAGCGCATGAAATGACGAGTGAAATGCACTATTAAACTTCTAAGTTATGGCAAACAGAGAACCGATTAGATCATTTTATATTACGGTTAATATAAGAATTCAGAGTAATTCTATCACATTTGTTCAATTTACGTCGCTCCTAATTCAGATAGCGTACTCGGCTAGCCGGCATCTTAAAGCGCCTGGAATGGCGAGTAAAATGCACTATTAAACTTCTATGATGGGGCAATCAGAGACCCGATTAGATCATTTTATATTTTGTTTAATATAAGATTTCAGGGAAATTCTATCACATTTGTTCAATTTACGTCGCTCATATTTAAGATAGCGTATTGCGCTAAGCGGCATCTCAAAGCGCATGAAATGGCGAGTAAAATGCACTATTGAACTTCTAGGGTTGTGCAAACAGAGACCCGATTAGATCATTTTATATTATGGTTAATTTAAGAATTCAACACAATTCTATCACATTTGTTCAATTTAGGTCGCTCCTATTTCAAATAGCGTACTGGGCTAGGCGGCATCTTAGAGCGCATGAAATGACGAGTGAAATGCACTATTAAACCTCTAAGGTAAGGCAAACAGAGAACCGATTAGATCACTTTATATTACGGTTAATATAAGAATTCAGAGTAATTCTATCACATTTGTTCAACTTACGTCGCTCCTATTTCAGATATCGTACTGGGCTAGGCGGCATCGTAAAGCGCGTGGAATGGCCAGTAAAATGCACTATTAACTTTCTATGACAGGGCAATCAGAGGCCAGATTAGATCATTATATATTTTGGTTAATATAAGAATTCAGCGAAATTCTATCACATTTGTTCAATTTACGTCGCTCCTATTTCAGATAGCGTATTGGGCTAAGCGGCACCTCAAAGCGCATGAAATGGCGAATAAAATGCACTATTAAACTTCTAGGGTAGGGCGAACAGAGACCCGATTAGATCATTTTACATTTAGGTTAATATAAGTATTCAGCGAGATTCTATCACATTTATTCAATTTACGTGGCTCCTATTTCAGACAGCGTACTGGGCTAGGCGGCATCGTAAAGCGCGTGGAATGGCGAGTAAAATGCACTATTAACCTTCTGTGATAGGGCAATCAGAGGCCAGATTAGATCATTTTATATTTTGGTTAATATAAGAATTCAGCGAAATTCTATCACATTTGTTCAATTTACGTCGCTCCAATTTCAGATAGCGTATTGGGCTATGCGGCACCTCAAAGCGCATGAAATGGCGAATACAATGCACTATTAAACTTCTAGGCTAGGGCGAACAGAGACCCGAAAAGATCATTTTGGATTATGGTGAATAAAAGAATTCAGCGAAATTCTATCACATTTGTTCAATTTACGTCGCTCCTATTTCTGATAGCGTATTGGGCTAAGCGGCATCTCAAAGCGCATGAAATGATGAGTGAAATGCACTATTAAACGTCTAGGGTAAGGCAAACACAGACCCGATTAGATCATTTTATATTACGGTTAATATAAGAATTCAGTGTAATTCTATCACATTTCTTCAAATTACGTCGCTCCTATTTCAGATAGCGTACTCGGCTAGCCGGCATCTTAAAGCGCGTGGAATGGCGAGTAAAATGCACTATTAAACTTCTATGATGGGGCAATCAGAGAACCGATTAGATCATTTTATATTTTGTTTAATATAAGATTTCAGGGAAATTCTATCACATTTGTTCAATTTACGTCGCTCATATTTCAGATAGCGTATTGCGCTAAGCGGCATCTCAAAGCGCATGAAATGGCGAGTAAAATGCACTATTGAACTTCTAGGGTTGTGCAAACAGAGACCCGATTAGATCATTTTATATTATGGTTAATTTAAGAATTCAGCACAATTCTATCACATTTGTTCAATTTAGGTCGCTCCTATTTCAAATAGCGTACTGGGCTAGGCGGCATCTTAGAGCGCATGAAATGACGAGTGAAATGGACTATTAAACTTCTAAGGTAAGGCAAACAGAGAAACGATTAGATCATTTTATATTACGGTTAATATAAGAATTCAGAGTAATTCTATCACATTTGTTCAATTTACGTCGCTCCTAATTCAGATAGCGTACTCGGCTAGCCGGCATCTTAAAGCGCCTGGAATGGCGAGTAAAATGAACTATTAAACTTCTATGATGGGGCAATCAGAGACCCGATTAGATCATTTTATATTTTGTTTAATATAAGATTTCAGGGAAATTCTATCACATTTGTTCAATTTACGTCGCTCATATTTCAGATAGCGTATTGCGCTAAGCGGCATCTCAAAGCGCATGAAATGGCGAGTAAAATGCACTATTGAACTTCTAGGGTTGTGCAAACAGAGACCCGACTAGATCATTTTATATTATGGTTAATATAAGAATTCAACACAATTCTATCACATTTGTTCAATTTAGGTCGCTCCTATTTCAAATAGCGTACTGGGCTAGGCGGCATCTTAGAGCGCATGAAATGACGAGTGAAATGCACTATTAAACCTCTAAGGTAAGGCAAACAGAGAACCGATTCGATCACTTTATATTACGGTTAATATAAGAATTCAGAGTAATTCTATCACATTTGTTCAACTTACGTCGCTCCTATTTCAGATATCGTACTGGGCTAGGCGGCATCGTAAAGCGCGTGGAATGGCCAGTAAAATGCACTATTAACTTTCTATGACAGGGCAATCAGAGGCCAGATTAGATCATTTTATATTTTGGTTAATATAAGAATTCAGCGAAATTCTATCACATTTGTTCAATTTACGTCGCTCCTATTTCAGATAGCGTATTGGGCTAAGCGGCACCTCAAAGCGCATGAAATGGCGAATAAAATGCACTATTAAACTTCTAGGCTAGGGCGAACAGAGACCCGAAAAGATCATTTTGGATTATGGTTAATAAAAGAATTCAGCGAAATTCTATCACATTTGTTCAATTTACGTCGCTCCTATTTCAGATAGCGTATTGGGCTAAGCGGCATCTCAAAGCTCATGAAATGACGAGTGAAATGCACTATTAAAGTTCTATGATAGGGCAATCAGAGACCCGATTAGATCATTTTATATTTTGTTTAATATAAGATTTCAGGGAAATTCTATCACATTTGTTCAATTTACGTCGCTCATATTTCAGATAGCGTATTGGGCTAAGCGGCATCTCAAAGCGCATGAAATGGCGAGTAAAATGCACTATTGAACTTCTAGGGTTGTGCAAATAGAGACCCGATTAGATCATTTTATATTATGGTTAATTTAAGAATTCAGCACAATTCTATCACATTTGTTCAATTTACGTCACTCCTATTTCAAATAGCGTACTGGGCTAGGCGGGATCTTAGAGCGCATGAAATGACGAGCGAAATGCACTATTAAACTTCTAAGGTAAGCCAAACAGAGAACCGATTAGATCATTTTATATTACGGTTAATATAAGAATTCAGCGTAATTCTGTCACATTTGTTCAACTTACGTCGCTCCTATTTCAGATAGCGTATTGGGTTAAGCGTCATCTCAAAGCGCATTAAATGACGAGTGAAATGCACTATTAAACTTCTAGGGTAGGGCGAACAGAGACCCGATTAGATCATTTTATATTACGGTTAATATAAGAATACAGAGTAATTCTATCACATTTGTTCAACTTACGTCGCTCCTATTTCAGATAGCGTATTGGGCTAAGCGGCACCTCAAAGCGCATGAAATGGCGAATAAAATGCACTATTGAACTTCTAGGGTTGTGCAAACAGAGACCCGATTAGATCATTTTATATTATGGTTAATTTAAGAATTCAGCACAATTCTATCACATTTGTTCAATTTACGTCGCTCCTATTTCAAATAGCGTACTGGGATAGGCGGGATATTAGAGCGCATGAAATGACGAGCGAAATGCACTGTTAAACTTCTAAGGTAAGCCAAACAGAGAACCGATTAGATCATTTTATATTACGGTTAATATAAGAATTCAGCGTAATTCTGTCACATTTGTTCAACTTACGTCGCTCCTATTTCAGATAGCGTATTGGGTTAAGCGTCATCTCAAAGCGCATTAAATGACGAGTGAAATGCGCTATTAAACTTCTAGGGTAGGGCGAACAGAGACCCGATTAGATCATTTTACATTAAGGTTAATATAAGTATTCAGCGAGATTCTATCACGTTTGTTCAATTTACGTCGCTCCTATTTCAGACAGCGTACTGGGCTAGGCGGCATCGTAAAGCGCGTGGAATGGCGAGTAAAATGCACTATTAACCTTCTATGATAGGGCAATCAGAGGCCAGATTAGATCATTTTATATTTTGGTTAATATAATAAGTCAGCGAAATTCTATCACATTTGTTGAATTTACGTCGCTCCAATTTCAGATAGCGTATTGGGCTAAGCGGCACCTCAAAGCGCCTGAAATGGCGAATAAAATGCACTATTAAACTTCTAGGGTAAGGCAAGCAGAGACCCGATTAGATCATTTTATATTATGGTTAATATAAGAATTCAGCGAAATTCTATCACATTTGTTCAATTTACGTCGCTCCTATTTCAGATAGCGTATTGAGCTAAGCGGCATCTCAAAGCGCATTAAATGACGAGCGGAATGCACTATTAAACTTCTATGATAGGGCAATCAGAGACCCAATTAGATCATTTTATATTTTGTTTAATATAAGATTTCAGGGAAATTCTATCACATTTGTTCAATTTACGTCGCTCCTATTTCAGATAGCGAATTGGGCTAATCGGCGACTCAAAGCGCATGAAATGTCGAGTGAAATGCAATATTAAACTTCCAGGGTAAGGCAAAGAGAGACCCTATTATATCATTTAATATTACCGTTAATATAAGAATTCAGCGTAATTCTATCACATTTGTTCAATTTACATCGCTCCTATTTCAGGTAGCGTATTGGGCTAAGCGGCAGCTCAAAGCGCATGAAATGACGAGTAAAATGCACTATTAATCTTCTAGGGTAGGGCGAACAGAGCCCCGATTACGTCATTTTACATTAAGGTTAATATAAGAATACAGCGAAATTCTATCACATTTCTTCAATTTACGTCGCTCCTATTTCAGATAGCGTATTGTGCTAAGCGGCATCTCAAAGCGCATGAAATGACGAGTGAAATGCACTATTAAACTTCTAAGTTATGGCAAACAGAGAACCGATTAGATCATTTTATATTACGGTTAATATAAGAATTCAGAGTAATTCTATCACATTTGTTCAATTTACGTCGCTCCTAATTCAGATAGCGTACTCGGCTAGCCGGCATCTTAAAGCGCCTGGAATGGCGAGTAAAATGCACTATTAAACTTCTATGATGGGGCAATCAGAGACCCGATTAGATCATTTTATATTTTGTTTAATATAAGATTTCAGGGAAATTCTATCACATTTGTTCAATTTACGTCGCTCATATTTCAGATAGCGTATTGCGCTAAGCGGCATCTCAAAGCGCATGAAATGGCGAGTAAAATGCACTATTGAACTTCTAGGGTAGGGCGAACAGAGACCCGATTAGATCATTTTACATTTAGGTTAATATAAGTATTCAGCGAGATTCTATCACATTTATTCAATTTACGTGGCTCCTATTTCAGACAGCGTACTGGGCTAGGCGGCATCGTAAAGCGCGTGGAATGGCGAGTAAAATGCACTATTAACCTTCTGTGATAGGGCAATCAGAGGCCAGATTAGATCATTTTATATTTTGGTTAATATAAGAATTCAGCGAAATTCTATCACATTTGTTCAATTTACGTCGCTCCAATTTCAGATAGCGTATTGGGCTATGCGGCACCTCAAAGCGCATGAAATGGCGAATACAATGCACTATTAAACTTCTAGGCTAGGGCGAACAGAGACCCGAAAAGATCATTTTGGATTATGGTGAATAAAAGAATTCAGCGAAATTCTATCACATTTGTTCAATTTACGTCGCTCCTATTTCTGATAGCGTATTGGGCTAAGCGGCATCTCAAAGCGCATGAAATGATGAGTGAAATGCACTATTAAACGTCTAGGGTAAGGCAAACACAGACCCGATTAGATCATTTTATATTACGGTTAATATAAGAATTCAGTGTAATTCTATCACATTTCTTCAAATTACGTCGCTCCTATTTCAGATAGCGTACTCGGCTAGCCGGCATCTTAAAGCGCGTGGAATGGCGAGTAAAATGCACTATTAAACTTCTATGATGGGGCAATCAGAGAACCGATTAGATCATTTTATATTTTGTTTAATATAAGATTTCAGGGAAATTCTATCACATTTGTTCAATTTACGTCGCTCATATTTCAGATAGCGTATTGCGCTAAGCGGCATCTCAAAGCGCATGAAATGGCGAGTAAAATGCACTATTGAACTTCTAGGGTTGTGCAAACAGAGACCCGATTAGATCATTTTATATTATGGTTAATTTAAGAATTCAGCACAATTCTATCACATTTGTTCAATTTAGGTCGCTCCTATTTCAAATAGCGTACTGGGCTAGGCGGCATCTTAGAGCGCATGAAATGACGAGTGAAATGCACTATTAAACTTCTAGGGTAAGGCAAACAGAGAAACGATTAGATCATTTTATATTACGGTTAATATAAGAATTCAGAGTAATTCTATCACATTTGTTCAACTTACGTCGCTCCTATTTCAGATAGCGTACTGGGCTAGGCGAAATCGTAAAGCGCGTGGAATGGCCAGTAAAATGCACTATTAACTTTCTATGGCAGGGCAATCAGAGGCCAGATTAGATCATTTTATATTTTGGTTAATATAAGATTTCAGGGAAATTCTATCACATTTGTTCAATTTACGTCGCTCATATTTCAGATAGCGTATTGGGCTAAGCGGCACCTCAAAGCGCCTGAAATGGCGAATAAAATGCACTATTAAACTTCTAGGGTAAGGCAAGCAGAGACCCGATTAGATCATTTTATATTATGGTTAATATAAGAATTCAGCGAAATTCTATCACATTTGTTCAATTTACGTCGCTCCTATTTCAGATAGCGTATTGAGCTAAGCGGCATCTCAAAGCGCATGAAATGACGAGCGGAATGCACTATTAAACTTCTATGATAGGGCAATCAGAGACCCAATTAGATCATTTTATATTTTGTTTAATATAAGATTTCAGGGAAATTCTATCACATTTGTTCAATTTACGTCGCTCCTATTTCAGATAGCGAATTGGGCTAATCGGCGACTCAAAGCGCATGAAATGTCGAGTGAAATGCAATATTAAACTTCCAGGGTAAGGCAAAGAGAGACCCTATTATATCATTTAATATTACGGTTAATATAAGAATTCAGCGAAATTCTATCACATTTGTTCAATTTACGTCACTCCTATTTCAGATAGCCTACTGGTCTAAGCAGCATCTTAAAGCGCGTGGAATGGCCAGTAAAATGCACTATTAAACTTCTAGGGTAGGGCGAACAGAGCCCCGATTAGATCATTTTACATTAAGGTTAATATAAGAATTCCGGGAAATTCCATCACATTTGTTCAATTTACGTCGCTCCTATTTCAAATAGCGTACTGGGCCAGGCGGCATCTTAGAGCGCATGAAATGACGAGTGAAATGCACTATTAAACTTCTAAGGTAAGGCAAACAGAGAACCGATTAGATCATTTTATATTACGGTTAATGTAAGAATTCAGAGTAATTCTGTCACATTTGTTCAAATTACGTCGCTCCTATTTCAGATAGCGTACTAGGCTAGGGGGCATCTTAAAGCGCCTGGAATGGGGAGTAAAATGCACTATTAAACTTCTAGGGTAGGGCAAACGGAGACCCGATTAGATCATTTCATATTATGGTTAATTTAAGAATTTAGCAAGATTCTATCACATTTGTTCAATTTACGTCGCTCATATTTCAGATAGCACATTGGGATAAGCGGCATCTCAAAGCGCATGAAATGGCGAGCAAAATGCACTATTAAACTTCTAGGGTAAGGCAAACAGAGACATGATTAGATAATTTTACATTAAGGTGAATATAAGAATTCAGCGTAATTCTGTCACATTTGTTCAATTTACGTCGCTCCTATTTCAGACAGCGTACTGGGCTAGGCGGCATCTTAAAGCGCGTGGAATGGCGAGTAAAATTCACTATTAACCTTCTATGATAGGGCAGTCAGAGACCAGATTAGATCATTTTATACTTCGGTTAATATAAGAATTCAGCGAAATTCTATCACATTTGTTCAATTTACGTCGCTCCTATTTCAGATAGCGTATTGGGCTAAGCGGCATCTCAAAGCGCATGAAATGGCGAGTGAAATGCACTATTATACTTCTAGGGTAGGGCGAATAGAGGCCCGAAGAGATCATTTTACATTAAGGTGAATATAAGAATTCAGCGTAATTCTGTCACATTTGTTCAAGTTACGTCGCTCCTATTTCAGATAGCGTATTGGGTTAAGCGTCATCTCAAAGCGCATGAAATGACGAGTGAAATGCACTATTAATCTTCTAGGGTAGGGCGAACAGAGCCCCGATTAGGTCATTTTACATTAAGGTTAATATAAGAATTCAGCGAAATTCTATCACATTTGTTCAATTTACGTCGCTCCTATTTCAGATAGCCCATTGGGCTAAGCGGCATCTCAAAGCGCATGAAATGGCGAGAAAATGCACTATTAAACTTCTAGGATAAGCCAAACAGAGACCCGATCAGATCATTTTATATTACGGTTAATATAAGAATTCAGCGTAATTCTATCACATTTGTTCAACTTACGTCGCTCCTATTTCAGATAGCATACTTGGCTAGGCGGCATCTTAAAGGGCGTGGAATGGCGAGTAAAATGCACTACTAAACTTCTATGATAGGGCAATCAGAGACCTGATTAGATCATTTTATATTTTGTTTAATATAAGATTTCAGCGACGTTCTATCACATTTGTTCAATTTACGTCGCTCCTATTTCAGATAGCGTATTGGGCTAAGCGGCATCTCAAAGCGCATGAAATGGCGAGTAAAATGCGCTATTATACTTCTAGGATAAGGCAAACAGCGACCCGATTAGATCATTTTATATTACGGTTAATATAAGAATTCAGCGTAATTCTATCACATTTGTTCAAGTTACGTCGCTCCTATTTCAGATAGCGTACTGGGCTAGGCGGCATCTTAAAGCGCGTGGAATGGCGAGTAAAATGCACTACTAATCTTCTATGATAGGGCAATCAGAGACCCGATTACATCATTTTATATTTCGATTAATATATGATTTCAGGGAAATTCTATCACATTTGTTCAATTTACGTCGCTCCTATTTCAGATAGCCTATTGGGCTAAGCGGCATCTCAGAGCGCATGAAATGGGGACTAAAATGCACTATTAAACTTCTAGGCTAGGGCGAACAGAGACCCGATTAGATCATTTTACATTTTGGTTAATAAAAGAATTCAGCGAAATTCTATCACATTTGTTCAATTTACGTCGCTCCTATTTCAGATAGCATATTGGGCTAAGCGGCATCTCAAAGCGCATGAAATGACGGGTGAAATGCACTATTAAGCTTCTAGGGTGGGGCGAACAGAGACCCGATTAGATCATTTTACATTAAGGTTAATATAAGAATCCACGGAAATTCTATCACATTTGTTCAATTTACGTCGCTCCTGTTCCAGATAGCGTATTGGGCTAAGCGGCACCTCAAAGCGCATGAAATGGCGAATAAAATGCACTATTGAACTTCTAGGGTTGTGCAAACAGAGACCCGATTAGATCATTTTATATTATGGTTAATTTAAGAATTCAGCACAATTCTATCACATTTGTTCAATTTAGGTCGCTCCTATTTCAAATAGCGTACTGGGCTAGGCGGCATCTTAGAGCGCATGAAATGACGAGTGAAATGCACTATTAAACCTCTAAGGTAAGGCAAACAGAGAACCGATTCGATCATTTTATATTACGGTTAATATAAGAATTCAGAGTAATTCTATCACATTTGTTCAATTTACGTCGCTCCTAATTCAGATAGCGTACTCGGCTAGCCGGCATCTTAAAGCGCCTGGAATGGCGAGTAAAATGCACTGTTAAACTTCTATGATGGGGCAATCAGAGACCCGATTAGATCATTTTATATTTTGTTTAATATAAGATTTCAGGGAAATTCTATCACATTTGTTCAATTTACGTCGCTCATATTTCAGATAGCGTATTGCGCTAAGCGGCATCTCAAAGCGCATGAAATGGCAAGTAAAATGCACTATTGAACTTCTAGGGTTGTGCAAACAGAGACCCGATTAGATCATTTTATATTATGGTTAATATAAGAATTCAACACAATTCTATCACATTTGTTCAATTTAGGTCGCTCCTATTTCAAATAGCGTACTGGGCTAGGCGGCATCTTAGAGCGCATGAAATGACGAGTGAAATGCACTATTAAACCTCTAAGGTAAGCCAAACAGAGAACCGATTAGATCATTTTATATTACGGTTAATATAAGAATTCAGCGTAATTCTGTCACATTTGTTCAACTTACGTCGCTCCTATTTCAGATAGCGTATTGGGTTAAGCGTCATCTCAAAGCGCATTAAATGACGAGTGAAATGCACTATTAAACTTCTAGGGTAGGGCGAACAGAGACCCGATTAGATCATTTTATATTACGGTTAATATAAGAATACAGAGTAATTCTATCACATTTGTTCAACTTACGTCGCTCCTATTTCAGATAGCGTATTGGGCTAAGCGGCACCTCAAAGCGCATGAAATGGCGAATAAAATGCACTATTGAACTTCTAGGGTTGTGCAAACAGAGACCCGATTAGATCATTTTATATTATGGTTAATTTAAGAATTCAGCACAATTCTATCACATTTGTTCAATTTAGGTCGCTCCTATTTCAAATAGCGTACTGGGCTAGGCGGCATCTTAGAGCGCATGAAATGACGAGTGAAATGCACTATTAAACTTCTAAGGTAAGACAAACAGAGAACCGATTAGATAATTTTATATTACGGTTAATATAAGAATACAGAGTAATTCTATCACATTTGATCAACTTACGTCGCTCCTATTTCAGATAGCGTACTGGGCTAGGCGGCATCGTAAAGCGCGTGGAATGGCCAGTAAAATGCACTATTAACTTTCTATGACAGGGCAGTCAGAGGCCAGATTAGATAATTTTATATTTTGGTTAATATAAGAATTCAGCGAAATTCTATCACATTTGTTCAATTTACGTCGCTCCTATTTCAGATAGCGTATTGGGCTAAGCGGCACCTCAAAGCGCATGAAATGGCGAATAAAATGCACTATTGAACTTCTAGGGTTGTGCAAACAGAGACCCGATTAGATCATTTTATATTATGGTTAATTTAAGAATTCAGCACAATTCTATCACATTTGTTCAATTTACGTCGCTCCTATTTCAAATAGCGTACTGGGATAGGCGGGATCTTAGAGCGCATGAAATGACGAGCGAAATGCACTGTTAAACTTCTAAGGTAAGCCAAACAGAGAACCGATTAGATCATTTTATATTACGGTTAATATAAGAATTCAGCGTAATTCTGTCACATTTGTTCAACTTACGTCGCTCCTATTTCAGATAGCGTATTGGGTTAAGCGTCATCTCAAAGCGCATTAAATGACGAGTGAAATGCGCTATTAAACTTCTAGGGTAGGGCGAACAGAGACCCGATTAGATCATTTTACATTAAGGTTAATATAAGTATTCAGCGAGATTCTATCACGTTTGTTCAATTTACGTCGCTCCTATTTCAGACAGCGTACTGGGCTAGGCGGCATCGTAAAGCGCGTGGAATGGCGAGTAAAATGCACTATTAACTTTCTATGACAGGGCAGTCAGAGGCCAGATTAGATAATTTTATATTTTGGTTAATATAAGAATTCAGCGAAATTCTATCACATTTGTTCAATTTACGTCGCTCCTATTTCAGATAGCGTATTGGGCTAAGCGGCACCTCAAAGCGCATGAAATGGCGAATAAAATGCACTATTGAACTTCTAGGGTTGTGCAAACAGAGACCCGATTAGATCATTTTATATTATGGTTAATTTAAGAATTCAGCACAATTCTATCACATTTGTTCAATTTACGTCGCTCCTATTTCAAATAGCGTACTGGGATAGGCGGGATCTTAGAGCGCATGAAATGACGAGCGAAATGCACTGTTAAACTTCTAAGGTAAGCCAAACAGAGAACCGATTAGATCATTTTATATTACGGTTAATATAAGAATTCAGCGTAATTCTGTCACATTTGTTCAACTTACGTCGCTCCTATTTCAGATAGCGTATTGGGTTAAGCGTCATCTCAAAGCGCATTAAATGACGAGTGAAATGCGCTATTAAACTTCTAGGGTAGGGCGAACAGAGACCCGATTAGATCATTTTACATTAAGGTTAATATAAGTATTCAGCGAGATTCTATCACGTTTGTTCAATTTACGTCGCTCCTATTTCAGACAGCGTACTGGGCTAGGCGGCATCGTAAAGCGCGTGGAATGGCGAGTAAAATGCACTATTAACCTTCTATGATAGGGCAATCAGAGGCCAGATTAGATCATTTTATATTTTGGTTAATATAATAATTCAGCGAAATTCTATCACATTTGTTGAATTTACGTCGCTCCAATTTCAGATAGCGTATTGGGCTAAGCGGCACCTCAGAGCGCCTGAAATGGCGAATAAAATGCACTATTAAACTTCTAGGGTAAGGCAAGCAGAGACCCGATTAGATCATTTTATATTATGGTTAATATAAGAATTCAGCGAAATTCTATCACATTTGTTCAATTTACGTCGCTCCTATTTCAGATAGCGTATTGAGCTAAGCGGCATCTCAAAGCGCATTAAATGACGAGCGGAATGCACTATTAAACTTCTATGATAGGGCAATCAGAGACCCAATTAGATCATTTTATATTTTGTTTAATATAAGATTTCAGGGAAATTCTATCACATTTGTTCAATTTACGTCGCTCCTATTTCAGATAGCGAATTGGGCTAATCGGCGACTCAAAGCGCATGAAATGTCGAGTGAAATGCAATATTAAACTTCCAGGGTAAGGCAAAGAGAGACCCTATTATATCATTTAATATTACCGTTAATATAAGAATTCAGCGTAATTCTATCACATTTGTTCAATTTACGTCGCTCCTATTTCAGGTAGCGTATTGGGCTAAGCGGCAGCTCAAAGCGCATGAAATGACGAGTAAAATGCACTATAATCTTCTAGGGTAGGGCGAACAGAGCCCCGATTACGTCATTTTACATTAAGGTTAATATAAGAATTCAGCGAAATTCTATCACATTTCTTCAATTTACGTCGCTCCTATTTCAGATAGCGTATTGTGCTATGCGGCATCTCAAAGCGCATGAAATGACGAGTGAAATGCACTATTAAACTTCTAAGTTATGGCAAACAGAGAACCGATTAGATCATTTTATATTACGGTTAATATAAGAATTCAGAGTAATTCTATCACATTTGTTCAATTTACGTCGCTCCTAATTCAGATAGCGTACTAGGCTAGGCGGCATCTTAAAGCGCCTGGAATGGCGAGTAAAATGCACTATTAAACTTCTATGATGGGGCAATCAGAGACCCGATTAGATCATTTTATATTTTGTTTAATATAAGATTTCAGGGAAATTCTATCACATTTGTTCATTTACGTCCGCTCATATTTCAGATAGCGTATTGCGCTAAGCGGCATCTCAAAGCGCATGAAATGGCGAGTAAAATGCACTATTGAACTTCTAGGGTTGTGCAAACAGAGACCCGATTAGATCATTTTATATTATGGTTAATTTAAGAATTCAACACAATTCTATCACATTTGTTACAATTTAGGTCGCTCCTATTTCAAAATAGCGTACTGGGCTAGGCGGCATCTTAGAGCGCATGAAATGACGAGGAAATGCACTATTAAACCTCTAAGGTAAGGCAAACAGAGAACCGATTAGATCACTTTATATTACGGTTAATATAAGAATTCAGAGTAATTCTATCACATTTGTTCAACTTACGTCGCTCCTATTTCAGATATCGTACTGGGCTAGGCGGCATCGTAAAGCGCGTGGAATGGCCAGTAAAATGCACTATTAACTTTCTATGACAGGGCAATCAGAGGCCAGATTAGATCATTTTATATTTTGGTTAATATAAGAATTCAGCGAAATTCTATCACATTTGTTCAATTTACGTCGCTCCTATTTCAGATAGCGTATTGGGCTAAGCGGCACCTCAAAGCGCATGAAATGGCGAATAAAATGCACTATTAAACTTCTAGGCTAGGGCGAACAGAGACCCGAAAAGATCATTTTGGATTATGGTTAATAAAAGAATTCAGCGAAATTCTATCACATTTGTTCAATTTACGTCGCTCCTATTTCAGATAGCGTATTGGGCTAAGCGGCATCTCAAAGCTCATGAAATGGCGAGTGAAATGCACTATTAAAGTTCTATGATAGGGCAATCAGAGACCCGATTAGATCATTTTATATTTTGTTTAATATAAGATTTCAGGGAAATTCTATCACATTTGTTCAATTTACGTCGCTCATATTTCAGATAGCGTATTGGGCTAAGCGGCATCTCAAAGCGCATGAAATGGCGAGTAAAATGCACTATTGAACTTCTAGGGTTGTGCAAATAGAGACCCGATTAGATCATTTTATATTATGGTTAATTTAAGAATTCAGCACAATTCTATCACATTTGTTCAATTTACGTCGCTCCTATTTCAAATAGCGTACTGGGCTAGGTGGGATCTTAGAGCGCATGAAATGACGAGCGATATGCACTATTAAACTTCTAAGGTAAGCCAAACAGAGAACCGATTAGATCATTTTATATTACGGTTAATATAAGAATTCAGCGTAATTCTGTCACATTTGTTCAACTTACGTCGCTCCTATTTCAGATAGCGTATTGGGTTAAGCGTCATCTCAAAGCGTATTAAATGACGAGTGAAATGCACTATTAAACTTCTAGGGTAGGGCGAACAGAGACCCGATTAGATCATTTTATATTACGGTTAATATAAGAATACAGAGTAATTCTATCACATTTGTTCAACTTACGTCGCTCCTATTTCAGATAGCGTATTGGGCTAAGCGGCACCCCAAAGCGCATGAAATGGCGAATAAAATGCACTATTGAACTTCTAGGGTTGTGCAAACAGAGACCCGATTAGATCATTTTATATTATGGTTAATTTAAGAATTCAGCACAATTCTATCACATTTGTTCAATTTAGGTCGCTCCTATTTCAAATAGCGTACTGGGCTAGGCGGCATCTTAGAGCGCATGAAATGACGAGTGAAATGCACTATTAAACTTCTAAGGTAAGACAAACAGAGAACCGATTAGATAATTTTATATTACGGTTAATATAAGAATACAGAGTAATTCTATCACATTTGATCAACTTACGTCGCTCCTATTTCAGATAGCGTACTGGGCTAGGCGGCATCGTAAAGCGCGTGGAATGGCCAGTAAAATGCACTATTAACTTTCTATGACAGGGCAATCAGAGGCCAGATTAGGTCATTTTATATTTTGGTTAATATAAGAATTCAGCGAAATTCTATCACATTTGTTCAATTTACGTCGCTCCTATTTCAGATAGCGTATTGGGCTAAGCGGCACCTCAAAGCGCATGAAATGGCGAATAAAATGCACTATTAAACTTCTAGGGTAGGGCGAACAGAGACCCGATTAGATCATTTTACATTTAGGTTAATATAAGTATTCAGCGAGATTCTATCACATTTATTCAATTTACGTGGCTCCTATTTCAGACAGCGTACTGGGCTAGGCGGCATCGTAAAGCGCGTGGAATGGCGAGTAAAATGCACTATTAACCTTCTGTGATAGGGCAATCAGAGGCCAGATTAGATCATTTTATATTTTGGTTAATATAAGAATTCAGCGAAATTCTATCACATTTGTTCAATTTACGTCGCTCCAATTTCAGATAGCGTATTGGGCTATGCGGCACCTCAAAGCGCATTAAATGGCGAATACAATGCACTATTAAACTTCTAGGCTAGGGCGAACAGAGACCCGAAAAGATCATTTTGGATTATGGTGAATAAAAGAATTCAGCGAAATTCTATCACATTTGTTCAATTTACGTCGCTCCTATTTCTGATAGCGTATTGGGCTAAGCGGCATCCCAAAGCGCATGAAATAATGAGTGAAATGCACTATTAAACGTCTAGGGTAAGGCAAACACAGACCCGATTAGATCATTTTATATTACGGTTAATATAAGAATTCAGTGTAATTCTATCACATTTCTTCAAATTACGTCGCTCCTATTTCAGATAGCGTACTCGGCTAGCCGGCCTCTTAAAGCGTGTGGAATGGCGAGTAAAATGCACTATTAAACTTCTATGATGGGGCAATCATAGAACCGATTAGATCATTTTATATTTTGTTTAATATATGATTTCAGGGAAATTCTATCACATTTGTTCAATTTACGTCGCTCATATTTCAGATAGCGTATTGCGCTAAGCGGCATCTCAAAGCGCATGAAATGGCGAGTAAAATGCACTATTGAACTTCTAGGGTTGTGCAAACAGAGACCCGATTAGATCATTTTATATTATGGTTAATTTAAGAATTCAGCACAATTCTATCACATTTGTTCAATTTAGGTCGCTCCTATTTCAAATAGCGTACTGGGCTAGGCGGCATCTTAGAGCGCATGAAATGACGAGTGAAATGCACTATTAAACTTCTAAGGTAAGGCAAACAGAGAAACGATTAGATCATTTTATATTACGGTTAATATAAGAATTCAGAGTAATTCTATCACATTTGTTCAACTTACGTCGCTCCTATTTCAGATAGCGTACTGGGCTAGGCGAAATCGTAAAGCGCGTGGAATGGCCAGTAAAATGCACTATTAACTTTCTATGGCAGGGCAATCAGAGGCCAGATTAGATCATTTTATATTTTGGTTAATATAAGATTTCAGGGAAATTCTATCACATTTGTTCAATTTACGTCGCTCATATTTCAGATAGCGTATTGGGCTAAGCGGCACCTCAAAGCGCCTGAAATGGCGAATAAAATGCACTATTAAACTTCTAGGGTAAGGCAAGCAGAGACCCGATTAGATCATTTTATATTATGGTTAATATAAGAATTCAGCGAAATTCTATCACATTTGTTCAATTTACGTCGCTCCTATTTCAGATAGCGTATTGAGCTAAGCGGCATCTCAAAGCGCATGAAATGACGAGCGGAATGCACTATTAAACTTCTATGATAGGGCAATCAGAGACCCAATTAGATCATTTTATATTTTGTTTAATATAAGATTTCAGGGAAATTCTATCACATTTGTTCAATTTACGTCGCTCCTATTTCAGATAGCGAATTGGGCTAATCGGCGACTCAAAGCGCATGAAATGTCGAGTGAAATGCAATATTAAACTTCCAGGGTAAGGCAAAGAGAGACCCTATTATATCATTTAATATTACGGTTAATATAAGAATTCAGCGAAATTCTATCACATTTGTTCAATTTACGTCACTCCTATTTCAGATAGCCTACTGGTCTAAGCAGCATCTTAAAGCGCGTGGAATGGCCAGTAAAATGCACTATTAAACTTCTAGGGTAGGGCGAACAGAGCCCCGATTAGATCATTTTACATTAAGGTTAATATAAGAATTCCGGGAAATTCCATCACATTTGTTCAATTTACGTCGCTCCTATTTCAAATAGCGTACTGGGCCAGGCGGCATCTTAGAGCGCATGAAATGACGAGTGAAATGCACTATTAAACTTCTAAGGTAAGGCAAACAGAGAACCGATTAGATCATTTTATATTACGGTTAATGTAAGAATTCAGAGTAATTCTGTCACATTTGTTCAAATTACGTCGCTCCTATTTCAGATAGCGTACTAGGCTAGGCGGCATCTTAAAGCGCCTGGAATGGGGAGTAAAATGCACTATTAAACTTCTAGGGTAGGGCAAACGGAGACCCGATTAGATCATTTCATATTATGGTTAATTTAAGAATTTAGCAAGATTCTATCACATTTGTTCAATTTACGTCGCTCATATTTCAGATAGCACATTGGGATAAGCGGCATCTCAAAGCGCATGAAATGGCGAGCAAAATGCACTATTAAACTTCTAGGGTAAGGCAAACAGAGACACGATTAGATAATTTTACATTAAGGTGAATATAAGAATTCAGCGTAATTCTGTCACATTTGTTCAATTTACGTCGCTCCTATTTCAGACAGCGTACTGGGCTAGGCGGCATCTTAAAGCGCGTGGAATGGCGAGTAAAATTCACTATTAACCTTCTATGATAGGGCAGTCAGAGACCAGATTAGATCATTTTATACTTCGGTTAATATAAGAATTCAGCGAAATTCTATCACATTTGTTCAATTTACGTCGCTCCTATTTCAGATAGCGTATTGGGCTAAGCGGCATCTCAAAGCGCATGAAATGGCGAGTGAAATGCACTATTATACTTCTAGGGTAGGGCGAATAGAGGCCCGAAGAGATCATTTTACATTAAGGTGAATATAAGAATTCAGCGTAATTCTGTCACATTTGTTCAAGTTACGTCGCTCCTATTTCAGATAGCGTATTGGGTTAAGCGTCATCTCAAAGCGCATGAAATGACGAGTGAAATGCACTATTAATCTTCTAGGGTAGGGCGAACAGAGCCCCGATTAGGTCATTTTACATTAAGGTTAATATAAGAATTCAGCGAAATTCTATCACATTTGTTCAATTTACGTCGCTCCTATTTCAGATAGCCCATTGGGCTAAGCGGCATCTCAAAGCGCATGAAATGGCGAGAAAATGCACTATTAAACTTCTAGGATAAGCCAAACAGAGACCCGATCAGATCATTTTATATTACGGTTAATATAAGAATTCAGCGTAATTCTATCACATTTGTTCAACTTACGTCGCTCCTATTTCAGATAGCATACTTGGCTAGGCGGCATCTTAAAGGGCGTGGAATGGCGAGTAAAATGCACTACTAAACTTCTATGATAGGGCAATCAGAGACCTGATTAGATCATTTTATATTTTGTTTAATATAAGATTTCAGCGACGTTCTATCACATTTGTTCAATTTACGTCGCTCCTATTTCAGATAGCGTATTGGGCTAAGCGGCATCTCAAAGCGCATGAAATGGCGAGTAAAATGCGCTATTATACTTCTAGGATAAGGCAAACAGCGACCCGATTAGATCATTTTATATTACGGTTAATATAAGAATTCAGCGTAATTCTATCACATTTGTTCAAGTTACGTCGCTCCTATTTCAGATAGCGTACTGGGCTAGGCGGCATCTTAAAGCGCGTGGAATGGCGAGTAAAATGCACTACTAATCTTCTATGATAGGGCAATCAGAGACCCGATTACATCATTTTATATTTCGATTAATATATGATTTCAGGGAAATTCTATCACATTTGTTCAATTTACGTCGCTCCTATTTCAGATAGCCTATTGGGCTAAGCGGCATCTCAGAGCGCATGAAATGGGGACTAAAATGCACTATTAAACTTCTAGGCTAGGGCGAACAGAGACCCGATTAGATCATTTTACATTTTGGTTAATAAAAGAATTCAGCGAAATTCTATCACATTTGTTCAATTTACGTCGCTCCTATTTCAGATAGCATATTGGGCTAAGCGGCATCTCAAAGCGCATGAAATGACGGGTGAAATGCACTATTAAGCTTCTAGGGTGGGGCGAACAGAGACCCGATTAGATCATTTTACATTAAGGTTAATATAAGAATCCACGGAAATTCTATCACATTTGTTCAATTTACGTCGCTCCTGTTCCAGATAGCGTATTGGGCTATGCAGCATTTCAAAGCGCATGAAATAGCGAGTGAAATGCACTATCAAACTTCTAGGATAAGGCAAACAGAGGCCCGAATAGATCATTTTATATTACGGTTAGTATAAGAATGCAGCGTAATTCTATCACATTTGTTCATCTTACGTCGCTCCTATTTCAGATAGCGTACTAGTCTAGGCGGCATCTTAAAGCGCGTGGAAGGGCGAGTAAAATGCACTACTAAACTTCTATGATAGAGCAATCAGAGACCCGATTAGTTCATCTTATATTTTGTTTAATATAAGATTTCAGGGAAATTCTATCACATTTGTTCAATTTACGTCGCTCATATTTCAGATAGCTTATTGGGCTAAGAGGCATCTCAAAGCGCATGAAATGGCGAGTGAAATGCACCATTAGACTTCTATGGTAGGGCGAACAGAGACCCGATTAGATCATTTTATATTATGGTTAATTTAAGAATTCAGCAAAATTCTATCACAATTGTTCAATTTACGTCGTTCCTATTACAGATAGCGTACTGGGCTCGGCGGCATCTTAAAGCGCGTGGAATGGCGAGTAAAATGCACTACTAAACTTCTATGATAGGGCAATCAGAGACCCGATCAGATCATTTTATATTATGGTTAATAAAAGAATTCAGCGAAATTCTATCACATTTGTTCAATTTACGTCGCTCCTATTTCAGATACCATATTGGGCTAAGCGGCATCTCAAAGCGCGTGGAATGGCGAGTAAAATGCACTATTAAACTTCTAGGGTAGGGCAAACAGAGACCCGATTAGATCATTTTATATTATAGTTAATTTAAGAATTCAGCGAAATTCTATCACATTTGTTCAATTTACGTCGCTCCTATTTCAGATAGCGTATTTGGCTAAGCGGCATCTCAAAGCGCATGAAATGGCGAGTCAAATGCAATACTAAACTTCTAGGATAAGGCAAACAGAGACCCCATTAGAACATTTTATATTTTGGTTAATATGAGAATTCAGCGAAATTCTATCACATCTGTTCAATTTACGTCGCTCCTATATCAGATAGCGTACTGGGCTAGGCGGCATCTTAAAGCGCATGAAATGGCGAGTAAAATGCACTACTAAACTTCTAGGCTAGGGCGAACAGAGACCCGATTAGATCATTTTACATTAAGGTTAATATAAGAATTCAGCATAATTCTATCACATTTGTTCAACTTACGTCGCTCCTATTTCAGATAGCATACTGGGCTAGGCGGCATCTGAAATCGCGTGGAATGGCGAGTAAAATGCACTACTAAACTTCTATGATAGGGCAACCAGAGACCCGATTAGATCATTTTATATTCTGTTTAATACAAGAATTCAGCGAAATTCTATCACATTGGTCAATTTACGTCGCTCCTATTTCAGATAGCTTATTGGGCTAAGCGGCATCCCAAAGCGCATGAAATGACGAGTGAAGTGCACTATTAAACTTCTAGGGTCGCGCGAACAGAAACCCGATTAGATCATTTTACATTAAGGTTAATATAAGAATTCAGCGAAATTCTATCACATTTGTTGAATTTACGTCGCCCCTATTTCAGATTGCGTATTGGGCAAAGCGGCATCTCAAAGCGCATGAAATGACGAGTGAAATGCACTCTTAAACTTCTAGGGTAGGGCGAACAGAGACCCGATTAGATCATTTTTCATTAAGATTAATATATGAATTCAGCGAAATTCTATCACATTTGTGCAATTTACGTCGCTCATATTTCAGACAGCGTATTGGGATAAGCGGCATCTCAAAGCTGAAGAAATGGCGAGTAAAATGCAGTAATAAACTTCTAGGGTAGGGCAAACTGACACCCGATTAGATCATTTTATATTATGGTTAATGTAAGAATTCAGCGAAATTCTATCACATTTCTTCAATTTACGTCGCTCCTATTTCAGATAGCGTATTGGGCTAAGCGGCATCTCAAAGCGCATGAAATGGCGAGTAAAATGCACTATTAAATTTCCAGGGTAGGGCAAACAGAGACCCGATTAGATCATGTTATATTATGGGTCATTTAAGAATTCAGCGAGATTCTATCACATTTGTTCAATTTACGTCGCTCCTATTTCAGACAGCGTACTGTGCTAGGCGGCATCTTAAAGCGCGTGGAAGGGCGACTAAAATGATCCACTAAACTTCTATGATAGGGCAATCAGAGACCCGATTAGATCATTTTATATTTTGGTTATTAAAAGAATTCAGCGAAATTCTATCACATTTGTTCAATTGACGTCGCTCCTATTTCAGATAGCGTATTGGGCTAAACGGCATCTCAAAGCGCATGAAATGACGAGTGAAATGCACTATTAAAATTCTATGATTGGGCAAACAGAGGCCCGATTAGGTCATTTTATATTTTGGTTAATACAAGAATTCAGCGAAATTCTATCACATTTGTTCCATTTACGTCGCTCCTATTTCAGATAGCTTATTGGGCTAAGCGGCATCCCAAAGCGCATGAAATGGCGAGTCAAATGCACTGTTAAATTTCTATGGTAGGGCAAACAGCGACCCGATTAGATCATTTTATATTATGGTTAATTTAAGAATTCTGCAAAATTCTATCACATTTGTTCAATTTACGTCGTTCCTGTTTCAGATAGCATACTGGGCTAAGCGGCATCTCAAAGCGCATGAAATTACGAGTGAAATGCACTACTAAACTTCTAGGGTAGGGCGAACAGAGATCCGATTAGATCATTTTACATTAAGGTTAATATAAGAATTCCGCGTAATTCTATCACATTTGTTCAACTTACGTCGCTCCTATTTCAGATAGCGTACTGGGCTAGGCGGCATCTTAAAGCGCGTGGAATGGCGAGTAAAATGCACTACTAAACTTCTATGATAGGGCAATCAGAGACCCGATTAGATCATTTTATATTTTGTTTAATATCAGATTTCAGGGAAATTGTATCACATTTGTTCAATTTACGTCGCTCCTGTTTCAGATAGCGTATTCGGCTAAGCGGCATCTCAAAGCGCATGAAATGGCGAATAAAATGCACTATTAAACTTCTAGGCTAGGGCGAACAGAGACCCGATCAGATCATTTTATATTATGGTTAATAAAAGAATTCAGGGAAATTCTATTACATTTTTCAATTTACGTCGCTCCTACTTCAGATAGCGTATTGTGCTATGCGGCTTCTCAAAGCGCATGAAATGGCGAGTAAAATGCACTATTAAACTTCTAGGGTAGGGCAAACAGAGACCCGATTAGATCATTTTAGATTATGGTTAATTTAAGAATTCAGCAAAATTCTATCACATTTGTTCAATTTACGTCGCTCCTATTTCAGATAGCGTATTGGGCTAAGCGGCATCTCAAAGCGCATGAAATGACGAGCGGAATGCACTATTAAACTTCTATGATAGGGCAATCAGAGACCCAATTAGATCATTTTATATTTTGTTTAATATAAGATTTCAGGGAAATTCTATCACATTTGTTCAATTTACGTCGCTCCTATTTCAGATAGCGAATTGGGCTAATCGGCGACTCAAAGCGCATGAAATGTCGAGTGAAATGCAATATTAAACTTCCAGGGTAAGGCAAAGAGAGACCCTATTATATCATTTAATATTACGGTTAATATAAGAATTCAGCGAAATTCTATCACATTCGTTCAATTTACGTCACTCCTATTTCAGATAGCCTACTGGTCTAAGCAGCATCTTAAAGCGCGTGGAATGGCCAGTAAAATGCACTATTAAACTTCTAGGGTAGGGCGAACAGAGCCCCGATTAGATCATTTTACATTAAGGTTAATATAAGAATTCCGGGAAATTCCATCACATTTGTTCAATTTACGTCGCTCCTATTTCAAATAGCGTACTGGGCTAGGCGGCATCTTAGAGCGCATGAAATGGCGAGTGAAATGCACTATTAAACTTCTAAGGTAAGGCAAACAGAGAACCGATTAGATCATTTTATATTACGGTTAATGTAAGAATTCAGAGTAATTCTGTCACATTTGTTCAAATTACGTCGCTCCTATTTCAGATAGCGTACTAGGCTAGGGGGCATCTTAAAGCGCCTGGAATGGGGAGTAAAATGCACTATTAAACTTCTACGGTAGGGCAAACGGAGACCCGATTAGATCATTTCATATTATGGTTAATTTAAGAATTTAGCAAAATTCTATCACATTTGTTCAATTTACGTCGCTCCTATTTCAGTTAGCGTATTCGGCTAAGCGGAATCTCAAAGCGCATGAAATTGCGAGTAAAATGCCCTATTAAACTTCTAGGTTAGAGCGAACAGACACCCGATTAGATCATTTTATATTATGGTTAATTTAAGAATTCAGCGAAATTCTATCACATTTGTTGAATTTACGTCGCCCCTATTTCAGATTGCGTATTGGGCAAAGCGGCATCTCAAAGCGCATGAAATGACGAGTGAAATGCACTCTTAAACTTCTAGGGTAGGGCGAACAGAGACCCGATTAGATCATTTTTCATTAAGATTAATATATGAATTCAGCGAAATTCTATCACATCTGTGCAATTTACGTCGCTCATATTTCAGACAGCGTAATGGGATAAGCGGCATCTCAAAGCTGAAGAAATGGCGAGTAAAATGCAGTAATAAACTTCTAGGGTAGGGCAAACTGACACCCGATTAGATCATTTTATATTATGGTTAATGTAAGAATTCAGCGAAATTCTATCACATTTCTTCAATTTACGTCGCTCCTATTTCAGATAGCGTATTGGGCTAAGCGGCATCTCAAAGCGCATGAAATGGCGAGTAAAATGCACTATTAAATTTCCAGGGTAGGGCAAACAGAGACCCGATTAGATCATGTTATATTATGGGTCATTTAAGAATTCAGCGAGATTCTATCACATTTGTTCAATTTACGTCGCTCCTATTTCAGACAGCGTACTGTGCTAGGCGGCATCTTAAAGCGCGTGGAAGGGCGACTAAAATGATCCACTAAACTTCTATGATAGGGCAATCAGAGACCCGATTAGATCATTTTATATTTTGGTTATTAAAAGAATTCAGCGAAATTCTATCACATTTGTTCAATTGACGTCGCTCCTATTTCAGATAGCGTATTGGGCTAAACGGCATCTCAAAGCGCATGAAATGACGAGTGAAATGCACTATTAAAATTCTATGATTGGGCAAACAGAGGCCCGATTAGGTCATTTTATATTTTGGTTAATACAAGAATTCAGCGAAATTCTATCACATTTGTTCCATTTACGTCGCTCCTATTTCAGATAGCTTATTGGGCTAAGCGGCATCCCAAAGCGCATGAAATGGCGAGTCAAATGCACTGTTAAATTTCTATGGTAGGGCAAACAGCGACCCGATTAGATCATTTTATATTATGGTTAATTTAAGAATTCTGCAAAATTCTATCACATTTGTTCAATTTACGTCGTTCCTGTTTCAGATAGCATACTGGGCTAAGCGGCATCTCAAAGCGCATGAAATTACGAGTGAAATGCACTACTAAACTTCTAGGGTAGGGCGAACAGAGATCCGATTAGATCATTTTACATTAAGGTTAATATAAGAATTCCGCGTAATTCTATCACATTTGTTCAACTTACGTCGCTCCTATTTCAGATAGCGTACTGGGCTAGGCGGCATCTTAAAGCGCGTGGAATGGCGAGTAAAATGCACTACTGAACTTCTATGATAGGGCAATCAGAGACCCGATTAGATCATTTTATATTTTGTTTAATATCAGATTTCAGGGAAATTGTATCACATTTGTTCAATTTACGTCGCTCCTGTTTCAGATAGCGTATTCGGCTAAGCGGCATCTCAAAGCGCATGAAATGGCGAATAAAATGCACTATTGAACTTCTAGGCTAGGGCGAACAGAGACCCGATCAGATCATTTTATATTATGGTTAATAAAAGAATTCAGGGAAATTCTATTACATTTTTCAATTTACGTCGCTCCTACTTCAGATAGCGTATTGTGCTATGCGGCTTCTCAAAGCGCATGAAATGGCGAGTAAAATGCACTATTAAACTTCTAGGGTAGGGCAAACAGAGACCCGATTAGATCATTTTAGATTATGGTTAATTTAAGAATTCAGCAAAATTCTATCACATTTGTTCAATTTACGTCGCTCCTATTTCAGATAGCGTATTGGGCTAAGCGGCATCTCAAAGCGCATGAAATGACGAGCGGAATGCACTATTAAACTTCTATGATAGGGCAATCAGAGACCCAATTAGATCATTTTATATTTTGTTTAATATAAGATTTCAGGGAAATTCTATCACATTTGTTCAATTTACGTCGCTCCTATTTCAGATAGCGAATTGGGCTAATCGGCGACTCAAAGCGCATGAAATGTCGAGTGAAATGCAATATTAAACTTCCAGGGTAAGGCAAAGAGAGACCCTATTATATCATTTAATATTACGGTTAATATAAGAATTCAGCGAAATTCTATCACATTCGTTCAATTTACGTCACTCCTATTTCAGATAGCCTACTGGTCTAAGCAGCATCTTAAAGCGCGTGGAATGGCCAGTAAAATGCACTATTAAACTTCTAGGGTAGGGCGAACAGAGCCCCGATTAGATCATTTTACATTAAGGTTAATATAAGAATTCCGGGAAATTCCATCACATTTGTTCAATTTACGTCGCTCCTATTTCAAATAGCGTACTGGGCTAGGCGGCATCTTAGAGCGCATGAAATGGCGAGTGAAATGCACTATTAAACTTCTAAGGTAAGGCAAACAGAGAACCGATTAGATCATTTTATATTACGGTTAATGTAAGAATTCAGAGTAATTCTGTCACATTTGTTCAAATTACGTCGCTCCTATTTCAGATAGCGTACTAGGCTAGGGGGCATCTTAAAGCGCCTGGAATGGGGAGTAAAATGCACTATTAAACTTCTACGGTAGGGCAAACGGAGACCCGATTAGATCATTTCATATTATGGTTAATTTAAGAATTTAGCAAAATTCTATCACATTTGTTCAATTTACGTCGCTCCTATTTCAGTTAGCGTATTCGGCTAAGCGGAATCTCAAAGCGCATGAAATTGCGAGTAAAATGCCCTATTAAACTTCTAGGTTAGAGCGAACAGACACCCGATTAGATCATTTTATATTATGGTTAATTTAAGAATTCAGCGAAATTCTATCACATTTGTTGAATTTACGTCGCCCCTATTTCAGATTGCGTATTGGGCAAAGCGGCATCTCAAAGCGCATGAAATGACGAGTGAAATGCACTCTTAAACTTCTAGGGTAGGGCGAACAGAGACCCGATTAGATCATTTTTCATTAAGATTAATATATGAATTCAGCGAAATTCTATCACATCTGTGCAATTTACGTCGCTCATATTTCAGACAGCGTAATGGGATAAGCGGCATCTCAAAGCTGAAGAAATGGCGAGTAAAATGCAGTAATAAACTTCTAGGGTAGGGCAAACTGACACCCGATTAGATCATTTTATATTATGGTTAATGTAAGAATTCAGCGAAATTCTATCACATTTCTTCAATTTACGTCGCTCCTATTTCAGATAGCGTATTGGGCTAAGCGGCATCTCAAAGCGCATGAAATGGCGAGTAAAATGCACTATTAAATTTCCAGGGTAGGGCAAACAGAGACCCGATTAGATCATGTTATATTATGGGTCATTTAAGAATTCAGCGAGATTCTATCACATTTGTTCAATTTACGTCGCTCCTATTTCAGACAGCGTATTGGGCTAAGCGGCATCTCAAAGCGCATGAAATGGCGAGTAAAATGCACTATTAAATTTCCAGGGTAGGGCAAACAGAGACCCGATTAGATCATGTTATATTATGGTTCATTTAAGAATTCAGCGAAATTCTATCACATTTGTTCAATTTACGTCGCTCCTATTTCAGACAGCGTACTGTGCTAGGCGGCATCTTAAAGCGCGTGGAAGGGCGACTAAAATGATCCACTAAACTTCTATGATAGGGCAATCAGAGACCCGATTAGATCATTTTATATTTTGGTTATTAAAAGAATTCAGCGAAATTCTATCACATTTGTTCAATTGACGTCGCTCCTATTTCAGATAGCGTATTGGGCTAAACGGCATCTCAAAGCGCATGAAATGACGAGTGAAATGCACTATTAAAATTCTATGATTGGGCAAACAGAGGCCCGATTAGGTCATTTTATATTTTGGTTAATACAAGAATTCAGCGAAATTCTATCACATTTGTTCCATTTACGTCGCTCCTATTTCAGATAGCTTATTGGGCTAAGCGGCATCCCAAAGCGCATGAAATGGCGAGTCAAATGCACTGTTAAATTTCTATGGTAGGGCAAACAGCGACCCGATTAGATCATTTTATATTATGGTTAATTTAAGAATTCTGCAAAATTCTATCACATTTGTTCAATTTACGTCGTTCCTGTTTCAGATAGCATACTGGGCTAAGCGGCATCTCAAAGCGCATGAAATTACGAGTGAAATGCACTACTAAACTTCTAGGGTAGGGCGAACAGAGATCCGATTAGATCATTTTACATTAAGGTTAATATAAGAATTCCGCGTAATTCTATCACATTTGTTCAACTTACGTCGCTCCTATTTCAGATAGCGTACTGGGCTAGGCGGCATCTTAAAGCGCGTGGAATGGCGAGTAAAATGCACTACTAAACTTCTATGATAGGGCAATCAGAGACCCGATTAGATCATTTTATATTTTGTTTAATATCAGATTTCAGGGAAATTGTATCACATTTGTTCAATTTACGTCGCTCCTGTTTCAGATAGCGTATTCGGCTAAGCGGCATCTCAAAGCGCATGAAATGGCGAATAAAATGCACTATTAAACTTCTAGGCTAGGGCGAACAGAGACCCGATCAGATCATTTTATATTATGGTTAATAAAAGAATTCAGGGAAATTCTATTACATTTTTCAATTTACGTCGCTCCTACTTCAGATAGCGTATTGTGCTATGCGGCTTCTCAAAGCGCATGAAATGGCGAGTAAAATGCACTATTAAACTTCTAGGGTAGGGCAAACAGAGACCCGATTAGATCATTTTAGATTATGGTTAATTTAAGAATTCAGCAAAATTCTATCACATTTGTTCAATTTACGTCGCTCCTATTTCAGATAGCGTATTGGGCTAAGCGGCATCTCAAAGCGCATGAAATGACGAGCGGAATGCACTATTAAACTTCTATGATAGGGCAATCAGAGACCCAATTAGATCATTTTATATTTTGTTTAATATAAGATTTCAGGGAAATTCTATCACATTTGTTCAATTTACGTCGCTCCTATTTCAGATAGCGAATTGGGCTAATCGGCGACTCAAAGCGCATGAAATGTCGAGTGAAATGCAATATTAAACTTCCAGGGTAAGGCAAAGAGAGACCCTATTATATCATTTAATATTACGGTTAATATAAGAATTCAGCGAAATTCTATCACATTTGTTCAATTTACGTCACTCCTATTTCAGATAGCCTACTGGTCTAAGCAGCATCTTAAAGCGCGTGGAATGGCCAGTAAAATGCACTATTAAACTTCTAGGGTAGGGCGAACAGAGCCCCGATTAGATCATTTTACATTAAGGTTAATATAAGAATTCCGGGAAATTCCATCACATTTGTTCAATTTACGTCGCTCCTATTTCAAATAGCGTACTGGGCTAGGCGTCATCTTAGAGCGCATGAAATGGCGAGTGAAATGCACTATTAAACTTCTAAGGTAAGGCAAACAGAGAACCGATTAGATCATTTTATATTACGGTTAATGTAAGAATTCAGAGTAATTCTGTCACATTTGTTCAAATTACGTCGCTCCTATTTCAGATAGCGTACTAGGCTAGGGGGCATCTTAAAGCGCCTGGAATGGGGAGTAAAATGCACTATTAAACTTCTACGGTAGGGCAAACGGAGACCCGATTAGATCATTTCATATTATGGTTAATTTAAGAATTTAGCAAAATTCTATCACATTTGTTCAATTTACGTCGCTCCTATTTCAGTTAGCGTATTCGGCTAAGCGGAATCTCAAAGCGCATGAAATTGCGAGTAAAATGCCCTATTAAACTTCTAGGTTAGAGCGAACAGACACCCGATTAGATCATTTTATATTATGGTTAATTTAAGAATTCAGCGAAAATCTATCACATTTGTTCAATTTACGTCGCTCCTATTTCAGATAGCGTATTGGGCTAAGCGGCATGTCAAAGCGCATGAAATGGCGAGTAAAATGCGCTATTAAACTTCTAGGATAAGGCAAACAGAGACCCGATTAGATCATTTTATATTACGGTTATTATAAGAATTCAGCGTAATTCTATCACATTTGTTCAACTTACGTCGCTCCTATTTCAGATAGCGTATTGTGCTAAGCGGCATCTCAAAGCGCATGAAATGGCGAGTAAAATGCACTCCTAAACTTCTATGATAGGGCAATCAGAGACCCGATTAGATCATTTTATATTATGGTTAATTTAAGAATTCAGCAAACTTCTATCACATTTGTTCAATTTACGTCGCTCCTATTTCAGATAGCGTACTGGGCTAGGCGGCATCTTAAAGCGCGTGGAATGGCGAGTAAAATGCACTATTAAAATTCTATGATAGGGCAATCAGAGACCCGATTAGATCATTTTATATTTTGGTTTATATAAGAATTCAGCGAAATTCTATCACATTTGTTCAATTTACGTCGCTCATATTTCAGATAGCGTATTGGGCTAAGGGCAGCTCAAAGCGCATGAAATGGCGATTACATGCACTATTAAAGTTCTAGGTTAGGGCGAACAGAGACCCGATTAGTTTATTTCACATTATGGTTAATAAAAGGATTCAGCGAAATTCTATCACATTTGTTGAATTTACATCGTTCCTATTTCAGATAGCGTATTGGGCTATGCGGCATCTCAATGCGCATGAAATGACGAGTACAATGCACTATTAAACTTCTAGGTTGGAGCAAACAGAGACCCGACTACATCATTTTATATTATGGTTAATTTAAGAATTCAGCAAAATTCTATCACATTTGTTCAATTCACATCGCTCCTATTTCAGATAGCGTATTGGGCTAAGCGGCATCTCAAAGCGCATGAAATGATGAGTAAAATGCACTATTAAATTTCTAGGGTAGGGCAAGCAGAGACCCGATTAGATCATTCTATATTATGGTTAATTTAAGAATTCAGCGAAATTCTATCACATTTGTCCAACCTACGTCGCTCCTATTTCAGATAGCGTATTGGGCTAAGCGGCATCTCAAAGCGCATGAAATGACGAGTGAAGTGCACTATTAAACTTCTAGGGTAGGGCGAACAGAGACCCGATTAGATCATTTTACATAATGGTTAATAAAAGAATTCAGCGAAATTCTATCACATTTGTTCAATTTACATCGCTCCTATTTCAGATAACGTATTGGGCTAAGCGGCATCTCAAAGCGCATGAAATGTCGAATAAAATGCATTATCAAACTTCTAGGCTAGGGCAAACAGAGACCCGATTACATCATTTTACATTAAGGTTAATATAAGAATTCAGGGAAATTCAATCACATTTGTTCAATTTACGTCGCACCTATTTCAGATAGCGTATTGGGCTAAGCAGCATTTCAAAGCGCATGAAATGGCGAGTAAAATGCACTATTAAAATTCTAGGATAAGCCAAACAGAGACCCGATTAGATCATTTTACATTATGGTTAATAAAAGAATTCAGCGAAATTCTATCACATTTGTTCAACTTACGCCGCTCCTGCTTGAGATAGCGTACTGGACTAGGCGGCACCTTAAAGCGCGTGGAATGGCGAGTAAAATGCAGTACTAAACTTCTATGATAGGGCAATCGGAGACCCGGTTAGATCATTTTATATTTTGTTTAATATAAGATTTCAGGGAAATTCTATGACATTTGTTCAATTTACGTCGCTCCTATTTCAGGTAGCGCATTGGGCTAAGCGGCATCTCAAAGCGCATGAAATGTCGAATAAAATGCACTATTAAACTTCTAGGCTAGGGCAAACAGAGACCCGATTACATCATTTTACATTAAGGTTATTATAAGAATTCAGGGAAATTCTATCACATTTGTTCAATTTACGTCGCTCCTATTTCAGATAGCGTATTGGGCTAAGCGGCATCTCAAAGCGCATGTAATGGCGAGTAAAATGCACTATTAAACTTCTAGGGTATGGCAAACAGGGACCCGAGTAGATCATTTTATATTACGGTTAATATAAGAATTCAGCGAAATTCTATCACATTTGTTCAATTTAAGTCTCTCCTATTTCAGATAGCGCAGTGTGCTAAGCGGCATCTCAAAGCGCATGAAATGACGAGTGAAATGCACTATTAAACTTCTAGGGTAAGGGAAAGAGAGTCCCGATTAGATCATTTCATATTACGGTTAGTATAATAGTTAAGAGTAATTCTATCACATTTGTTCAATTTACGTTGCTCCTATTTCAGATATCGTACTGGGCTTGGCGGAATCTTAAAGCGCGTGGAATGACGAGTGAAGTGCACTATTAAACTTCTAGGATAAGGCAAACAGAGACCCGATTAGATCATTTTATATTACGGTTAATATAAGAATGCAGCGTAATTCTATCACATTTGTTCAACTTACGTCGCTCCTATTTCAGATATCGTACTGGGATAGGCGGCATCTTAAAGCGCGTGGAATGGCGAGTAAAAGGCACTACTAAACTTCTATGATAGGGCAATCAGAGACCCGATTAGATCATTTTATATTTTGTTTAATATAAGAATTCAGCGGAATTCTATCACATTTGTTCAACTTACGTCGCTCCTATTTCAGATAGCGTATTGGGCTAACCGGCATCTCGAAGGGCATGAAATGGCGAGTAAAATGCACTATTAAACTTCTAGGCTAGGGCGAACAGAGACCCGATTAGATCATTTTATATTACGGTTAATATAAGAATTCAGCGTAATTCTATCACATTTGTTCAACGTACGTCGCTCCTATTTCAGATAGCGTATTGGGATAAGCGGCATCGAAAAGCGCATGAAATGACGAGTGAAATGCACTGTTAAACTTCTAGGGTAGGGCAAACAGAGACCCGATTAGATCATTCGTTATTATGGTTAATTTAAGAATTCAGCGAAATTCTATCACATTTGTTCAATTTATGTCGCTCCTATTTCAGATAGCGTATTGGGCTAAGCGGCATCTCGAAGCGCATGAAATGGCGAGTATAATGCACTATTAAGCTTCTAGGGTAAGGCAAACAGAGGCCCGATTACATCATTTTATATTACGGTTAATATAAGAATGCAGCGTAATTCTATCACATTTGTTCAACTTACGTCGCTCATATTTCAGATAGCGTACTGGGCTAGGCGGCATCTTAAAGCTCGTGGAATGGCGAGTAAAATGCACTACTAATCTTCTATGATACGGCAATCAGAGACCCGATTAGATCATTTTATATTTTGTTTAATATAAGATTTCAGGGAAATTCTATCACATTTGTCCAATTTACGTCGCTCCCATTTCAGATAGCGTATTGGGCGAAGCGGCATCTCAAAGCGCATGAAATGGCGACTAAAATGCACTATTAAACTTCTAGGGTAGGGCAAGCAGAGACCCGATTAGATCATTTTATATTATTGTTAATTTAAGAATTCAGCGAAATTCTATCACATTTGTTCAATTTACGTCGCTCCTATTTCAGATAGCGTACTGGGTTCGGCCGCATCTTAAAGCGCGTGGAATGGCGAGTGAAATGCACTATTAGACTTCTATGGTAGGGCGAACAGAGACCCTATTAGATCATTTTATATTATGGTTAATTTAAGAATTCAGCGAAATTCTATAACATTTGTTCAATTTACGTCGCTCCTATTTCAGATAGCGTATTGGGCTATGCGGCATCTCAAAGCGCATGAAATGACGAGTAAAATGCACTGTTAAACTTCTATGATAGGGCAAACAGAGGCCCGATTACATCATTTTACATTAAGGTTAATATAAGAATTCAGGGAAATTCTATCACATTTGTTCAATTTACGTCGCTCCTATTCCAGATAGCGTATTGGGCTAAGCGGCATCTCATAGCGCATGAAATGGCGAGTAAAATGCACTATTAAACTTCTATGGTAGGGCGAACAGAGACACGAGAAGATCATTTTACATTAAGGTTAATATAAGAATTCGGGGAAATTCTATCACATTTGTTCAATTTACGTCGCTCCTATTCCAGATAGCGTATTGGGCTATGCGGCATCTCAAAGCACATGAAATGGCGAGTAAAATGCACTCTTAAACTTCTAGGCTAGGGCGAACAGAGACCCGATCAGATCATTTTACATTATGGTTAATAAAAGAATTCAGCGAAATTCTATCACATTTGTTCAACTTACGTCGCTCCTATTTCAGATAGCGTATTGGGCTAAGCGGCATCTCAAAGCGCATGAAATGGCGAGTAAAATGCACTATTAGATTTCTATGGTAGGGCGTACAGAGACCCGATTAGATCATTTTATATTATGGTTAATTTAAGAATTCAGCAAAATTCTATCACATTTGTTCAATTTACGTCGCTCCTATTTCAGATACCGTACTGGGCTCGGCGGCATCTTAAAGCGCGTGGAATGTCGAGTGAAATGCACTATTAGACTTCTATGGTAGGGCGAACAGAGACCAGATTAGATCATTTTACATTAAGGTTAATATAAGAATTCAGTGAAATTCTATCACACTTGTTCAATTTACGTCGCTCCTATTTCAGATAGCGTATTGGGCTAAGCGGCATTTCAAAGCGCATGAAATGGCGAGTATAATGCACTATTAAACTTCTAGGGTAGGGCAAACAGAGACCCGATTAGATCATTTTATATTATGGTTAATTTAAGAATTCAGCAAAATTCTATCACATTTGTTCAATGTACGTCGCTCCTATTTCGGATAGCGTACTGGGCTAGGCGGCACCCTAAAGCGCGTGGAGTGGCGAGTAAAATGCACTATTAATCTTCTATGATAGCGCAAACAGAGACCCGATTAGATCATTTTATATTACGGTTAATATAAGAATGCAGCGTGATTCTATCACATTTGTTCAATTTACGTCGCTCGTATCTCAGATAGCTTATTGTGCTTAGCGGCATCTCAAAGCGCATGAAATGACGAGTGAAATGCACTATTAAACTTCTAGGGTAGGGCAAACAGAGACCCGATTAGATCATTTTATGTTATGGTTAATTTAAGAATTCAGCGAAATTCTATCACATTTGTTCAACTTACGTTGCTCCTAATTTAGATAGCGTACTGGGCTGGGCGGCATCTTAAAGCGCGTGGAATGGCGAGTAAAATGCACTGCTAAACTTCTATGATAGGGCAATCAGAGACCCGATTAGATCATTTTATATTTTGTTCAATATAAGATTTCAGGGAAATCTATCACATTTGTTCAATTTACGTCGCTCCTATTTCAGATAGCCTACTGGGCTAGGCGGCCTCATAAAGCGCATGAAACGACGAGTGAAATGCACTATTAAACTTCTAGGGTAGGGCCAACAGAGACTCGATTAGATCATTTTACATTAATGTTAATATGAGAATTCAGCGAAATTCTATCACATTTGTTCAATTTACGTCGCTCATATTTCAGATAACGTATTGGGCTAAGCGGCACCTCAAAGCGCAAGAAATGGCGAGTAAAATTCACTATTAAACTTCTAGGGTAGGGCAAACAGAGACCCGATTAGATCATTTTATATTATGGTTAATTTAAGAATTCAGCGAAATTCTACCACATTTGTTCAATTTACGTCGCTCCTATTTCAGATAGCGTATTGGGCTAAGCGGCATCTCAAAGCGCATGAAATGGCGAGTACAATGCACTATTAAACTTCTAGCGTAACGCAAACAGAGACCCGATTAGATCATTTTATATTACGGTTAATATAAGAATTCAGCGTAATTCTATCACATTTGTTCAACTTACGTCGCTCCTATTTCAGATAGCGTACTGGGCTAGACGGCATCTTAAAGCGCGTGGAAGGGCGAGTAAAATGCACTACGAAACTTCTATGATAGGGCAATCAGAGACCCGATTAGATCATTTTATATTTTGTTTAATATAAGATTTCAAGGAAATTCTATCACATTTGTTCAATTACCGTCGCTCCTATTACAGATAGCGTATTGGGCTAACCGGCACCTCAAAGCGCATGAATTGGCGAATAAAATGCACTATTAAACTTCTAGGCTAGGACGAATAGAGACCCGATTAGATCATTTTACATTATGGTTAATAAAAGAATTCAGCGAAATTCTATCACATTTGTTCAATTTACATTGCTCCTATTTCAGATAGCGTATTGGGCTATGCGGCATCTCAAAGCGCATGAAATGGCGAGTAGAATGCACTATTAAACTTTTAGGGTAGGGGCAAGCAGAAGACTCGATTAGATCATTTTATATTATGGTTAATTTAAGAATTCAACAAAATTCTGTCACATTTGTTCAATTTATGTCGCTCCTATTTCAGATAGCGTATTGGGCTAAGCGGTATCTCGAAGCGCGTGGAATGGCGAGTAAAATGCACTACTAATCTTCTATGATACGGCAATCAGAGACGCGATTAGATCATTTTTATATTTTGTTTAATATAAGATTTCAGGGAAATTCTATCACATTTGTTCAATTTACGTCGCTCCATTTCAGATAGCGTATTGGGCGAAGCGGCATCTCAAAGCGCATGAAATGGCGACTAAAATGCACTATTAAACTTCTATGGTAGGGCAAGCAGAGACCCCGATTAGATCATTTTATATTAAGGTTACTTTAAGAATTCAGCGAAATTCTATCACATTTGTTCAATTTACGTCGCTCCTATTTCAAATAGCTTATTGGGCGAAGCGGCGTCTCAAAGCGCATGAAATGACGAGTGAAATCACTATTAAACTTCTAGGGTAGGGCAAACAGAGACCCGATTAGATCATTTTATACTTTGGTGAATATAAGAATTCAGCGAAATTCTATCACATTTGTTCAATTTACGTCGCTCCTATTTCAGATAGTGTATTGGGCTAGGCGGCATCTCAAAGCGCATGAAATGACGAGTGAAATGCACTATTAAGCTTCTAGGGTAGGGCGAACAGAGACCCGATTAGATCATTTTACATTAAGGTTAATATAAGTATTCAGCGAGATTCTATCACATTTGTTCAATTTACGTCGCTCCTATTTCAGACAGCGTACTGGGCTAGGCGGCATCTTAAAGCGTGTGGACTGGGGAGTAAAATTCACTATTAACCTTCTATGATAGGGCAATCAGAGACCAGACTACATCATTTTATACTTTGGTTAATATAAGAATTCAGCGAAATTCTATCACATTTGTTCAATTTACGTCCCTCATATTTCAGATAGCGTATTGGGCTAAGCGGCATCTCAAAGCACATGAAATGGCGAGTAAAATGCACTATTATACTTCTAGGGTAGGGCAATCAGTGACCCGATTAGATCATTTCATATTTTGGTTAATATAAGAATTCAGAAAAATTCTATCGCATTTGTTCAATTTACGTCGCTCCTATTTCAGATAGCGTATTGGGCTAAGCGGCATCTCAAAGCGCATGAAATGGCGAGTAAAATGCACTGTTGAACTTCTAGGGTCGGGCAAACAGAGACCCGATTAGATCATTTCATATTTTGGTTAATATAAGACTTCAGCGTAATTCTATCACATTTGTTCAATTTACGTCGCTGATATTTCAGATAGCGTACTGGGCTAGGCGGCATCTCAAAGCGCATGAAATGACGAGTAAAATGCACTATTAAACATCTGGGGTAAGGCAAACAGAGACCCGATTAGATCATTTTATATTATGGTTAATTTAAGAATTCAGCAAAATTCTATCACATTTGTTCAATGTACGTCGCTCCTATTTCGGATAGCGTACTGGGCTAGGCGGCACCCTAAAGCGCGTGGAGTGGCGAGTAAAATGCACTATTAATCTTCTATGATAGCGCAATCAGAGACCCGATTAGATCATTTTATATTTTGGTTAATATAAGAATTCAGCGAAATTCTATCACATTTGTTCAATTTACGTCGCTCGTATCTCAGATAGCTTATTGTGCTTAGCGGCATCTCAAGCGCATGAAATGACGAGTGAAATGCACTATTAAACTTCTAGGGTAGGGCAAACAGAGACCCGATTAGATCATTTTATGTTATGGTTAATTTAAGAATTCAGCGAAATTCTATCACATTTGTTCAAATTACGTCGCTCCTAATTTAGATAGCGTACTGGGCTAGGCGGCATCTTAAAGCGCGTGGAATGGCGAGTAAAATGCACTGCTAAACTTCTATGATAGGGCAATCAGAGACCCGATTAGATCATTTTATATTTTGTTCAATATAAGATTTCAGGGAAATCTATCACATTTGTTCAATTTACGTCGCTCCTATTTCAGATAGCCTACTGGGCTAGGCGGCCTCATAAAGCGCATGAAACGACGAGTGAAATGCACTATTAAACTTCTAGGGTAGGGCGAACAGAGACTCGATTAGATCATTTTACATTAATGTTAATATGAGAATTCAGCGAAATTCTATCACATTTGTTCAATTTACGTCGCTCATATTTCAGATAACGTATTGGGCTAAGCGGCACCTCAAAGCGCAAGAAATGGCGAGTAAAATTCACTATTAAACTTCTAGGGTAGGGCAAACAGAGACCCGATTAGATCATTTTATATTATGGTTAATTTAAGAATTCAGCGAAATTCTACCACATTTGTTCAATTTACGTCGCTCCTATTTCAGATAGCGTATTGGGCTAAGCGGCATCTCAAAGCGCATGAAATGGCGAGTACAATGCACTATTAAACTTCTAGCGTAACGCAAACAGAGACCCGATTAGATCATTTTATATTACGGTTAATATAAGAATTCAGCGTAATTCTATCACATTTGTTCAACTTACGTCGCTCCTATTTCAGATAGCGTACTGGGCTAGACGGCATCTTAAAGCGCGTGGAAGGGGCGAGTAAAATGCACTACGAAACTTCTATGATAGGGCAATCAGAGACCCGATTAGATCATTTTATATTTTGTTTAATATAAGATTTCAAGAAATTCTATCACATTTGTTCAATTTACGTCGCTCCTATTACAGATAGCGTATTGGGCTAACCGGCATCTCAAAGCGCATGAATTGGCGAATAAAATGCACTATTAAACTTCTAGGCTAGGACGAATAGAGACCCGATTAGATCATTTTACATTATGGTTAATAAAAGAATTCAGCGAAATTCTATCACATTTGTTCAATTTACATTGCTCCTATTTCAGATAGCGTATTGGGCTATGCGGCATCTCAAAGCGCATGAAATGGCGAGTAGAATGCACTATTAAACTTTTAGGGTAGGGCAAGCAGAGACTCGATTAGATCATTTTATATTATGGTTAATTTAAGAATTCAACAAAATTCTATCACATTTGTTCAATTTATGTCGCTCCTATTTCAGATAGCGTATTGGGCTAAGCGGTATCTCGAAGCGCGTGGAATGGCGAGTAAAATGCACTACTAATCTTCTATGATACGGCAATCAGAGACGCGATTAGATCATTTTATATTTTGTTTAATATAAGATTTCAGGGAAATTCTATCACATTTGTCCAATTTACGTCGCTCCCATTTCAGATAGCGTATTGGGCGAAGCGGCATCTCAAAGCGCATGAAATGGCGACTAAAATGCACTATTAAACTTCTATGGTAGGGCAAGCAGAGACCAGATTAGATCATTTTATATTAAGGTTACTTTAAGAATTCAGCGAAATTCTAACACATTTGTTCAATTTACGTCGCTCCTATTTCAAATAGCTTATTGGGCGAAGCGGCGTCTCAAAGCGCATGAAATGACGAGTGAAATGCACTATTAAACTTCTAGGGTAGGGCAAACAGAGACCCGATTAGATCATTTTATACTTTGGTGAATATAAGAATTCAGCGAAATTCTATCACATTTGTTCAATTTACGTCGCTCCTATTTCAGATAGTGTATTGGGCTAGGCGGCATCTCAAAGCGCATGAAATGACGAGTGAAATGCACTATTAAGCTTCTAGGGTAGGGCGAACAGAGACCCGATTAGATCATTTTACATTAAGGTTAATATAAGTATTCAGCGAGATTCTATCACATTTGTTCAATTTACGTCGCTCCTATTTCAGACAGCGTACTGGGCTAGGCGGCATCTTAAAGCGTGTGGACTGGGGAGTAAAATTCACTATTAACCTTCTATGATAGGGCAATCAGAGACCAGACTACATCATTTTATACTTTGGTTAATATAAGAATTCAGCGAAATTCTATCACATTTGTTCAATTTACGTCCCTCATATTTCAGATAGCGTATTGGGCTAAGCGGCATCTCAAAGCACATGAAATGGCGAGTAAAATGCACTATTATACTTCTAGGGTAGGGCAATCAGTGACCCGATTAGATCATTTCATATTTTGGTTAATATAAGAATTCAGAAAAATTCTATCGCATTTGTTCAATTTACGTCGCTCCTATTTCAGATAGCGTATTGGGCTAAGCGGCATCTCAAAGCGCATGAAATGGCGAGTAAAATGCACTGTTAAAATTCTAGGGTCGGGCAAACAGAGACCCGATTAGATCATTTCATATTTTGGTTAATATAAGACTTCAGCGTAATTCTATCACATTTGTTCAATTTACGTCGCTGATATTTCAGATAGCGTACTGGGCTAGGCGGCATCTCAAAGCGCATGAAATGACGAGTAAAATGCACTATTAAACATCTGGGGTAAGGCAAACAGAGACCCGATTAGATCATTTTATATTATGGTTAATTTAAGAATTCAGCAAAATTCTATCACATTTGTTCAATGTACGTCGCTCCTATTTCGGATAGCGTACTGGGCTAGGCGGCACCCTAAAGCGCGTGGAGTGGCGAGTAAAATGCACTATTAATCTTCTATGATAGCGCAATCAGAGACCCGATTAGATCATTTTATATTTTGGTTAATATAAGAATTCAGCGAAATTCTATCACATTTGTTCAATTTACGTCGCTCGTATCTCAGATAGCTTATTGTGCTTAGCGGCATCTCAAAGCGCATGAAATGACGAGTGAAATGCACTATTAAACTTCTAGGGTAGGGCAAACAGAGACCCGATTAGATCATTTTATGTTATGGTTAATTTAAGAATTCAGCGAAATTCTATCACATTTGTTCAACTTACGTCGCTCCTAATTTAGATAGCGTACTGGGCTAGGCGGCATCTTAAAGCGCGTGGAATGGCGAGTAAAATGCACTGCTAAACTTCTATGATAGGGCAATCAGAGACCCGATTAGATCATTTTATATTTTGTTCAATATAAGATTTCAGGGAAATCTATCACATTTGTTCAATTTACGTCGCTCCTATTTCAGATAGCCTACTGGGCTAGGCGGCATCATAAAGCGCATGAAACGACGAGTGAAATGCACTATTAAACTTCTAGGGTAGGGCGAACAGAGACTCGATTAGATCATTTTACATTAATGTTAATATGAGAATTCAGCGAAATTCTATCACATTTGTTCAATTTACGTCGCTCATATTTCAGATAGCGTATTGGGCTAAGCGGCACCTCAAAGCGCAAGAAATGGCGAGTAAAATTCACTATTAAACTTCTAGGGTAGGGCAAACAGAGACCCGATTAGATCATTTTATATTATGGTTAATTTAAGAATTCAGCGAAATTCTACCACATTTGTTCAATTTACGTCGCTCCTATTTCAGATAGCGTATTGGGCTAAGCGGCATCTCAAAGCGCATGAAATGGCGAGTACAATGCACTATTAAACTTCTAGCGTAACGCAAACAGAGACCCGATTAGATCATTTTATATTACGGTTAATATAAGAATTCAGCGTAATTCTATCACATTTGTTCAACTTACGTCGCTCCCTATTTCAGATAGCGTACTGGGCTAGACGGCATCTTAAAGCGCGTGGAAGGGCGAGTAAAATGCACTACGAAACTTCTATGATAGGGCAATCAGAGACCCGATTAGATCATTTTATATTTTGTTTAATATAAGATTTCAAGGAAATTCTATCACATTTGTTCAATTTACGTCGCTCCTATTACAGATAGCGTATTGGGCTAACCGGCATCTCAAAGCGCATGAATTGGCGAATAAAATGCACTATTAAACTTCTAGGCTAGGACGAATAGAGACCCCGATTAGATCATTTTACATTAGGTTAATAAAAGAATTCAGCGAAATTCTATCACATTTGTTCAATTTACATTGCTCCTATTTCAGATAGCGTATTGGGCTATGCGGCATCTCAAAGCGCATGAAATGGCGAGTAGAATGCACTATTAAACTTTTAGGGTAGGGCAAGCAGAGACTCGATTAGATCATTTTATATTATGGTTAATTTAAGAATTCAACAAAATTCTATCACATTTGTTCAATTTATGTCGCTCCTATTTCAGATAGCGTATTGGGCTAAGCGGTATCTCGAAGCGCGTGGAATGGCGAGTAAAATGCACTACTAATCTTCTATGATACGGCAATCAGAGACGCGATTAGATCATTTTATATTTTGTTTAATATAAGATTTCAGGGAAATTCTATCACATTTGTCCAATTTACGTCGCTCCCATTTCAGATAGCGTATTGGGCGAAGCGGCATCTCAAAGCGAATGAAATGGCGACTAAAATGCACTATTAAACTTCTATGGTAGGGCAAGCAGAGACCCGATTAGATCATTTTATATTAAGGTTACTTTAAGAATTCAGCGAAATTCTATCACATTTGTTCAATTTACGTCGCTCCTATTTCAAATAGCTTATTGGGCGAAGCGGCGTCTCAAAGCGCATGAAATGACGAGTGAAATGCACTATTAAACTTCTAGGGTAGGGCAAACAGAGACCCGATTAGATCATTTTATACTTTGGTGAATATAAGAATTCAGCGAAATTCTATCACATTTGTTCAATTTACGTCGCTCCTATTTCAGATAGTGTATTGGGCTAGGCGGCATCTTAAAGCGCATGAAATGACGAGTGAAATGCACTATTAAGCTTCTAGGGTAGGGCGAACAGAGACCCGATTAGATCATTTTACATTAAGGTTAATATAAGTATTCAGCGAGATTCTATCACATTTGTTCAATTTACGTCGCTCCTATTTCAGACAGCGTACTGGGCTAGGCGGCATCTTAAAGCGTGTGGACTGGGGAGTAAAATTCACTATTAACCTTCTATGATAGGGCAATCAGAGACCAGACTACATCATTTTATACTTTGGTTAATATAAGAATTCAGCGAAATTCTATCACATTTGTTCAATTTACGTCCCTCATATTTCAGATAGCGTATTGGGCTAAGCGGCATCTCAAAGCACATGAAATGGCGAGTAAAATGCACTATTATACTTCTAGGGTAGGGCAATCAGTGACCCGATTAGATCATTTCATATTTTGGTTAATATAAGAATTCAGAAAAATTCTATCGCATTTGTTCAATTTACGTCGCTCCTATTTCAGATAGCGTATTGGGCTAAGCGGCATCTCAAAGCGCATGAAATGGCGAGTAAAATGCACTGTTAAACTTCTAGGGTCGGGCAAACAGAGACCCGATTAGATCATTTCATATTTTGGTTAATATAAGACTTCAGCGTAATTCTATCACATTTGTTCAATTTACGTCGCTGATATTTCAGATAGCGTACTGGGCTATGCGGCATCTCAAAGCGCATGAAATGGCGAGTAAAATGCACTATTAAACATCTGGGGTAAGGCAAACAGAGACCCGATTAGATCATTTTATATTATGGTTAATTTAAGAATTCAGCAAAATTCTATCACATTTGTTCAATGTACGTCGCTCCTATTTCGGATAGCGTACTGGGCTAGGCGGCACCCTAAAGCGCGTGGAGTGGCGAGTAAAATGCACTATTAATCTTCTATGATAGCGCAATCAGAGACCCGATTAGATCATTTTATATTTTGGTTAATATAAGAATTCAGCGAAATTCTATCACATTTGTTCAATTTACGTCGCTCGTATTTCAGATAGCTTACTGTGCTTAGCGGCATCTCAAAGCGCATGAAATGACGAGTGAAATGCACTATTAAACTTCTAGGGTAGGGCAAACAGAGACCCGATTAGATCATTTTATGTTATGGTTAATTTAAGAATTCAGCGAAATTCTATCACATTTGTTCAACTTACGTCGCTCCTAATTTAGATAGCGTACTGGGCTAGGCGGCATCTTAAAGCGCGTGGAATGGCGAGTAAAATGCACTGCTAAACTTCTATGATAGGGCAATCAGAGACCCGATTAGATCATTGTATATTTTGTTTAATATAAGATTTCAGGGAAATTCTATCACATTTGTTCAATTTACGTCGCTCCTATTTCAGATAGCGTATTGGGCTAAGCGGCATCTCAAGGCGCATAAAATGGCGAATAAAATGCGCTATTAAACTTCTAGGCTAGGGCGAACAGAGACCCGATTAGATCATTTTATATTACGGTTAATATAAGAATTCAGCGTAATTCTATCACATTTGTTCAACGTACGTCGCTCCTATTTCAGATAGCGTATTGGGATAAGCGGCATCGAAAAGCGCATGAAATGGCGAGTAAAATGCACAATTAAACTACTAGGGTAGGGCAAACAGAAACCCGATTAGATCATTTTATATTGTGGTTAATTTAAGAATTCAGCAAAATTCTATCACATTTCTTCAATTTACGTCGCTACTATTTCAGATAGCGTACTGGGCTACGCGGCATCTTAAAGCGCGTGGAATGGCGAGTAAAATGCACTGCTAAACTTCTATGATAGGGCAATCAGAGACCCGATTAGATCATTTTATATTTTGTATAATATAAGATTTCAGGGAAATTCTATCACATTTGTTTAATTTACGTCGCTCCTATTTCAGATAGCGTATTGGGCGAAGCGGCATCTCAAAGTGCATTAAATGGCGACTAAAATGCACTATTAAACTTCTAGGGTAGGGCAAGCAGAGACCCGATTAGATCATTTTATATTATGGTTAATTTAAGAATTCTGCAAAATTCTATCACATTCGTTCAATTTAGGTCGCTCCTATTTCAGATAGCGTACTGGGCTAGGCGGCATCTTAAAGCGCGTGGAATGCCGAGTAAAATCCACTATTAAACTTCTAGGCTAGGGCAAACAGAGACCAGATTAGATCATTTTATATTAAGGTTACTTTAAGAATTCAGCGAAATTCTATCACATTTGTTCAATTTACGTCGCTCCTATTTCAGATAGCGTACTGTGCTAGACTGCATCTTAAGGCGCGTGGAATGGCGAGTAAAATGCACAATGAAACTTCTATGGTAGGGAAACCAGAGACCCGATTAGATCATTTTATATTAAGGTTACTTTAAGAATTCAGCGAAATCCTATCACATTTGTTCAATTTACGTCGCTCCTATTTCAAATAGCTTATTGGGCGAAGCGGCGTCTCAAAGCGCATGAAATGACGAGTGATATGCACTATTAAACTTCTAGGGTAGGGCAAACAGAGACCCGATTAGATCATTTGATATTATGGTTAATTTAAGAATTCAGCGAAATTCTATCACATTTGTTCAGTTTACGTCGCTCCTATTTCAGATAGCGTATTGGGATAAGCGGCATCTCAAAGCGCATGAAATGGCGAGTAAAATGCACTATTAAACTTCTAGGGTAGGGCGAACAGAGGCCCGATTAGATCATTTTACATTAAGGTTAATATAAGTATTCAGCGAGATTCTATCTCACTTGTTCAATTTACGTCGCTTCCACTTCAGACAGCGTACTGGGCTAGGCGGCATCTTAAAGCGCGTGGAATGGCGAGTAAACTGCACTATTAACCTTCTATGATAAGGCAATCAGAGACCAGATTAGATCATTTTATACTTTGGTTAATATAAGAGTTCAGCGAAATTCTATCACATTTGTTCAATTTACGTCGCTCCTATTTCAGATAGCGTATTGGGCTAGGCGGCATCTCAAAGCGCATGAAATGACGAGTGAAATGCACTATTAAGCTTCTAGGGTAGGGCGAACAGAGACCCGATTAGATCATTTTACATTAAGGTTAATATAAGTATTCAGCGAGATTCTATCACATTTGTTCAATTTACGTCGCTCCTATTTCAGACAGCGTACTGGGCTAGGCGGCATCTTAAAGCGTGTGGACTGGGGAGTAAAATTCACTATTAACCTTCTATGATAGGGCAATCAGAGACCAGACTACATCATTTTATACTTTGGTTAATATAAGAATTCAGCGAAATTCTATCACATTTGTTCAATTTACGTCCCTCATATTTCAGATAGCGTATTGGGCTAAGCGGCATCTCAAAGCACATGAATGGCGAGTAAAATGCACTATTATACTTCTAGGGTAGGGCAATCAGTGACCCGATTAGATCATTTATATTATAGTTAATTTAAGAATTCAGCGAAATTCTATCACATTTGTTCAACTTACGTCGCTCCTATTTCAGGTAGCGTACTGGGCTAGGCGGCATCTTAAAGCGCGTGGAATGGCGAGTAAAATTCACTATTAAACTTCTAGGATAAGGCAAACAGAGACCCGATTAGATCATTTTATATTACGGTTAATATAAGAATTCGGCGTAGTTCTTTCACATTTGTTCAATATACGTCGCTGCTATTCCAGATAGCTTACTGTGCTTAGCGGCATCTCAAAGCGCATGAAATGACGAGTGAAATGCACTATTAAACTTCTAGGGCAGGGCAAACAGAGACCCGATTAGATCATTTATATTAAGGTTACTTTAAGAATTCAGCGAAATTCTATCACATTTGTTCAATTTACGTCGCTCCTATTTCAGATAGCGTACTGTGCTAGACTGCATCTTAAGGCGCGTGGAATGGCGAGTAAAATGCACAATGAAACATCTATGGTAGGGAAACCAGAGACCCGATTAGATCATTTTATATTAAGGTTACTTTAAGAATTCAGCGAAATCCTATCACATTTGTTCAATTTACGTCGCTCCTATTTCAAATAGCTTATTGGGCGAAGCGGCGTCTCAAAGCGCATGAAATGACGAGTGATATGCACTATTAAACTTCTAGGGTAGGGCAAACAGAGACCCGATTAGATCATTTGATATTATGGTTAATTTAAGAGTTCAGCGAAATTCTATCACATTTGTTCAGTTTACGTCGCTCCTATTTCAGATAGCGTATTGGGATAAGCGGCATCTCAAAGCGCATGAAATGGCGAGTAAAATGCACTATTAAACTTCTAGGGTAGGACGAACAGAGGCCCGATTAGATCATTTTACATTAAGGGTTAATATAAGTATTCAGCGAGATTCTATCTCACTTGTTCAATTTACGTCGCTTCCACTTCAGACAGCGTACTGGGCAAGGCGGCATCTTAAAGCGCGTGGAATGGCGAGTAAACTGCACTATTAACCTTCTATGATAAGGCAATCAGAGACCAGATTAGATCATTTTATACTTTGGTTAATATAAGAGTTCAGCGAAATTCTATCACATTTGTTCAATTTACGTCGCTCCTATTTCAGATAGCGTATTGGGCTAGGCGGCATCTCAAAGCGCATGAAATGACGAGTGAAATGCACTATTAATCTTCTAGGGTAGGGCGAACAGAGACCCGATTAGATCATTTTACATTAAGGTTAATATAAGTATTGAGCGAGATGCTATCACATTTGTTCAATTTGCGTCGCTCCTATTTCAGACAGCGTACTGGGCTAGGCGGCATCTTAAGGCGCGTGGAATGGCGAGTAAAATGCACTATTAAACTTCTATGGTAGGGAAACCAGAGACCCGATTAGATCATTTTATATTAAGGTTACTTTAAGAATTCAGCGAAATTCTATCACATTTGTTCAATTTACGTCGCTCCTATTTCAGATAGCGTATTGGGATACGCGGCATCTCAAAGCGCATGAAATGGCGAGTAAAATGCACTATTAAACTCTAGGGTAGGGCGAACAGAGGCCCGATTAGATCATTTTACATTAAGGTTAATATCAGTATTCAGCGAGATTCTATCACATTTGTTCAATTTACGTCGCTCCTATTTCAGACAGCGTACTGGGCTAGGCGGCATCTTAATGCGTGTGGAATGGCGAGTAAAATGCACTATTAACCTTCTATGATAGGGCAATCAGAGACCAGACTAGATCATTTTATACCTTGGTTAATATAAGAATTCAGCGAAATTCTGTCACATTTGTTAAATTTACGTCGCTCCTATTTCAGATATCCTATTGGGCTAAGCGGCATCTCAAAGCGCATGAAATGGCGTGTAAAATGCACGATTAAACTTCTAGGGTAGGGCAAACAGAGACCCGATTAGATCATTTTATATTTTGTTTAATATAAGAATTCAGCGAAATTCTATCACATTTGTTCAATTTACGTCGCTCCTATTTCAGACAGCTTATTGGGCTTAGCGGCATCTCAAAGCGCATGAAATGGCGAACAAAATCCACTATTAAACTTCTAGGCTAGGGCGAACAGAGACACGATAAGATCATTTTACATTAAGGTTAATATAAGAATTCAGGGAAATTCTATCACATTTGTTCAATTTACGTCGCTCCTATTCCAGATAGCGTATTGGTCTATGCGGCATCTCAAAGCACATGAAATGGCGAGTAAAATGCACTCTTAAACTTCTAGGCTAGGGCGAACAGAGACCCGATCAGATCATTTTACATTATGGTTAATAAGTGAATTCAGCGAAATTCTATCACATTTGTTCAACTTACGTCGCTCCTATTTCAGATAGCGTACTGGGCTAGGCGGCATCTTAAAGCGCGTGGATTGGCGAGTGAAATGCACTATTACTCTTCTAAGGTAGGGCGAACAGAGACCCGATTAGATCATTTTACATTAAGGTTAATATAAGTATTCAGGGAAATTCTATCACATTTGTTCAATTTACGTCGCTCCTATTTCAGATAGCGTATTGGGCTAAGCGGCATCTCAAAGCCCATGAAATGGCGAGTAAAATGCACTGTTAAACTTCTAGGGTCGGGCAAACAGAGACCCGATTAGATCATTTCATATTTTGGTTAATATAAGAATTCAGAAAAATTCTATCGCATTTGTTCAATTTACGTCGCTCCTATTTCAGATAGCGTATTGGGCTAAGCGGCATCTCAAAGCCCATTAAATGGCGAGTATAATGCACTATTAAACTTCTAGGGTAGGGCAAACAGAGTCCCGATTAGATCATTTTATATTATGGTTAATTTAAGAATTCAGCAAAATTCTATCACATTTGTTCAATGTACGTCGCTCCTATTTCGGATACCGTACTGGGCTAGGCGGCACCCTAAAGCGCGTGGAGTGGCGAGTAAAATGCACTATTAATCTTTTATGATAGCGCAATCAGAGACCCGATTAGATCATTTTATATTTTGGTTAATATAAGAATTCAGCGAAATTCTATCACATTTGTTCAATTTACGTCGCTCGTATTTCAGATAGCTTATTGTGCTTAGCGGCATCTCAAAGCGCATGAAATGACGAGTGAAATGCACTATTAAACTTCTAGGGTAGGGCAAACAGAGACCCGATTAGATCATTTTATGTTATGGTTAATTTAAGAATTCAGCGAAATTCTATCACATTTGTTCAACTTACGTCGCTCCTAATTTAGATAGCGTACTCGGATAGGCGGCATCTTAAAGCGCGTGGAATGGCGAGTAAAATGCACTGCTAAACTTCTATGATAGGGCAATCAGAGTCCCGATTAGATCATTTTATATTTTGTATAATATAAGATTTCAGGGAAATTCTATCACATTTGTTTAATTTACGTCGCTCCTATTTCAGATAGCGTATTGGGCGAAGCGGCATCTCAAAGCGCATTAAATGGCGACTAAAATGCACTATTAAACTTCTAGGGTAGGGCAAGCAGAGACCCGATTAGATCATTTTATATTATGGTTAATTTAAGAATTCTGCAAAATTCTATCACATTCGTTCAATTTAGGTCGCTCCTATTTCAGATAGCGTACTGGGCTAGGCGGCATCTTAAAGCGCGTGGAATGCCGAGTAAAATCCACTATTAAACTTCTAGGCTAGGGCAAACAGAGACCAGATTAGATCATTTTACATTCTGGTTAATAAAATAAGTCAGCGAAATTCTATCACCTTTGTTCAACTTTCGTCGCTCCTATTTTAGATAGCGTATTGGGCTAAGCGGCATCTCAAAGCGCATGAAATGGCGAGCAAAATGCACTATTAAACTTCTAGGGTAGGGCAATCAGTGACCCGATTAGATCATTTTATATATAGTTAATTTAAGAATTCAGCGAAATTCTATCACATTTGTTCAATTTACGTCGCTCCTATTTCAGATAGCGTATTGGGATAAGCGGCATCTCAAAGCGCATGAAATGGCCAGTAAAATGTACTATCAAACTTCTAGGATAAGGCAAACAGAGACCCGATTAGATCATTTTATATTACGGTTAATATAAGAATTCAGCGTAATTATATCACATTTGTTCAACTTACGTCGCTCCGATTTCAGGTAGCGCACTGGGATAGGCGGCATCTTAAAGCGCGTGGAATGGCGAGTAAAATGCACTATTAAACTTCTAGGATAAGGCAAACAGAGACCCGATTAGATCATTTTATATTACGGTTAATATAAGAATGCGGCGTAATTCTTTCACATTTGTTCAATTTACGTCGCTCCTATTCCAGATAGCTTATTGTGCTTAGCGGCATCTCAAAGCGCATGAAATGACGAGTGAAATGCACTATTAAACTTCTAGGGTAGGGCAAACAGAGACCCGATTAGATCATTTTATATTAAGGTTACCTTAAGAATTCAGCGAAATTCTATCACATTTGTTCAATTTACGTCGCTCCTATTTCAATAGCTTATTGGGCGAAGCGGCGTCTCAAAGCGCATGAAATGACGAGTGAAATGCACTATTAAACTTCTAGGGTAGGGCAAACAGAGACCCGATTAGATCATTTTATACTTTGGTGAATATAAGAATTCAGCGAAATTCTATCACATTTGTTCAATTTACGTCGCTCCTATTTCAGATAGTGTATTGGGCTACGCGGCATCTCAAAGCGCATGAAATGACGAGTGAAATGCACTATTAAGCTTCTAGGGTAGGGCGAACAGAGACCCGATTAGATCATTTTACATTAAGGTTAATATAAGTATTCAGCGAGATTCTATCACATTTGTTCAATTTACGTCGCTCCTATTTCAGACAGCGTACTGGGCTAGGCGGCATCTTAAAGCGTGTGGACTGGGGAGTAAAATGCACTATTAACCTTCTATGATAGGGCAATCAGAGACCAAACTAGATCATTTTATACTTTGGTTAATATAAGAATTCAGCGTAATTCTATCACATTTGTTCAATTTACGTCGCTCCTATTTCAGATAGCGTATTGGGCTACGCGGCATCTCAAAGCGCATGAAATGACGAGTGAAATGCACTATTATACTTCTAGGGTAGGGCAATCAGTGACCCGATTAGATCATTTTATATTATAGTTAATTTAAGAATTCAGCGAAATTCTATCACATTTGTTCAACTTACGTCGCTCCTATTTCAGGTAGCGTACTGGGCTAGGCGGCATCTTAAAGCGCGTGGAATGGCGAGTAAAATGCACTATTAAACTTCTATGATAGGGCAATCAGAGACCCGATTAGATCATTTTATATTATGGTTAATTTAAGAATTCAGCAAAATTCTATCACATTTGTTCAATTTCCGTCGCTCCTATTTCAGATAGCGTACTGGGTTAGGCGGCATCTTAAAGCGGGTGGAATGGCGAGTAGAATGCACAATTAAAATTCTATGATAGGGCAATCAGAGACCCGATTAGATCATTTTATATTTTGGTTAATATAAGAATTCAGCGAAATTCTATCACATTTGTTCAATTTGCGTCGCTCCTATTACAAATAGCTTATTGGGCTCAGCGGCATCTCAAAGCGCATGAAATGACGAGTGAAATGCACTATTAAACTTCTAGGCTAGGGCGAACAGAGACCCGAGCAGATCATTTTACATTATGGTTAATAAAAGAATTCAGCGAAATTCTATCACATTTGTTCAACTTACGTCGCTCCTATTTCAGATAGCGTATTGGGCTAAGCGGCATCGCAAAGCGCATGAAATGGCGAGTGAAATGCACCATTAGACTTCTATGGTAGGGCGAACAGAGACCCGATTAGATGATTTTATATTTTGGTTAACATAAGAATTCGGTGAAATTCTATCACATTTGTTCAATTTACGTCGCTCCTATTTCAAATAGGGTATTGGGCTCAGCGGCATCTCAAAGCGCATGAAATGGCGAGCAAAATGCACTATTAAACTTCTAGGGTAGGGCAAACAGAGACCCGATTAGATCATTTTATATTTTGGTTAATATAAGAATTCAACGAAATTCTATCACATTTGTAAAATTTACGTCGCTCCTATTACAGATAGCTTATTGGGCTTAGCGGCATCTCAAAGCACATGCAATGGCGAGTAAAATGCACTATTAAACTTCTACGGTAGGGCAAACAGAGACCCGATTAGATCATTTTATATTATGGTTAATTTAAGAATTCAGCAAAATGCTATCACATTTGTTCAATTTACGTCGTTCCTATTTCAGATAGCGTCCTGGGCTAAGCGGCATCTAAAAGCGCATGAAATGGCGAGTATAATGCACTATTATACTTCTAGGATAAGGCAAACAGAGACCCGATTAGATCATTTTATATTACGGTTAATATAAGAATGCAGCGTGATTCTATCACATTTGTTCAAGTTACGTCGCTCCTATTTCAGATAGCGTACTGGGCAAAGCGGCATTTCAAAGCGCATTAAATGGCGAGTAAAATGCACTATTAAACTTCTAGGATAAGGCAAACAGAGACCCGATTAGATCATTTTATATTACGGTTAATATAAGAATTCAGCGTAATTCTATCACATTTGTTCAAGTTACGTCGCTCCTATTTCAGATAGCGTACTGGGCTAGGCGGCATCTTAAAGCGCGTGGAATGGCGAGTAAAATGCACTACTAATCTTCTATGATAGGGCAATCAGAGACCCGATTAGATCATTTTATATTTTGATTAATATAAGATTTCAGGGAAATTCTATCACATTTGTTCAATTTACGTCGCTCCTACTTCAGATGGCGTATTGGGCTAAGCGGGATCTCAAAGCGCATGAAATGGCGAGTGAAATGCACCATTAGACTTCTATGGTAGGGCAAACAGAGACCCGATTAGATCATTTTATATTATGGTTAATTTAAGAATTCAGTGAAATTCTATCACATTTGTTCAATTTACGTCGTTCCTATTTCAGATAGCGTCCTAGGCTAAGCGGCATCACAAAGCGCATGAAATGGCGAACAAAATGCACTATTAAACTTCTAGGCTAGGGCGAACAGAGACCAGATTAGATCATTTTATACTTTGGTTAACATAAGGCTTCTGCGAAATTTTATCACATTTGTTCAATTTTCGTCGCTCCTATTTCAGATAGCTTATTGGGCTAAGCGGCATCTGAAGGCGCATGAAGTGACGAGTAAAATGCACTATTAAACTTCTAGGGTAGGGCAAACAGAGACCCGATTAGATCATTTTATATTATGGTTAATTTAAGAATTCAGCAAAATTCTATCACATTTGTTCAACTTACGTCGCTCCTATTTCAGATAGCGTACTGGGCTAAGCGGCCTCTCAAAGCGCATGAAATGGCGAGTAAAATGCGCTATTAAACTTCTAGGATAAGGCAAACGGAGACCCGATTAGTTCATTTTATATTACGGTTAATATAAGAATTCAGCGTAATTCTATCACATTTGTTCATCTTACGTCGCTCCTATTTCAGATAGCCTACTGGGCTAGGCGGCATCTTAAAGCGCGTGGAAGGGCGAGTAAAATGCACTATTAAACTTCTATGATAGGGCAATCAGAGACCCGATTAGATCATTTTATATTTTGGTTAATATAAGAATTCAACGAAATTCTATCACATTTGTAAAATTTACGTCGCTCCTATTACAGATAGCTTATTGGGCTTAGAGGCATCTCAAAGCGCAGGAAATGACGAGTGAAATGCACTATTAAACTTCTAGGCTAGGGCAAACAGAGACCCGATTAGATCATTTTATATTATGGTTAATTTAAGAATTGAGCAAAATTCTATCACATTTGCTCAATTTACGTCGCTCCTATTTCAGATAGCGTACTGGGATAGGCGGTATCTTAAAGCGCGTGGAATGGCGAGTAAAATGCACTATTGAAATTCTATGATACGGCAATCAGAGACCCGATTAGATCATTTTATATTATGGTTAATTTAAGAATTCAGCGAAATTCTATCACATTTGTAAAATTTACGTCGCTCCTATTACAGATAGCTTATTGGGCTTAGAGGCATCTCAAAGCGCAGGAAATGACGAGTGAAATGCACTATTAAACTTCTAGGCTAGGGCAAACAGAGACTCGATTAGATCATTTTATATTATGGTTAATTTAAGAATTGAGCAAAATTCTATCACATTTGCTCAATTTACGTCGCTCCTATTTCAGATAGCGTACTGGGATAGGCGGCATCTTAAAGCGCGTGGAATGGCGAGTAAAATGCACTACTAAAATTCTATGATAGGGCAATCAGAGACCCGATTAGATCATTTTATATTATGGTTAATTTAAGAATACAGCGAAATTCTATCACATTTGTTCAATTTACGTCGCTCCAATTTCAGATAGCGTATTGGGCTAAGCGGCATCTCAAAGCGCATGAAATGGCGAATAAAATGCACTATTAAACTTCTAGGATAAGGCAAACAGAGACCCGATTAGATCATTTTATATTACGGTTAATATAAGAATGCAGCGTGATTCTATCACATTTGTTCAATTTACGTCGCTCCTATTTCAGATAGCGTATTGGGCTAAGCGGCATCTCAAAGCGTGTGGAATGGCGAGTAAAATGCACTATTAACCTTCTATGATAGGGCAATCAGAGACCAGACTAGATCATTTTATACTTTGGTTAATATAAGAATTCAGCGAAATTCTATCACATTTGTTCAATTTACGTCGCTCCTATTTCAGATAGCGTATTGGGCTAGGCGGCATCTCAAAGCGCATGAAATGACGAGTGAAATGCACTGTTATACTTCTAGGGTAGGGCGAACAGAGACCCGAAGAGATCATTTTACATTAAGGTGAATATAAGAATGCAGCGTAATTCTGTCACATTCGTTCAACTTACGTCGCTCCTGTTTCAGATAGCGTATTGGGTTAAGCGTCATCTCAAAGCGCATGAAATGACGAGTGACATGCACTATTAAACTTCTAGGGTAGGGCGAACAGAGACCCGATTAGTTCATTTTACATTAAGGTTAATATAAGTATTCAGCGAGATTCTATCACACTTGTTCAATTTGCGTCGCTTCTATTTCAGACAGCGTACTGGGCTAGGCGGCATCTTAAAGCGCGTGGAATGGCGAGTAAAATATACTATTAACCTTCTATGATAGGGCAATCAGAGACTAGATTAGATCATTTTATATTACGGTTAATATAAGAATTCAGCGTAATTCTATCACATTTGTTCAAGTTACGTCGCTCCTATTTCAGATACCGTACTGGGCGAGGCGGCATCTTAAAGCGCGTGGAATGGCGAGTAAAATGCACTACTAATGTTCTATGATAGGGCAATCAGAGACCCGATTAGATCATTTTATATTTTGATTAATATAAGATTTCAGGGAAATTCTATCACATTTGTTCAATTTACGTCGCTCCTATTTCAGATGGCGTATTGGGCTAAGCGGGATCTCAAAGCGCATGAAATGGCGAGTGAAATGCACCATTAGACTTCTATGGTAGGGCGAACAGAGACCCGATTAGATCATTTTACATTAATGTTAATACAAGGATTCACGGAAATTCTATCACATTTGTTCAATTTACGTCGCTCCTATTTCAGATAGCGTATTCGGCTAAGCGGCATCTCAAAGCGCATGAAATGGCGAATAAAATGCACTATTAAACTTCTAGGCTAGGGCGCACAGAGACCCGATTAGATCATTTTGCATTAAGGTTAATATAAGAATTCACGGAAATTCTATCACATTTGTTCAATTTACGTCCCTCCTATTTCAGATAGCGTATTGGGCTATGCGGCATCTCAAAGCACATGCAATGGCGAGTAAAATGCACTATTAAACTTCCACGGTAGGGCAAACAGAGACCCGATTAGATCATTTTATATTATGGTTAATTTAAGAATTCAGCGAAATTCTATAACATTTGTTCAACTTACGTCGCTCCTATTTCAGATAGCGTACTGGGCTAGGCGGCATCTTAAAGCGCGTGGATTGGCGAGTGAAATGCACTATTACTCTTCTAAGGTAGGGCGAACAGAGACCCGATTAGATCATTTTACATTAAGGTTAATATAAGTATTCAGGGAAATTCTATCACATTTGTTCAATTTACGTCGCTCCTATTTCAGATAGCGTATTGGGCTAAGCGGCATCTCAAAGCCCATGAAATGGCGAGTAAAATGCACTGTTAAACTTCTAGGGTCTGGCAAACAGAGACCCGATTAGATCATTTCATATTTTGGTTAATATAAGAATTCAGAAAAATTCTATCGCATTTGTTCAATTTACGTCGCTCCTATTTCAGATAGCGTATTGGGCTAAGCGGCATCTCAAAGCGCATGAAATGGCGAGTAAAATGCACTGTTAAACTTCTAGGGAAGGGCAAACGGAGACCCGATTAGATTATTTCATATTATGGTTTATTTAAGAATTCAGAAAAATTCTATCACATTTGTTCAATTTACGTCGCTCCTATTTCAGATAGCTTATTCGGCTAAGAGGCACCACAAAGCGCATGAAATGACGAGTGAAATGCACTATTAAACTTCTATGATAAGGCAAACAGAGACCCGATTAGACCATTTTATATTACGGTTAATATAAGACTTCAGCGTAATTCTATCACATTTGTTCAATTTACGTCGCTGATATTTCAGATAGCGTACTGGGCTAGGCGGCATCTCAAAGCGCATGAAATGACGAGTAAAATGCACTATTAAACTTCTGGGGTAAGGCAAACAGAGACCCGATTAGATCATTTTATATTATGGTTAATTTAAGAATTCAGCCAAATTCTATCACATTTGTTCAATTTACGTCGCTCCTATTTCAGATACCGTACTGGGCTCGGCGGCATCTTAAAGCGCGTGGAATGGCGAGTGAAATGCACTATCAGACTTCTATGGTAGGGCGAACAGAGACCCGATTAGATCCTTTTACATTAAGATTAATATAAGAATTCTGTGAAATTCTATCACACTTGTTCAATTTACGTCGCTCCTATTTCAGATAGCGTATTGGGCTAAGCGGCATTTCAAAGCGCATGAAATGGCGAGTATAATGCACTATTAAACTTCTAGGGTAGGGCAAACAGAGACCCGATTAGATCATTTTATATTATGGTTAATTTAAGAATTCAGCAAAATTCTATCACATTTGTTCAATGTACGTCGCTCCTATTTCGGATAGCGTACTGGGCTAGGCGGCACCCTAAAGCGCGTGGAGTGGCGAGTAAAATGCACTATTAATCTTCTATGATAGCGCAATCAGAGACCCGGTTAGATCATTTTATATTTTGGTTAATATAAGAATTCAGCGAAATTCTATCACATTTGTTCAATTTACGTCGCTCGTATTTCAGATAGCTTATTGTGCTTAGCGGCATCTCAAAGCGCATGAAATGACGAGTGAAATGCACTATTAAACTTCTAGGGTAGGGCAAACAGAGACCCGATTAGATCATTTTATGTTATGGTTAATTTAAGAATTCAGCGAAATTCTATCACATTTGTTCAACTTACGTCGCTCCTAATTTAGATAGCGTACTGGGCTAGGCGGCACCCTAAAGCGCGTGGAGTGGCGAGTAAAATGCACTGCTAAACTTCTATGATAGGGCAATCAGAGACCCGATTAGATCATTGTATATTTTGTTTAATATAAGATTTCAGGGAAATTCTATCACATTTGTTCAATTTACGTCGCTC
>CAKAJE020001116.1:0-37944 GCA_916610135.2 Macropis europaea | reverse complement strand
CTTATATTAACCGTAATATAAAATGATCTAATCGGGTCTCTGTTTGCCCTACGCTAGAAGTTTAACAGTGCATTTTACTCGTCATTTCATGCGCTTTGAGATGCCGCATAGCCCAATACGCTATCTGACATAGGAGCGACGTAAATTGAACAAATGTGATAGAATTTCGCTGAATTCTTAAATTAACCATAATATAAAATGATCTAATGGGGTCTCTGATTGCTCTACCCTAGAAGATTAATAGTGCATTTCTCTCGCCATTTCATGCGCTTTGAGATGCCGCTTAGCCCAATACGCTATCTGAAATAGGACCGACGTAAATTGAACGAATGTGATAGAATTTTGCCGAATTCTTAAATTAACCATAATATAAAATGATGTAATCGGCTCTCTGTTCGCCCTACCCAAGAAGTTTAATAGTGCATGTCACTCGTCATTTCATGCGCTTTGCGATGCCGCTTAGCCCAATATGCTATCTGAAATAGGAGCGACGTAAATTGAACAAATGTGATAGAATTTCCATGAAATCTTATATTAAACAAAATATAAAATGATCTAAACGGGACTCTGATTGCCCTATCATAGAAGTTTAGTAGTGCATTTTACTCGCCCTTCCACGCGCTTTAAGATGCCGCCTAGCCCAGTACACTATCTGAAATAGGAGCGACGTATGTTGAACAAATGTGATAGATTTACGCTGAATTCTTATATTGACCGTAATATAAAATGATCTATTCTGGTCTCTGTTTGCCTTACCCTAGAAGTTTAATAGTGCATTTTACTCGCCATTTCATGCGCTTTGAGATGCCGCTTAGCCCAATACGCTATCTCCAATAGGAGCGACGTAAATTGAACAAATGTGATAGAATTTCGCTGAATTCTTAAATTAACCATAATATAAAATGATCTAATCGGGTCTCTGTTTGCCCTACCCTAGAAGTTTAGTAGTTCATTTTACTTGCCATTTCTTGCGCTTTGAGATGCCGCTTAGCCCAATACGCTATCTGAAATAGGAGCCACGTAAATTGAACGAATGTGATAGAATTTTTCTGAATTCTTAAATAAACCATAATATGAAATGATCTAATCGGGTCTCTGTTTGCCTTACCCTAGAAGTTTAACAGTGCATTTTACTCGCTATTTCATGCGCTTTGAGATGCCGCTTAGCCCAATACGCTATCTGAAATAGGAGCGACGTAAATAGAACAATTGTGATAGAATTTCGCTGAATTCTTATATTAACCATAATATAAAATGATCTAAACTGGTCTCTGTTTGCCCTACCCTAGAAGTTTAATAGTGCATTTCACTCGCCATTTCATGCGCTTTGAGATGCCGCTTAGCCCAATACGCTATTAGAAATAGGAGCGACGTAAATAGAACAAATGTGATAGAATTTCGCTGAATTCTTAAATTAACCATAATATAAAATGATCTAAACTGGTCTCTGTTTGCCCTACCCTAGAAGTTTAATAGTGCATTTCACTCGTCATTCCACGCGCTTTAAGATGCCGCCTAGCCCAGTACGCTATCTGAAATAGGAGCAACGTAAATTGAACAAATGTGATAGAATTACGCTGAATACTTAAATTAACCATAATATAAAATGATCTAATCGGGTCTCTGATTGCCCTATCATAGAAGATTAAGAGTGCATTTTGCTCGCCATTCCACGCGCTTTAAGATGCCGCCTAGCCCAGTACGCTATCTGAAATAGGAGCGACGTAAGTTGAACAAATGTGATAGAATCACGCTGAATTCTTATATTAACCGTAATATGAAATGGTCTAATCGGGTCTCCGTTTGCCTTATCCTAGAAGTTTAATAGTGCATTTTACTGGCCATTTCATGCGCATTGAGATGCCGCTTAGCCCAATACGCTATCTGAAATAGGAGCGATGTAAATTGAACAAATGTGATAGAATTTCGCTGAATTCTTAAATTAACCATAATATAAAATGATCTAATCGGGTCTCTGATTGCCCTATCATAGAAGTTTAATAGTGCATTTTACTCGCCATTCCGCGCGCTTTAAGTTGCCGCCTAGCCCAGTATGCTATCTGAAATAGGAACGACGTAAATTGAACAAATGTGATAGAATTTTTCTGAATTCTTAAATTAACCATAATATGAAATGACCTAATCGGGTCTCTGTTTGCCCTACCCTAGAAGTTTAATAGTGCATTTTACTCGCCATTTCTTGCGCTTTGAGATGCCGTTTAGCCCAATACGCTATCTGAAATAGGAGCGACGTAAATTGAACAAATGTGATAGAATTTCCCTGAAATCTTATATTATACAAAATATAAAATGATCTAAACGGGACTCTGATTGCCCTATCATAGAAGTTTAGTAGAGCATTTTACTCGGCATTTCATGCGCTTTGAGATGCCGCTTAGTCCAATACGCTATCTGAAATAGGAGCGACGTAAATTGAACAAATGTGACAGAGTTACGCTGAATTCTTATATTAACCTTAATGTAAAATGGTCTAATCGGGTCTTTGTTCGCCCTACCCTAGAAGTTTAATAGTGCATTTCACTAGTCATTTCATGCGCTTAGAGATGCCGCTTAGCCCAATACGCTATCTGAAATAGGAGCGACGTAAATTGAACAAATGTGATAGAATTTCCCTGAAATCTTATATTAACCAAAATATAAAATGATCTAATCGGGTCTCTGATTGCTCTATCATAGAAGTTTAATAGTGCATTTTACTCGCCACTCCACGCGCTTTCAGTTGCCGCCTAGCCCAGTATGCTATCTGAAATAGGAACGACGTAAATTGAACGAATGTGATAGAATTTTGCTGAATTCTTAAATTAACCATAATATAAAATGATTTAATCGGGTCTCTGATTGCCCTACCCTAGAAGATTAATAGTGCATTTCACTCGCCATTTCATGCGCTTTGAGATGCCGCTTAGCCCAATACGCTATCTGACATAGGAGCGACGTAAATTGAACATATGTGATAGAATTTCGCTGAATTCTTATATTAACCAAAATATAAAATGATCTAATCGGGACTCTGATTTCCCTATCATAGAAGTTTAGTAGTGCATTTGACTCGCCATTTCATGCGCTTTGAGATGCCGCTTAGCCCAATACGCTATCTGAAATAGGGGCGACGTAAATTGAACAAATGTGATAGAATTACTCTGAATTCTTATATTAACCGTAATATAAAATGATCTAATCGGGTCTCTGATTGCCCTATCATAGAAAATTAAGAGTGCATTTTGCTCGCCATTCCACGCGCTTTAAGATGCCGCCTAGCCCAGTACGCTATCTGAAATAGGAGCGACGTAAGTTGAACAAATGTGATAGAATAACGCTGAATTCTTATATTAACCGTAATATGAAATGGTCTAATCGGGTCTCCGTTTGCCTTCTCCTAGAAGTTTAATAGTGCATTTTACTCGGCATTTCATGCGCATTGAGATGCCGCTTAGCCCAATACGCTATCTGAAATAGGAGCGATGTAAGTTGAACAAATGTGAGAGAATTTCGCTGAATTCTTAAATTAACCATAATATAAAATGATCTAATGGGGTCTCTGTTTGCCCTACCCTAGAAGTTTAATAGTGCATTTTACTCGCCATTTCCTGCGCTTTGAGGTGCCGCTTAGCACAAGTCGCTATCTGAAATAGGAGCGATGTAAATTGAACAAATGTGATACAATTTCGCTGAATTCTTAAATTAACCATAATATAAAATGATATTACCGGGTCTGTGATTGCCCTATCATAGAAGTTTAATAGTGCATTTTACTCGCCATTCCACGCGCTTTAAGTTGCCGCCTAGCCCAGTACGCTATCTGAAATAGGAGCTACGTAAGTTGAACAAATGTGACAGAATTACGCTGAATTCTTATATTAACCGTAATATAAAATGATCTAATCGGGTCTCTGTTTGCCCTACCCTAGAAGTTTATTAGTGCATTTTACTCGCCATTTCTTGCGCTTTGAGATGCCGCTTAGCCCAGTACGCTATCTGAAATAGGAGCGACGTAAATTGAACAAATGTGATAGAATTTTGCTGAATTCTTAAATTAACCATAATATAAAATGATCTAATCGGGTCTCTGTTTGCCCTACCCTAGAAGTTTAATAGTGCATTTAACTCGTCATTTCATGCGCTTTGCGATGCCGCTTAGCCCAATAAGCTATCTGAAATAGGAGCGACGTAAATTGAACAAATGTGATAGAATTTCGCTGAATTCTTATATTAACCAAAATATAAAATGATCTAATCGGGTCTCTGATTTCCCTATCATAGAAGTTTAGTAGTGCATTTGACTCGCCATTTCATGCGCTTTGAGATGCCGCTTAGCCCAATACGCTATCTGAAATAGGGGCGACGTAAATTGAACAAATGTGATAGAATTACTCTGAATTCTTATATTAACCGTAATATAAAATGATCTAATCGGGTCTCTGTTTGCCTTACCCTAGAAGTTTAATAGTGCATTTTACTCGCCATTTCATGCGCTTTGAGATGCCGCTTAGCCCAATACGCTATCTGAAATAGGAGCGACGTAAATTGAACAAATGTGATAGAATTTCGCTGATTTCTTAAATTAACCATAATATAAAATGATCTAATGGGGTCTCTGATTGCCCTACCCTAGAAGATTAATAGTGCATTTCACTCGCCATTTCATGCGCTTTGAGATGCCGCTTAGCCCGATACGCTATCTGACATAGGAGCGACGTAAATTGAACAAATGTGATAGAATTTCGCTGAATTCTTATATTAACCAAAATATAAAATGAACTAATCGGGTCTCTGATTGCCCTATCATAGAAGTTTAATAGTGCATTTTACTCGCCATTCCACGCGCTTTAAGTTGCCGCCTAGCCCAGTACGCTATCTGAAATAGGAGCTACGTAAGTTGAACAAATGTGATAGAATTTTGCTGAATTCTTAAATTAACCATAATATAAAATGATATAATCGGGTCTCTGTTTGCCCTACCCAAGAACTTTAATAGTGCATTTCTCTCGTCATTTCATGCGCTTTGAGATGCCGCTTAGCCCAATACGCTATCTGAAATAGGAGCGACGTAAATTGAACAAATGTGATAGAATTTCCATGAAATCTTATATTAAACAAAATATAAAACGATCTAAACGGGACTCTGATTGCCCTATCATAGAAGTTTAGTAGTGCATTTTACTCGCCCTTCCACGCGCTTTAAGATGCCGCCTAGCCCAGTACACTATCTGAAATAGGAGCGACGTATGTTGAACAAATGTGATATAATTACGCTGCATTCTTATATTAACCGTAATATTAAATGATCTAATCGGGTCTCGGTTTGCCTTACCCTAGAAGTTTAATAGTGCATTTTACTCGCCATTTCATGCGCTTTGAGATGCCGCTTAGCCCAATACGCTATCTGCAACATGAGCGACGTAAATTGAACAAATGTGATAGAATTTCGCTGAATTCTTAAATTAACCATAATATAAAATGATCTAATCGGGTCTCTGTTTGCCCTACCCTAGAAGTTTAATAGTACATTTTACTCGCCATTTCTTGCGCTTTGAGATGCCGCTTAGCCCAATACGCTATCTGAAATATCAGCGACGTAAATTGAACAAATGTGAGAGAATCTCGCTGAATTTTTATATTAACCTTAATGTAAAATGATCTAATCGGGTCTCTGTTCGCCCTACCCTAGAAGATTACTAGTGCATTTCACACGTCATTTCATGCGCTTTAAGATGCCGCTTAGCTCAATAAGCTATCTGAAATAGGAGCGACGTAAATTGGACAAATGTGATAGAATTTTTCTGAATTCTTAAATAAACCATAATATGAAATGATCTAATCGGGTCTCTGTTTGCCCTACCCTAGAGGTTTAACAGTGCATTTTACTCGCCATTTCATGCGCTTTGAGATGCCGCGTAGCCCAATACGCTATCTGAAATAGGAGCGACGTAAATTGAACAAATGTGATAGAATTTCGCTGAATTCTTATATTAACCAAAATATAAAATGATCTAATCGGGTCTCTGATTGCCCTATCATAGAAGATTGATAGTGTATTTTAGTCGACATTCCACGCGCTTTAAGTTGCCGCCTAGCCCAGTACGCTATCTGAAATAGGAACTACGTAAGTTGAACAAATGTGACAGAATTACGCTGAATTCTTATATTTACCGTAATATAAAATGATCTAATCGGGTCTCTGTTTGCCTTATCCTAGAAGTTTAATAGTGCATTTTACTCGCCATTTCATGCGCTTTGAGATGCCGCATAGCCCAATACGCTATCTGAAATAGGAGCGACGTAAATTGAACAAATGTGATAGAATTTCGCTGAATTCTTATATTAACCTCAATGTAAAATGATCTAATCGGGTCTTTGTTCGCCCTACCCTAGAAGTTTAATAGTGCATTTCACTCGTCATTTCATGCGCTTTGAGGTGCCGCTTAGCGAATACGCTATCCGACATAGGAGCCACGTAAATTGAACATATGTGATAGAATTTCGCTGAATTCTTAAATTATCCATAATATAAAATGATCTAATGGGGTCTCTGATTGCCCTATCATAGAAGTTTAGTAGTGCATTTTACTCGCCCTTCCACGCGCTTTGAGATACCGCCTTGCCTAGTACGCTATCTGAAATAGGAGCGACGTAAATTGAACAAATGTGATAGAATTTCGCTGAATTCTTATATTAACCTCAATGTAAAATGATCTAATCGGGTCTTTGTTTGCCCTACCCTAGAAGTTTAATAGTGCATTTTACTCGCCATTTCTCGCGCTTTGAGTTGCCGCTTAGCCCAATACGCTATCTGAAATATCAGCGACGTAAATTGAACAAATGTGAGAGAATTTCGCTGAATTCTGAAATTAACCATAATATAAAATTATCTTATCGGGTCTCTGTTTGCCCTACCCTAGAAGTTTAATAGTGCATTTTACTCGCCATTTCTTGCGCTTTGAGATGCCGCTTAGCCCAGTACGCTATCTGAAATAGGAGCGACGTAAATTGAACAAATGTGATAGAATTTTGCTGAATTCTTAAATTAACCATAATATAAAATGATCTAATCGGGTCTCTGTTTGCCCTACCCTAGAAGTTTAATAGTGCATTTCACTCGTCATTTCATGCGCTTTGCGATGCCGCTTAGCCCAATAAGCTATCTGAAATAGGAGCGACGCAAATTGAACAAATGTGATAGAATTTCGCTGAATTCTTATATTAACCAAAATATAAAATGATCTAATCGGGTCTCTGATTGCCCTATCATAGAAGTTTAATAGTGCATTTTACTCGCCATTCCACGCGCTTTAAGATGCCGCCAAGCCCAGTACGCTATCTGAAATAGGAGCGACGTATGTTGAACAAATGTGATAGAATTTCGCTGAATTCTTATATTAACCAAAATATAAAATGATCTAATCGGGTCTCTGATTGCCCTATCATAGAAGCTTAATAGTACATTTTACTCGACATTTCTTGCGCTTTGAGATGCCGCTTAGTCCAATACGCTATCTGAAATATCAGCGACGTGAATTGAACAAATGTGAGAGAATTTCGCTGAATTATTATATTAACCAAAGTATAAAGTGATATAATCGGGTCTCTGATTGCCCTACCCTAGAAGATTAATAGTGCATTTTACTCGCCACTCCAGGCGCTGTCAGTTGCCGCCTAGCCCAGTATGCTATCTGAAATATCAGCGACGTAAATTGAACAAATGTGAGAGAATTACGCTGAATTATTATATTAACCAAAATATAAAATGATATAATCGGGTCTCTGATTGCCCTACCCTAGAAGATTAATAGTGCATTTCACTCGCCATTTCATGCGCTTTGAGATGCCGCTTAGCCCAATACGCTATCTGACATAGGAGCGACGTAAATTGAACATATGTGATAGAATTTCGCTGAATTCTTATATTAACCAAAATATAAAATGATCTAATCGGGACTCTGATTTCCCTATCATAGAAGTTTAGTAGTGCATTTGACTCGCCATTTCATGCGCTTTGAGATGCCGCTTAGCCCAATACGCTATCTGAAATAGGGGCGACGTAAATTGAACAAATGTGATAGAATTACTCTGAATTCTTATATTAACCGTAATATAAAATGATCTAATCGGGTCTCTGATTGCCCTATCATAGAAGTTTAATAGTGCATTATACTCGCCATTCCACGCGCTTTAAGTTGCCGCCTAGCCCAGTACGCTATCTGAAATAGGAGCTACGTAAGTTGAACAAATGTGACAGAATTACGCTGAATTCTTATATTAACCGTAATATAAAATGATCTAATCGGGTCTCTGTTTGCCTTACCCTAGAAGTTTAATAGTGCATTTTACTCGCCATTTCATGCGCTTTGAGATGCCGCTTAGCCCAATACGCTATCTGAAATAGGAGCGACGTAAATTGAACAAATGTGATAGAATTTCGCTGATTTCTTGAATTAACCATAATATAAAATGATCTAATCGGGTCTCTGATTTCCCTATCATAGAAGTTTGGTAGTGCATTTGACTCGCCATTTCATGCGCTTTGAGATGCCGCTTAGCCCAATACGCTATCTGAAATAGGAGCGACGTAAATTGAACAAATGTGATAGAATTTCGCTGATTTCTTAAATTAACCATAATATAAAATGATCTAATGGGGTCTGTGATTGCCCTACCCTAGAAGATTAATAGTGCATTTCACTCGCCATTTCATGCGCTTTGAGATGCCGCTTAGCCCGATACGCTATCTGACATAGGAGCGACGTAAATTGAACAAATGTGATAGAATTTCGCTGAATTCTTATATTAACCAAAATATAAAATGATCTAATCGGGACTCTGATTGCCCTATCATAGAAGTTTAATAGTGCATTTTACTCGCCATTCCACGCGCTTTAAGTTGCCGCCTAGCCCAGTACGCTATCTGAAATAGGAGCTACGTAAGTTGAACAAATGTGATAGAATTTTGCTGAATTCTTAAATTAACCATAATATAAAATGATATAATCGGGTCTCTGATTGCCCTATCATAGAAGTTTAAGAGTGCATTTTACTCGCCATTCCACGCGCTGTAAGTTGCCGCCTAGCCCAGTACGCTATCTGAAATAGGAGCTACGTAAGTTGAACAAATGTGACAGAATTACGCTGAATTCTTATATTAACCGTAATATAAAATGATCTAATCGGGTCTCTGTTTGCCCTACCCTAGAAGTTTAATAGTGCATTTTACTCGCCATTTCTTGCGCTTTGCGATGCCGCTTAGCCCAATAAGCTATCTGAAATAGGAGCGACGCAAATTGAACAAATGTGATAGAATTTCGCTGAATTCTTATATTAACCAAAATATAAAATGATCTAATCGGGTCTCTGATTTCCCTATCATAGAAGTTTAGTAGTGCATTTGACTCGCCATTTCATGCGCTTTGAGATGCCGCTTAGCCCAATAAGCTATCTGAAATAGGAGCGACGTAAATTGAACAAATGTGATAGAATTTCGCTGATTTCTTAAATTAACCATAATATAAAATGATCTAATGGGGTCTGTGATTGCCCTACCCTAGAAGATTAATAGTGCATTTCACTCGCCATTTCATGCGCTTTGAGATGCCGCTTAGCCCGATACGCTATCTGACATAGGAGCGACGTAAATTGAACAAATGTGATAGAATTTCGCTGAATTCTTATATTAACCAAAATATAAAATGATCTAATCGGGACTCTGATTGCCCTATCATAGAAGTTTAATAGTGCATTTTACTCGCCATTTCATGCTCTTTGAGATGCCGCATAGCCCAATACGCTATCTGAAATAGGAGCGACGTAAATTGAACAAATGTGATAGAATTTCGCTGAATTCTTATATTAACCTCAATGTAAAATGATCTAATCGGGTCTTTGTTCGCCCTACCCTAGAAGTTTAATAGTGCATTTCACTCGTCATTTCATGCGCTTTGAGATGCCGCTTAGCGAATACGCTATCCGACATAGGAGCGACGTAAATTGAACAAATGTGATAGAATTTCGCTGAATTCTTAAATTATCCATAATATAAAATGATCTAATGGGGTCTCTGATTGCCCTATCATAGAAGTTTAGTAGTGCATTTGACTCGCCATTTCATGCGCTTTGAGATGCCGCTTAGCCCAATACGCTATCTGAAATAGGAGCGATGTAAATTGAACAAATGTGATAGAATTTCGCTGAATTCTTAAATTTAACATAATATAAAATGATCTAAACGGGACTCTGATTGCCCTATCATAGAAGTTTAGTAGTGCATTTTACTCGCCCTTCCACGCGCTTTGAGATACCGCCTTGCCCAGTACGCTATCTGAAATAGGAGCGACGTAAGTTGAACAAATGTGATAGAATTACGCTGAATTCTTATATTAACCGTAATATAAAATGATCTAATCGGGTCTCTGTTTGCCCTACGCTAGAAGTTTAACAGTGCATTTTACTCGTCATTTCATGCGCTTTGAGATGCCGCATAGCCCAATACGCTATCTGACATAGGAGCGACGTAAATTGAACAAATGTGATAGAATTTCGCTGAATTCTTAAATTAACCATAATATAAAATGATCTAATGGGGTCTCTGATTGCCCTACCCTAGAAGATTAATAGTGCATTTCTCTCGCCATTTCATGCGCTTTGAGATGCCGCTTAGCCCAATACGCTATCTGAAATAGGACCGACGTAAATTGAACGAATGTGATAGAATTTTGCCGAATTCTTAAATTAACCATAACATAAAATGATGTAATCGGCTCTCTGTTCGCCCTACCCAAGAAGTTTAATAGTGCATGTCACTCCTCATTTCATGCGCTTTGCGATGCCGCTTAGCCCAATATGCTATCTGAAATAGGAGCGACGTAAATTGAACAAATGTGGTGGAATTTCCATGAAATCTTATATTAAACAAAATATAAAATGATCTAAACGGGACTCTGATTGCCCTATCATAGAAGTTTAGTAGTGCATTTTACTCGCCCTTCCACGCGCTTTAAGATGCCGCCTAGCCCAGTACACTATCTGAAATAGGAGCGACGTATGTTGAACAAATGTGATAGATTTACGCTGAATTCTTATATTGACCGTAATATAAAATGATCTAATCTGGTCTCTGTTTGCCTTACCCTAGAAGTTTAATAGTGCATTTTACTCGCCATTTCATGCGCTTTGAGATGCCGCTTAGCCCAATACGCTATCTGCAATAGGAGCGACGTAAATTGAACAAATGTGATAGAATTTCGCTGAATTCTTAAATTAACCATAATATAAAATGATCTAATCGGGTCTCTGTTTGCCCTACCCTAGAAGTTTAGTAGTTCATTTTACTTGCCATTTCTTGCGCTTTGAGATGCCGCTTAGCCCAATACGCTATCTGAAATACGAGCCACGTAAATTGAACGAATGTGATAGAATTTTTCTGAATTCTTAAATAAACCATAATATGAAATGATCTAATCGGGTCTCTGTTTGCCTTACCCTAGAAGTTTAACAGTGCATTTTACTCGCTATTTCATGCGCTTTGAGATGCCGCTTAGCCCAATACGCTATCTGAAATAGGAGCGACGTAAATAGAACAATTGTGATAGAATTTCGCTGAATTCTTATATTAACCATAATATAAAATGATCTAAACTGGTCTCTGTTTGCCCTACCCTAGAAGTTTAATAGTGCATTTCACTCGCCATTTCATGCGCTTTGAGATGCCGCTTAGCCCAATACGCTATTAGAAATAGGAGCGACGTAAATAGAACAATTGTGATAGAATTTCGCTGAATTCTTATATTAACCATAATATAAAATGATCTAAACTGGTCTCTGTTTGCCCTACCCTAGAAGTTTAATAGTGCATTTCACTCGTCATTCCACGCGCTTTAAGATGCCGCCTAGCCCAGTACGCTATCTGAAATAGGAGCAACGTAAATTGAACAAATGTGATAGAATTACGCTGAATACTTAAATTAACCATAATATAAAATGATCTAATCGGGTCTCTGATTGCCCTATCATAGAAGATTAAGAGTGCATTTTGCTCGCCATTCCACGCGCTTTAAGATGCCGCCTAGCCCAGTACGCTATCTGAAATAGGAGCGACGTAAGTTGAACAAATGTGATAGAATCACGCTGAATTCTTATATTAACCGTAATATGAAATGGTCTAATCGGGTCTCCGTTTGCCTTATCCTAGAAGTTTAATAGTGCATTTTACTGGCCATTTCATGCGCATTGAGATGCCGCTTAGCCCAATACGCTATCTGAAATAGGAGCGATGTAAATTGAACAAATGTGATAGAATTTCGCTGAATTCTTATATTAACCTTAATGTAAAATAATCTAATCGGGTCTTTGTTCGCCCTACCCTAGAAGTTTAATAGTGCATCTTACTCGCCACTTCATGCGCTTTGAGATGCCGCTTAGCCCAATAAGCTATATGAAATAGGATCGACGTAAATTGAACAAATGTGATAGAATTTTGCTGAATTCTTAAATTAACCATAATATAAAATGATGTAATCGGGTCTCTGTTCGCCCTACCCAAGAAGTTTAATAGTGCATTTCTCTCGTCATTTCATGCGCTTTTAGATGCCGCTTAGCCCAATAGCTATCTGAAATAGGAGCGACGTAAATTGAACAAATGTGATAGAATTTCCCTGAAATCTTATATTATACAAAATATAAAATGATCTAAACGGGACTCTGATTGCCCTATCATAGAAGTTTAGTAGAGCATTTTACTCGCCCTTCCAGGCGCTTTAAGATGCCGCCTAGCCCAGTACACTATCTGAAATAGGAGCGACGTATGTTGAACAAATGTGATAGAATTACGCTGAATTCTTATATTAACCGTAATATAAAATGATCTAATCGGGTCTCTGTATGCATTACCATAGAAGTTTAATAGTGCATTATACTCGCCATTTCATGCGCTTTGAGATGCCGCTTAGCCCAATACGCTATCTGAAATAGGAGCGACGTAAATTGAACAAATGTGACAGAGTTACGCTGAATTCTTATATTAACCTTAATGTAAAATGGTCTAATCGGGTCTTTGTTCGCCCTACCCTAGAAGTTTAATAGTGCATTTCACTAGTCATTTCATGCGCTTAGAGATGCCGCTTAGCCCAATACGCTATCTGAAATAGGAGCGACGTAAATTGAACAAATGTGATAGAATTTCCCTGAAATCTTATATTAACCAAAATATAAAATGATCTAATCGGGTCTCTGATTGCTCTATCATAGAAGTTTAATAGTGCATTTTACTCGCCACTCCACGCGCTTTCAGTTGCCGCCTAGCCCAGTATGCTATCTGAAATAGGAACGACGTAAATTGAACGAATGTGATAGAATTTTGCTGAATTCTTAAATTAACCATAATATAAAATGATTTAATCGGGTCTCTGATTGCCCTACCCTAGAAGTTTAGTAGTGCATTTGACTCGCCATTTCCTGCGCTTTGAGATGCCGCTTAGCCCAATACGCTATCTGAAATAGGGGCGACGTAAATTGAACAAATGTGATAGAATTTCGCTGAATTCTTATATTAACCAAAATATAAAATGATCTAATCGGGTCTCTGATTGCCCTATCATAGAAAATTAAGAGTGCATTTTGCTCGCCATTCCACGCGCTTTAAGATGCCGCCTAGCCCAGCACGCTATCTGAAATAGGAGCGACGTAAGTTGAACAAATGTGATAGAATAACGCTGAATTCTTATATTAACCGTAATATGAAATGGTCTAATCGGGTCTCCGTTTGCCTTCTCCTAGAAGTTTAATAGTGCATTTTACTCGGCATTTCATGCGCATTGAGATGCCGCTTAGCCCCATACGCTATCTGAAATAGGAGCGATGTAAGTTGAACAAATGTGAGAGAATTTCGCTGAATTCTTAAATTAACCATAATATAAAATGATCTAATGGGGTCTCTGTTTGCCCTACCCTAGAAGTTTAATAGTGCATTTTACTCGCCATTTCCTGCGCTTTGAGGTGCCGCTTAGCACAAGTCGCTATCTGAAATAGGAGCGATGTAAATTGAACAAATGTGATACAATTTCGCTGAATTCTTAAATTAACCATAATATAAAATGATATTATCGGGTCTGTGATTGCCCTATCATAGAAGTTTAATAGTGCATTTTACTCGCCATTCCACGCGCTTTAAGTTGCCGCCTAGCCCAGTACGCTATCTGAAATAGGAGCTACGTAAGTTGAACAAATGTGACAGAATTACGCTGAATTCTTATATTAACCGTAATATAAAATGATCTAATCGGGTCTCTGTTTGCCCTACCCTAGAAGTTTAATAGTGCATTTTACTCGCCATTTCTTGCGCTTTGAGATGCCGCTTAGCCCAGTACGCTATCTGAAATAGGAGCGACGTAAATTGAACAAATGTGATAGAATTTTGCTGAATTCTTAAATTAACCATAATATAAAATGATCTAATCGGGTCTCTGTTTGCCCTACCCTAGAAGTTTAATAGTGCATTTAACTCGTCATTTCATGCGCTTTGAGATGCCGCTTAGCCCAATAAGCTATCTGAAATAGGAGCGACGTAAATTGAACAAATGTGATAGAATTTCGCTGAATTCTTATATTAACCAAAATATAAAATGATCTAATCGGGTCTCTGATTTCCCTATCATAGAAGTTTAGTAGTGCATTTGACTCGCCATTTCATGCGCTTTGAGATGCCGCTTAGCCCAATACGCTATCTGAAATAGGGGCGACGTAAATTGAACAAATGTGATAGAATTACTCTGAATTCTTATATTAACCGTAATATAAAATGATCTAATCGGGTCTCTGTTTGCCTTACCCTAGAAGTTTAATAGTGCATTTTACTCGCCATTTCATGCGCTTTGAGATGCCGCTTAGCCCAATACGCTATCTGAAATAGGAGCGACGTAAATTGAACAAATGTGATAGAATTTCGCTGATTTCTTAAATTAACCATAATATAAAATGATCTAATGGGGTCTGTGATTGCCCTACCCTAGAAGATTAATAGTGCATTTCACTCGCCATTTCATGCGCTTTGAGATGCCGCTTAGCCCGATACGCTATCTGACATAGGAGCGAGGTAAATTGAACAAATGTGATAGAATTTCGCTGAATTCTTATATTAACCAAAATATAAAATGATCTAATCGGGTCTCTGATTGCCCTATCATAGAAGTTTAATAGTGCATTTTACTCGCCATTCCACGCGCTTTAAGTTGCCGCCTAGCCCAGTACGCTATCTGAAATAGGAGCTACGTAAGTTGAACAAATGTGATAGAATTTTGCTGAATTCTTAAATTAACCATAATATAAAATGATATAATCGGGTCTCTGTTTGCCCTACCCAAGAACTTTAATAGTGCATTTCTCTCGTCATTTCATGCGCCTTGAGATGCCGCTTAGCCCAATACGCTATCTGAAATAGGAGCGACGTAAATTGAACAAATGTGATAGAATTTCCATGAAATCTTATATTAAACAAAATATAAAATGATCTAAACGGGACTCTGATTGCCCTATCATAGAAGTTTAGTAGTGCATTTTACTCGCCCTTCCACGCGCTTTAAGATGCCGCCTAGCCCAGTACACTATCTGAAATAGGAGCGACGTATGTTGAACAAATGTGATATAATTACGCTGAATTCTTATATTAACCGTAATATTAAATGATCTAATCGGGTCTCGGTTTGCCTTACCCTAGAAGTTTAATAGTGCATTTTACTCGCCATTTCATGCGCTTTGAGATGCCGCTTAGCCCAATACGCTATCTGCAACATGAGCGACGTAAATTGAACAAATGTGATAGAATTTCGCTGAATTCTTAAATTAACCATAATATAAAATGATCTAATCGGGTCTCTGTTTGCCCTACCCTAGAAGTTTAATAGTACATTTTACTCGCCATTTCTTGCGCTTTGAGATGCCGCTTAGCCCAATACGCTATCTGAAATATCAGCGACGTAAATTGAACAAATGTGAGAGAATCTCGCTGAATTTTTATATTAACCTTAATGTAAAATGATCTAATCGGGTCTCTGTTCGCCCTACCCTAGAATATTACTAGTGCATTTCACACGTCATTTCATGCGCTTTAAGATGCCGCTTAGCTCAATAAGCTATCTGAAATAGGAGCGACGTAAATTGGACAAATGTGATAGAATTTTTCTGAATTCTTAAATAAACCATAATATGAAATGATCTAATCGGGTCTCTGTTTGCCCTACCCTAGAGGTTTAACAGTGCATTTTACTCGCCATTTCATGCGCTTTGAGATGCCGCGTAGCCCAATACGCTATCTGAAATAGGAGCGACGTAAATTGAACAAATGTGATAGAATTTCGCTGAATTCTTATATTAACCAAAATATAAAATGATCTAATCGGGTCTCTGATTGCCCTATCATAGAAGATTGATAGTGTATTTTACTCGACATTCCACGCGCTTTAAGTTGCCGCCTAGCCCAGTACGCTATCTGAAATAGGAACTACGTAAGTTGAACAAATGTGACAGAATTACGCTGAATTCTTATATTTACCGTAATATAAAATGATCTAATCGGGTCTCTGTTTGCCTTATCCTAGAAGTTTAATAGTGCATTTTACTCGCCATTTCATGCGCTTTGAGATGCCGCATAGCCCAATACGCTATCTGAAATAGGAGCGACGTAAATTGAACAAATGTGATAGAATTTCGCTGAATTCTTATATTAACCTCAATGTAAAATGATCTAATCGGGTCTTTGTTCGCCCTACCCTAGAAGTTTAATAGTGCATTTCACTCGTCATTTCATGCGCTTTGAGGTGCCGCTTAGCGAATACGCTATCCGACATAGGAGCGACGTAAATTGAACATATGTGATAGAATTTCGCTGAATTCTTAAATTATCCATAATATAAAATGATCTAATGGGGTCTCTGATTGCCCTATCATAGAAGTTTAGTAGTTCCTTTTTCTCGCCCTTCCACGCGCTTTGAGATACCGCCTTGCCTAGTACGCTATCTGAAATAGGAGCGACGTAAATTGAACAAATGTGATAGAATTTCGCTGAATTCTTATATTAACCTCAATGTAAAATGATCTAATCGGGTCTTTGTTTGCCCTACCCTAGAAGTTTAATAGTGCATTTTACTCGCCATTTCTCGCGCTTTGAGTTGCCGCTTAGCCCAATACGCTATCTGAAATATCAGCGACGTAAATTGAACAAATGTGAGAGAATTTCGCTGAATTCTGAAATTAACCATAATATAAAATGATCTTATCGGGTCTCTGTTTGCCCTACCCTAGAAGTTTAATAGTGCATTTTACTCGCCATTTCTTGCGCTTTGAGATGCCGCTTAGCCCAGTACGCTATCTGAAATAGGAGCGACGTAAATTGAACAAATGTGATAGAATTTTGCTGAATTCTTAAATTAACCATAATATAAAATGATCTAATCGGGTCTCTGTTTGCCCTACCCTAGAAGTTTAATAGTGCATTTCACTCGTCATTTCATGCGCTTTGCGATGCCGCTTAGCCCAATAAGCTATCTGAAATAGGAGCGACGCAAATTGAACAAATGTGATAGAATTTCGCTGAATTCTTATATTAACCAAAATATAAAATGATCTAATCGGGTCTCTGATTGCCCTATCATAGAAGTTTAATAGTGCATTTTACTCGCCATTCCACGCGCTTTAAGATGCCGCCAAGCCCAGTACGCTATCTGAAATAGGAGCGACGTATGTTGAACAAATGTGATAGAATTTCGCTGAATTCTTATATTAACCAAAATATAAAATGATCTAATCGGGTCTCTGATTGCCCTATCATAGAAGTTTAATAGTACATTTTACTCGACATTTCTTGCGCTTTGAGATGCCGCTTAGTCCAATACGCTATCTGAAATATCAGCGACGTGAATTGAACAAATGTGAGAGAATTTCGCTGAATTATTATATTAACCAAAATATAAAGTGATATAATCGGGTCTCTGATTGCCCTACCCTAGAAGATTAATAGTGCATTTTGCTCGCCACTCCAGGCGCTGTCAGTTGCCGCCTAGCCCAGTATGCTATCTGAAATATCAGCGACGTAAATTGAACAAATGTGAGAGAATTACGCTGAATTATTATATTAACCAAAATATAAAATGATATAATCGGGTCTCTGATTGCCCTACCCTAGAAGATTAATAGTGCATTTCACTCGCCATTTCATGCGCTTTGAGATGCCGCTTAGCCCAATACGCTATCTGACATAGGAGCGACGTAAATTGAACATATGTGATAGAATTTCGCTGAATTCTTATATTAACCAAAATATAAAATGATCTAATCGGGACTCTGATTTCCCTATCATAGAAGTTTAGTAGTGCATTTGACTCGCCATTTCATGCGCTTTGAGATGCCGCTTAGCCCAATACGCTATCTGAAATAGGGGCGACGTAAATTGAACAAATGTGATAGAATTACTCTGAATTCTTATATTAACCGTAATATAAAATGATCTAATCGGGTCTCTGATTGCCCTATCATAGAAGTTTAATAGTGCATTATACTCGCCATTCCACGCGCTTTAAGTTGCCGCCTAGCCCAGTACGCTATCTGAAATAGGAGCTACGTAAGTTGAACAAATGTGACAGAATTACGCTGAATTCTTATATTAACCGTAATATAAAATGATCTAATCGGGTCTCTGTTTGCCCTACCCTAGAAGTTTAATAGTGCATTTTACTCGCCATTTCTTGCGCTTTGAGATGCCGCTTAGCCCAGTACGCTATCTGAATTAGGAGCGACGTAAATTGAACAAATGTGATAGAATTTTGCTGAATTCTTAAATTAACCATAATATAAAATGATCTAATCGGGTCTCTGTTTGCCCTACCCTAGAAGTTTAATAGTGCATTTCACTCGTCATTTCATGCGCTTTGCGATGCCGCTTAGCCCAATAAGCTATCTGAAATAGGAGCGACGCAAATTGAACAAATGTGATAGAATTTCGCTGAATTCTTATATTAACCAAAATATAAAATGATCTAATCGGGTCTCTGATTTCCCTATCATAGAAGTTTAGTAGTGCATTTGACTCGCCATTTCATGCGCTTTGAGATGCCGCTTAGCCCAATACGCTATCTGAAATAGGGGCGACGTAAATTGAACAAATGTGATAGAATTACTCTGAATTCTTATATTAACCGTAATATAAAATGATCTAATCGGGTCTCTGTTTGCCTTACCCTAGAAGTTTAATAGTGCATTTTACTCGCCATTTCATGCGCTTTGAGATGCCGCTTAGCCCAATACGCTATCTGAAATAGGAGCGACGTAAATTGAACAAATGTGATAGAATTTCGCTGATTTCTTGAATTAACCATAATATAAAATGATCTAATCGGGTCTCTGATTTCCCTATCATAGAAGTTTAGTAGTGCATTTGACTCGCCATTTCATGCGCTTTGAGATGCCGCTTAGCCCAATACGCTATCTGAAATAGGAGCGACGTAAATTGAACAAATGTGATAGAATTTCGCTGATTTCTTAAATTAACCATAATATAAAATGATCTAATGGGGTCTGTGATTGCCCTACCCTAGAAGATTAATAGTGCATTTCACTCGCCATTTCATGCGCTTTGAGATGCCGCTTAGCCCGATACGCTATCTGACATAGGAGCGACGTAAATTGAACAAATGTGATAGAATTTCGCTGAATTCTTATATTAACCAAAATATAAAATGATCTAATCGGGACTCTGATTGCCCTATCATAGAAGTTTAATAGTGCATTTTACTCGCCATTCCACGCGCTTTAAGTTGCCGCCTAGCCCAGTACGCTATCTGAAATAGGAGCTACGTAAGTTGAACAAATGTGATAGAATTTTGCTGAATTCTTAAATTAACCATAATATAAAATGATATAATCGGGTCTCTGATTGCCCTATCATAGAAGTTTAAGAGTGCATTTTACTCGCCATTCCACGCGCTGTAAGTTGCCGCCTAGCCCAGTACGCTATCTGAAATAGGAGCTACGTAAGTTGAACAAATGTGACAGAATTACGCTGAATTCTTATATTAACCGTAATATAAAATGATCTAATCGGGTCTCTGTTTGCCCTACCCTAGAAGTTTAATAGTGCATTTTACTCGCCATTTCTTGCGCTTTGCGGTGCCGCTTAGCCCAATAAGCTATCTGAAATAGGAGCGACGCAATTGAACAAATGTGATAGAATTTCGCTGAATTTTTATATTAACCAAAATATAAAATGATCTAATCGGGTCTCTGATTTCCCTATCATAGAAGTTTAGTAGTGCATTTGACTCGCCATTTCATGCGCTTTGAGATGCCGCTTAGCCCAATACGCTATCTGAAATAGGAGCGACGTAATTGAACAAATGTGATAGAATTTCGCTGATTTCTTAAATTAACCATAATATAAAATGATCTAATGGGGTCTGTGATTGCCCTACCCTAGAAGATTAATAGTGCATTTCACTCGCCATTTCATGCGCTTTGAGATGCCGCTTAGCCCGATACGCTATCTGACATAGGAGCGACGTAAATTGAACAAATGTGATAGAATTTCGCTGAATTCTTATATTAACCAAAATATAAAATGATCTAATCGGGACTCTGATTGCCCTATCATAGAAGTTTAATAGTGCATTTTACTCGCCATTTCATGCGATTTGAGATGCCGCATAGCCCAATACGCTATCTGAAATAGGAGCGACGTAAATTGAACAAATGTGATAGAATTTCGCTGAATTCTTATATTAACCTCAATGTAAAATGATCTAATCGGGTCTTTGTTCGCCCTACCCTAGAAGTTTAATAGTGCATTTCACTCGTCATTTCATGCGCTTTGAGATGCCGCTTAGCGAATACGCTATCCGACATAGGAGCGACGTAAATTGAACAAATGTGATAGAATTTCGCTGAATTCTTAAATTATCCATAATATAAAATGATCTAATGGGGTCTCTGATTGCCCTATCATAGAAGTTTAGTAGTGCATTTTACTCGCCCTTCCACGCGCTTTGTGATACCGCCTTGCCCAGTACGCTATCTGAAATAGGAGCGACGTAAGTTGAACAAATGTGATAGAATTACGCTGAATTCTTATATTAACAGTAATATAAAATGATCTAATCGGGTCTCTGTTTGCCCTACCCTAGAAGTTTAATAGTGCATTTTACTCGCCATTTCTTGCGCTTTGAGATGCCGGTTAGCACAGTACGCTATCTAAAATAGGAGCGACGTAAATTGATCAAATGTGATAGAATTTCGCTGAATTCTTTTATTAACCATAACGTAAAATGATCTAATCGGGTCTCTGTTCGCCCTAGCGTAGAAGCTTAATTGTGCATTTTATTCGTCATTTCATGCGCTTTGAGATGCCGCTTAGCCCAATACGCTATCTGAAATAGGAGCGACGTAAATTGAACAAATGTGATAGAATTTCGCTGATTCTTATATTAACCAAAATATAAAATGATCTAATCGGGTCTCTGTTTGCCCTACCCTAGAAGTTTAATAGTGCATTTTACTCGCCATTTCTCGCGCTTTGAGTTGCCGCTTAGCCCAATACGCTATCTGAAATATCAGCGACGTAAATTGAACAAATGTGAGAGAATTTCGCTGAATTCTGAAATTAACCATAATATAAAATGATCTTATCGGGTCTCTGTTTGCCCTACCCTAGAAGTTTAATAGTGCATTTTACTCGCCATTTCTTGCGCTTTGAGATGCCGCTTAGCCCAATACGCTATCTGAAATATCAGCGACGTAAATTGAACAAATGTGAGAGAATCTCGCTGAATTCTTATATTAACCAAAATATAAAATGATCTAATCGGGTCTCTGATTGCCCTATCATAGAAGTTTAATAGTGCATTTTACTCGCCATTCCACGCGCTTTAAGTTGCCGCCTAGCCCAGTACGCTATCTGAAATAGGAGCTACGTAAGTTGAACAAATGTGATAGAATTTTGCTGATTTCTTAAGTTAACCATAATATAAAATGATATAATCGGGTCTCTGTTTGCCCTACCCAAGAACTTTAATAGTGCATTTCTCTCGTCATTTCATGCGCTTTGAGATGCCGCTTAGCCCAATACGCTATCTGAAATATCAGCGACGTAAATTGAACAAATGTGAGAGAATTTCGCTGAATTCTTATATTAACCAAAATATAAAATGATGTAATCGGGTCTCTGATTGCCCGATCATAGAAGTTTAGTAGTGCATTTTACTCGCCCTTCCACGCGCTTAGAGATTCCGCCTAGCCCAGTACGCTATCTGAAATAGGAGCGACGTAAGTTGAACAAATGTGATAGAATTACGCTGAATTCTTATATTAACCGTAATATAAAATGATCTAATCGGGTCTCTGTTTGCCCTACCCTAGAAGTTTAATAGTGCATTTTACTCGTCATTTCATGCGCTTTGAGATGTCGCATAGCCCAATACGCTATCTGAAATAGGAACGACGTAAATTGAACAAATGTGATAGAATTTTTCTGAATTCTTAAATTAACCATAATATAAAATGATCTAATGGGGTCTCTGATTGCCCTACCCTAGAAGATTAATAGTGCATTTTACTCGCCATTCCACGCGCTTTAAGTTGCCGCCTAGCCCAGTACGCTATCTGAAATAGGAGCTACGTAAGTTGAACAAATGTGATAGAATTTTGCTGAATTCTTAAATTAACGATAATATAAAATGATATAATCGGGTCTCTGTTTGCCCTACCCAAGAACTTTAATAGTGCATTTCTCTCGTCATTTCATGCGCTTTGAGATGCCGCTTAGCCCAATACGCTATCTGAAATAGGAGCGACGTAAATTGAACAAATGTGATAGAATTTCCATGAAATCTTATATTAAACAAAACATAAAATGATCTAAACGGGACTCTGATTGGCCTATCATAGATGTTTAGTAGTGCATTTTACTCGCCCTTCCACGCGATTTAAGATGCCGCCTAGCCCAGTACACTATCTGAAATAGGAGCGACGTATGTTGAACAAATGTGATATAATTACGCTGAATTCTTATATTAACCGTAATATTAAATGATCTAATCGGGTCTCTGTTTGCCTTACCCTAGAAGTTTAATAGTGCATTTTACTCGCCATTTCATGCGCTTTGAGATGCCGCTTAGCCCAATACGCTATCTGAAATAGGAGCGACGTAAATTGAACAAATGTGATAGAATTTCGCTGAATTCTTAAATTAACCATAATATAAAATGATCTAATGGGGTCTCTGATTGCCCTACCCTAGAAGATTAATAGTGCATTTCTCTCGCCATTTCATGCGCTTTGAGATGCCGCTTAGCCCAATACGCTATCTGAAATAGGACCGACGTAAATTGAACGAATGTGATAGAATTTTGCCGAATTCTTAAATTAACCATAACATAAAATGATGTAATCGGCTCTCTGTTCGCCCTACCCAAGAAGTTTAATAGTGCATGTCACTCGTCATTTCATGCGCTTTGCGATGCCGCTTAGCCCAATATGCTATCTGAAATAGGAGCGACGTAAATTGAACAAATGTGATAGAATTTCCATGAAATCTTATATTAAACAAAATATAAAATGATCTAAACGGGACTCTGATTGCCCTATCATAGAAGTTTAGTAGTGCATTTTACTCGCCCTTCCACGCGCTTTAAGATGCCGCCTAGCCCAGTACACTATCTGAAATAGGAGCGACGTATGTTGAACAAATGTGATAGATTTACGCTGAATTCTTATATTGACCGTAATATAAAATGATCTAATCTGGTCTCTGTTTGCCTTACCCTAGAAGTTTAATAGTGCATTTTACTCGCCATTTCATGCGCTTTGAGATGCCGCTTAGCCCAATACGCTATCTGCAATAGGAGCGACGTAAATTGAACAAATGTGATAGAATTTCGCTGAATTCTTAAATTAACCATAATATAAAATGATCTAATCGGGTCTCTGTTTGCCCTACCCTAGAAGTTTAGTAGTTCATTTTACTTGCCATTTCTTGCGCTTTGAGATGCCGCTTAGCCCAATACGCTATCTGAAATAGGAGCCACGTAAATTGAACGAATGTGATAGAATTTTTCTGAATTCTTAAATAAACCATAATATGAAATGATCTAATCGGGTCTCTGTTTGCCTTACCCTAGAAGTTTAACAGTGCATTTTACTCGCTATTTCATGCGCTTTGAGATGCCGCTTAGCCCAATACGCTATCTGAAATAGGAGCGACGTAAATAGAACAATTGTGATAGAATTTCGCTGAATTCTTATATTAACCATAATATAAAATGATCTAAACTGGTCTCTGTTTGCCCTACCCTAGAAGTTTAATAGTGCATTTTACTCGCCATTTCATGCGCTTTGAGATGCCGCTTAGCCCAATACGCTATTAGAAATAGGAGCGACGTAAATAGAACAATTGTGATAGAATTTCGCTGAATTCTTATATTAACCATAATATAAAATGATCTAATCTGGTCTCTGTTTGCCCTACCCTAGAAGTTTAATAGTGCATTTCACTCGTCATTCCACGCGCTTTAAGATGCCGCCTAGCCCAGTACGCTATCTGAAATAGGAGCGACGTAAATTGAACAAATGTGATAGAATTACGCTGAATACTTAAATTAACCATAATATAAAATGATCTAATCGGGTCTCTGATTGCCCTATCATAGAAGATTAAGAGTGCATTTTGCTCGCCATTCCACGCGCTTTAAGATGCCGCCTAGCCCAGTACGCTATCTGAAATAGGAGCGACGTAAGTTGAACAAATGTGATAGAATCACGCTGAATTCTTATATTAACCGTAATATGAAATGGTCTAATCGGGTCTCCGTTTGCCTTATCCTAGAAGTTTAATAGTGCATTTTACTGGCCATTTCATGCGCATTGAGATGCCGCTTAGCCCAATACGCTATCTGAAATAGGAGCGATGTAAATTGAACAAATGTGATAGAATTTCGCTGAATTCTTAAATTAACCATAATATAAAATGATCTAATCGGGTCTCTGATTGCCCTATCATAGAAGTTTAATAGTGCATTTTACTCGCCATTCCGCGCGCTTTAAGTTGCCGCCTAGCCCAGTATGCTATCTGAAATAGGAACGACGTAAATTGAACAAATGTGATAGAATTTTTCTGAATTCTTAAATTAACCATAATATGAAATGACCTAATCGGGTCTCTGTTTGCCCTACCCTAGAAGTTTAATAGTGCATTTTACTCGCCATTTCTTGCGCTTTGAGATGCCGTTTAGCCCAATACGCTATCTGAAATATCAGCGACATAAATTGAACAAATGTGAGAGAATTTCGCTGAATTCTTAAATTAACCATAATATAAAATGATCTAATGTGGTCTCTGTTTGCCCTACCCTAGAAGTTTAATAGTGAATTTTACTCGCCATTTCTTGCGCTTTGAGATGCCGCTTAGCACAAGTCGCTATCTGAAATAGGAGCGATGTAAATTGAACAAATGTGATAGAATTTCGCTGAATTCTTATATTAACCTTAATGTAAAATAATCTAATCGGGTCTTTGTTCGCCCTACCCTAGAAGTTTAATAGTGCATCTTACTCGCCACTTCATGCGCTTTGAGATGCCGCTTAGCCCAATAAGCTATATGAAATAGGATCGACGTAAATTGAACAAATGTGATAGAATTTTGCTGAATTCTTAAATTAACCATAATATAAAATGATGTAATCGGGTCTCTGTTCGCCCTACCCAAGAAGTTTAATAGTGCATTTCTCTCGTCATTTCATGCGCTTTTAGATGCCGCTTAGCCCAATAGCTATCTGAAATAGGAGCGACGTAAATTGAACAAATGTGATAGAATTTCCCTGAAATCTTATATTATACAAAATATAAAATGATCTAAACGGGACTCTGATTGCCCTATCATAGAAGTTTAGTAGAGCATTTTACTCGCCCTTCCAGGCGCTTTAAGATGCCGCCTAGCCCAGTACACTATCTGAAATAGGAGCGACGTATGTTGAACAAATGTGATAGAATTACGCTGAATTCTTATATTAACCGTAATATAAAATGATCTAATCGGGTCTCTGTATGCATTACCATAGAAGTTTAATAGTGCATTATACTCGCCATTTCATGCGCTTTGAGATGCCGCTTAGTCCAATACGCTATCTGAAATAGGAGCGACGTAAATTGAACAAATGTGACAGAGTTACGCTGAATTCTTATATTAACCTTAATGTAAAATGGTCTAATCGGGTCTTTGTTCGCCCTACCCTAGAAGTTTAATAGTGCATTTCACTAGTCATTTCATGCGCTTAGAGATGCCGCTTAGCCCAATACGCTATCTGAAATAGGAGCGACGTAAATTGAACAAATGTGATAGAATTTCCCTGAAATCTTATATTAACCAAAATATAAAATGATCTAATCGGGTCTCTGATTGCTCTATCATAGAAGTTTAATAGTGCATTTTACTCGCCACTCCACGCGCTTTCAGTTGCCGCCTAGCCCAGTATGCTATCTGAAATAGGAACGACGTAAATTGAACGAATGTGATAGAATTTTGCTGAATTCTTAAATTAACCATAATATAAAATGATTTAATCGGGTCTCTGATTGCCCTACCCTAGAAGTTTAATAGCGCATTTTACTCGGCATTTCATGCGCTTTGAGATGCCGCTTATCCCAATACGCTATCTGAAATAGGAGCGACGTAAATTAAACAAATGTGATAGAATTTCGCTGAATTCTTATATTAACCAAAATATAAAATGATCTAATCGGATCTCTGATTGCCCTATCATAGACGTTTAATAGTGCATTTTACTCGCCACTCCAGGCGCTGTCAGTTGCCGCCTAGCCCAGTATGCTATCTGAAATATCAGCGACGTAAATTGAACAAATGTGAGAGAATTTCGCTGAATTATTATATTAACCAAAATATAAAATGATATAATCGGGTCTCTGATTGCCCTACCCTAGAAGATTAATAGTGCATTTCACTCGCCATTTCATGCGCTTTGAGATGCCGCTTAGCCCAATACGCTATCTGACATAGGAGCGACGTAAATTGAACATATGTGATAGAATTTCGCTGAATTCTTATATTAACCAAAATATAAAATGATCTAATCGGGACTCAGATTTCCCTATCATAGAAGTTTAGTAGTGCATTTGACTCGCCATTTCATGCGCTTTGAGATGCCGCTTAGCCCAATACGCTATCTGAAATAGGGGCGACGTAAATTGAACAAATGTGATAGAATTACTCTGAATTCTTATATTAACCGTAATATAAAATGATCTAATCGGGTCTCTGATTGCCCTATCATAGAAAATTAAGAGTGCATTTTGCTCGCCATTCCACGCGCTTTAAGATGCCGCCTAGCCCAGCACGCTATCTGAAATAGGAGCGACGTAAGTTGAACAAATGTGATAGAATAACGCTGAATTCTTATATTAACCGTAATATGAAATGGTCTAATCGGGTCTCCGTTTGCCTTCTCCTAGAAGTTTAATAGTGCATTTTACTCGGCATTTCATGCGCATTGAGATGCCGCTTAGCCCAATACGCTATCTGAAATAGGAGCGATGTAAGTTGAACAAATGTGAGAGAATTTCGCTGAATTCTTAAATTAACCATAATATAAAATGATCTAATGGGGTCTCTGTTTGCCCTACCCTAGAAGTTTAATAGTGCATTTTACTCGCCATTTCCTGCGCTTTGAGATGCCGCTTAGCACAAGTCGCTATCTGAAATAGGAGCGATGTAAATTGAACAAATGTGATAGAATTTCGCTGAATTCTTAAATTAACCATAATATAAAATGATATTATCGGGTCTGTGATTGCCCTATCATAGAAGTTTAATAGTGCATTTTACTCGTCATTCCACGCGCTTTAAGTTGCCGCCTAGCCCAGTACGCTATCTGAAATAGGAGCTACGTAAGTTGAACAAATGTGACAGAATTACGCTGAATTCTTATATTAACCGTAATATAAAATGATCTAATCGGGTCTCTGTTTGCCCTACCCTAGAAGTTTAATAGTGCATTTTACTCGCCATTTCTTGCGCTTTGAGATGCCGCTTAGCCCAGTACGCTATCTGAAATAGGAGCGACGTAAATTGAACAAATGTGATAGAATTTTGCTGAATTCTTAAATTAACCATAATATAAAATGATCTAATCGGGTCTCTGTTTGCCCTACCCTAGAAGTTTAGTAGTGCATTTGACTCGCCATTTCCTGCGCTTTGAGATGCCGCTTAGCCCAATACGCTATCTGAAATAGGGGCGACGTAAATTGAACAAATGTGATAGAATTTCGCTGAATTCTTATATTAACCAAAATATAAAATGATCTAATCGGGTCTCTGATTGCCCTATCATAGAAAATTAAGAGTGCATTTTGCTCGCCATTCCACGCGCTTTAAGATGCCGCCTAGCCCAGTACGCTATCTGAAATAGGAGCGACGTAAGTTGAACAAATGTGATAGAATAACGCTGAATTCTTATATTAACCGTAATATGAAATGGTCTAATCGGGTCTCCGTTTGCCTTCTCCTAGAAGTTTAATAGTGCATTTTACTCGGCATTTCATGCGCATTGAGATGCCGCTTAGCCCAATACGCTATCTGAAATAGGAGCGATGTAAGTTGAACAAATGTGAGAGAATTTCGCTGAATTCTTAAATTAACCATAATATAAAATGATCTAATGGGGTCTCTGTTTGCCCTACCCTAGAAGTTTAATAGTGCATTTTACTCGCCATTTCCTGCGCTTTGAGGTGCCGCTTAGCACAAGTCGCTATCTGAAATAGGAGCGATGTAAATTGAACAAATGTGATACAATTTCGCTGAATTCTTAAATTAACCATAATATAAAATGATATTATCGGGTCTGTGATTGCCCTATCATAGAAGTTTAATAGTGCATTTTACTCGCCATTCCACGCGCTTTAAGTTGCCGCCTAGCCCAGTACGCTATCTGAAATAGGAGCTACGTAAGTTGAACAAATGTGACAGAATTACGCTGAATTCTTATATTAACCGTAATATAAAATGATCTAATCGGGTCTCTGTTTGCCCTACCCTAGAAGTTTAATAGTGCATTTTACTCGCCATTTCTTGCGCTTTGAGATGCCGCTTAGCCCAGTACGCTATCTGAAATAGGAGCGACGTAAATTGAACAAATGTGATAGAATTTTGCTGAATTCTTAAATTAACCATAATATAAAATGATCTAATCGGGTCTCTGTTTGCCCTACCCTAGAAGTTTAATAGTGCATTTAACTCGTCATTTCATGCGCTTTGAGATGCCGCTTAGCCCAATAAGCTATCTGAAATAGGAGCGACGTAAATTGAACAAATGTGATAGAATTTCGCTGAATTCTTATATTAACCAAAATATAAAATGATCTAATCGGGTCTCTGATTTCCCTATCATAGAAGTTTAGTAGTGCATTTGACTCGCCATTTCATGCGCTTTGAGATGCCGCTTAGCCCAATACGCTATCTGAAATAGGGGCGACGTAAATTGAACAAATGTGATAGAATTACTCTGAATTCTTATATTAACCGTAATATAAAATGATCTAATCGGGTCTCTGTTTGCCTTACCCTAGAAGTTTAATAGTGCATTTTACTCGCCATTTCATGCGCTTTGAGATGCCGCTTAGCCCAATACGCTATCTGAAATAGGAGCGACGTAAATTGAACAAATGTGATAGAATTTCGCTGATTTCTTAAATTAACCATAATATAAAATGATCTAATGGGGTCTGTGATTGCCCTACCCTAGAAGATTAATAGTGCATTTCACTCGCCATTTCATGCGCTTTGAGATGCCGCTTAGCCCGATACGCTATCTGACATAGGAGCGACGTAAATTGAACAAATGTGATAGAATTTCGCTGAATTCTTATATTAACCAAAATATAAAATGATCTAATCGGGTCTCTGATTGCCCTATCATAGAAGTTTAATAGTGCATTTTACTCGCCATTCCACGCGCTTTAAGTTGCCGCCTAGCCCAGTACGCTATCTGAAATAGGAGCTACGTAAGTTGAACAAATGTGATAGAATTTTGCTGATTCTTAAATTAACCATAATATAAAATGATATAATCGGGTCTCTGTTTGCCCTACCCAAGAACTTTAATAGTGCATTTCTCTCGTCATTTCATGCGCTTTGAGATGCCGCTTAGCCCAATACGCTATCTGAAATAGGAGCGACGTAAATTGAACAAATGTGATAGAATTTCCATGAAATCTTATATTAAACAAAATATAAAATGATCTAAACGGGACTCTGATTGCCCTATCATAGAAGTTTAGTAGTGCATTTTACTCGCCCTTCCACGCGCTTTAAGATGCCGCCTAGCCCAGTACACTATCTGAAATAGGAGCGACGTATGTTGAACAAATGTGATATAATTACGCTGAATTCTTATATTAACCGTAATATTAAATGATCTAATCGGGTCTCGGTTTGCCTTACCCTAGAAGTTTAATAGTGCATTTTACTCGCCATTTCATGCGCTTTGAGATGCCGCTTAGCCCAATACGCTATCTGCAACATGAGCGACGTAAATTGAACAAATGTGATAGAATTTCGCTGAATTCTTAAATTAACCATAATATAAAATGATCTAATCGGGTCTCTGTTTGCCCTACCCTAGAAGTTTAATAGTACATTTTACTCGCCATTTCTTGCGCTTTGAGATGCCGCTTAGCCCAATACGCTATCTGAAATATCAGCGACGTAAATTGAACAAATGTGAGAGAATCTCGCTGAATTTTTATATTAACCTTAATGTAAAATGATCTAATCGGGTCTCTGTTCGCCCTACCCTAGAATATTACTAGTGCATTTCACACGTCATTTCATGCGCTTTAAGATGCCGCTTAGCTCAATAAGCTATCTGAAATAGGAGCGACGTAAATTGGACAAATGTGATAGAATTTTTCTGAATTCTTAAATAAACCATAATATGAAATGATCTAATCGGGTCTCTGTTTGCCCTACCCTAGAGGTTTAACAGTGCATTTTACTCGCCATTTCATGCGCTTTGAGATGCCGCGTAGCCCAATACGCTATCTGAAATAGGAGCGACGTAAATTGAACAAATGTGATAGAATTTCGCTGAATTCTTATATTAACCAAAATATAAAATGATCTAATCGGGTCTCTGATTGCCCTATCATAGAAGATTGATAGTGTATTTTACTCGACATTCCACGCGCTTTAAGTTGCCGCCTAGCCCAGTACGCTATCTGAAATAGGAACTACGTAAGTTGAACAAATGTGACAGAATTTACGCTGAATTCTTATATTTACCGTAATATAAAATGATCTAATCGGGTCTCTGTTTGCCTTATCCTAGAAGTTTAATAGTGCATTTTACTCGCCATTTCATGCGCTTTGAGATGCCGCATAGCCCAATACGCTATCTGAAATAGGAGCGACGTAAATTGAACAAATGTGATAGAATTTCGCTGAATTCTTATATTAACCTCAATGTAAAATGATCTAATCGGTCTTTGTTCGCCCTACCCTAGAAGTTTAATAGTGCATTTCACTCGTCATTTCATGCGCTTTGAGGTGCCGCTTAGCGAATACGCTATCCGACATAGGAGCGACGTAAATTGAACATATGTGATAGAATTTCGCTGAATTCTTAAATTATCCATAATATAAAATGATCTAATGGGGTCTCTGATTGCCCTATCATAGAAGTTTAGTAGTGCAATTTACTCGCCCTTCCACGCGCTTTGAGATACCGCCTTGCCTAGTACGCTATCTGAAATAGGAGCGACGTAAATTGAACAAATGTGATAGAATTTCGCTGAATTCTTATATTAACCTTAATTTAAAATGATCTAATCGGGTCTTTGTTTGCCCTACCCTAGAAGTTTAATAGTGCATTTTACTCGCCATTTCTCGCGCTTTGAGTTGCCGCTTAGCCCAATACGCTATCTGAAATATCAGCGACGTAAATTGAACAAATGTGAGAGAATTTCGCTGAATTCTGAAATTAACCATAATATAAAATGATCTTATCGGGTCTCTGTTTGCCCTACCCTAGAAGTTTAATAGTGCATTTTACTCGCCATTTCTTGCGCTTTGAGATGCCGCTTAGCCCAGTACGCTATCTGAAATAGGAGCGACGTAAATTGAACAAATGTGATAGAATTTTGCTGAATTCTTAAATTAACCATAATATAAAATGATCTAATTGGGTCTCTGTTTGCCCTACCCTAGAAGTTTAATAGGGCATTTCACTCGTCATTTCATGCGCTTTGCGATGCCGCTTAGCCCAATAAGCTATCTGAAATAGGAGCGACGCAAATTGAACAAATGTGATAGAATTTCGCTGAATTCTTATATTAACCAAAATATAAAATGATCTAATCGGGTCTCTGATTGCCCTATCATAGAAGTTTAATAGTGCATTTTACTCGCCATTCCACGCGCTTTAAGATGCCGCCAAGCCCAGTACGCTATCTGAAATAGGAGCGACGTATGTTGAACAAATGTGATAGAATTTCGCTGAATTCTTATATTAACCAAAATATAAAATGATCTAATCGGGTCTCTGATTGCCCTATCATAGAAGTTTAATAGTACATTTTACTCGACATTTCTTGCGCTTTGAGATGCCGCTTAGTCCAATACGCTATCTGAAATATCAGCGACGTGAATTGAACAAATGTGAGAGAATTTCGCTGAATTATTATATTAACCAAAATATAAAGTGATATAATCGGGTCTCTGATTGCCCTACCCTAGAAGATTAATAGTGCATTTTACTCGCCACTCCAGGCGCTGTCAGTTGCCGCCTAGCCCAGTATGCTATCTGAAATATCAGCGACGTAAATTGAACAAATGTGAGAGAATTACGCTGAATTATTATATTAACCAAAATATAAAATGATATAATCGGGCCTCTGATTGCCCTACCCTAGAAGATTAATAGTGCATTTCACTCGTCATTTCATGCGCTTTGAGATGCCGCTTAGCCCAATACGCTATCTGACATAGGAGCGACGTAAATTGAACATATGTGATAGAATTTCGCTGAATTCTTATATTAACCAAAATATAAAATGATCTAATCGGGACTCTGATTTCCCTATCATAGAAGTTTAGTAGTGCATTTGACTCGCCATTTCATGCGCTTTGAGATGCCGCTTAGCCCAATACGCTATCTGATATAGGGGCGACGTAAATTGAACAAATGTGATAGAATTACTCTGAATTCTTATATTAACCGTAATATAAAATGATCTAATCGGGTCTCTGATTGCCCTATCATAGAAGTTTAATAGTGCATTATACTCGCCATTCCACGCGCTTTAAGTTGCCGCCTAGCCCAGTACGCTATCTGAAATAGGAGCTACGTAAGTTGAACAAATGTGACAGAATTACGCTGAATTCTTATATTAACCGTAATATAAAATGATCTAATCGGGTCTCTGTTTGCCCTACCCTAGAAGTTTAATAGTGCATTTTACTCGCCATTTCTTGCGCTTTGAGATGCCGCTTAGCCCAGTACGCTATCTGAAATAGGAGCGACGTAAATTGAACAAATGTGATAGAATTTTGCTGAATTCTTAAATTAACCATAATATAAAATGATCTAATCGGGTCTCTGTTTGCCCTACCCTAGAAGTTTAATAGTGCATTTCACTCGTCATTTCATGCGCTTTGCGATGCCGCTTAGCCCAATAAGCTATCTGAAATAGGAGCGACGCAAATTGAACAAATGTGATAGAATTTCGCTGAATTCTTATATTAACCAAAATATAAAATGATCTAATCGGGTCTCTGATTTCCCTATCATAGAAGTTTAGTAGTGCATTTGACTCGCCATTTCATGCGCTTTGAGATGCCGCTTAGCCCAATACGCTATCTGAAATAGGGGCGACGTAAATTGAACAAATGTGATAGAATTACTCTGAATTCTTATATTAACCGTAATATAAAATGATCTAATCGGGTCTCTGTTTGCCTTACCCTAGAAGTTTAATAGTGCATTTTACTCGCCATTTCATGCGCTTGAGATGCCGCTTAGCCCAATACGCTATCTGAAATAGGAGCGACGTAAATTGAACAAATGTGATAGAATTTCGCTGATTTCTTGAATTAACCATAATATAAAATGATCTAATCGGGTCTCTGATTTCCCTATCATAGAAGTTTAGTAGTGCATTTCACTCGCCATTTCATGCGCTTTGAGATGCCGCTTAGCCCGATACGCTATCTGACATAGGAGCGACGTAAATTGAACAAATGTGATAGAATTTCGCTGAATTCTTATATTAACCAAAATATAAAATGATCTAATCGGGACTCTGATTGCCCTATCATAGAAGTTTAATAGTGCATTTTACTCGCCATTTCATGCGATTTGAGATGCCGCATAGCCCAATACGCTATCTGAAATAGGAGCGACGTAAATTGAACAAATGTGATAGAATTTCGCTGAATTCTTATATTAACCTCAATGTAAAATGATCTAATCGGGTCTTTGTTCGCCCTACCCTAGAAGTTTAATAGTGCATTTCACTCGTCATTTCATGCGCTTTGAGATGCCGCTTAGCGAATACGCTATCCGACATAGGAGCGACGTAAATTGAACAAATGTGATAGAATTTCGCTGAATTCTTAAATTATCCATAATATAAAATGATCTAATGGGGTCTCTGATTGCCCTATCATAGAAGTTTAGTAGTGCATTTTACTCGCCCTTCCACGCGCTTTGTGATACCGCCTTGCCCAGTACGGTATCTGAAATAGGAGCGACGTAAGTTGAACAAATGTGATAGAATTACGCTGAATTCTTATATTAACAGTAATATAAAATGATCTAATCGGGTCTCTGTTTGCCCTACCCTAGAAGTTTAATAGTGCATTTTACTCGCCATTTCTTGCGCTTTGAGATGCCGGTTAGCACAGTACGCTATCTAAAATAGGAGCGACGTAAATTGATCAAATGTGATAGAATTTCGCTGAATTCTTTTATTAACCATAACGTAAAATGATCTAATCGGGTCTCTGTTCGCCCTAGCGTAGAAGCTTAATTGTGCATTTTATTCGTCATTTCATGCGCTTTGAGATGCCGCTTAGCCCAATACGCTATCTGAAATAGGAGCGACGTAAATTGAACAAATGTGATAGAATTTCGCTGAATTCTTATATTAACCAAAATATAAAATGATCTAATCGGGTCTCTGTTTGCCCTACCCTAGAAGTTTAATAGTGCATTTTACTCGCCATTTCTCGCGCTTTGAGTTGCCGCTTAGCCCAATACGCTATCTGAAATATCAGCGACGTAAATTGAACAAATGTGAGAGAATTTCGCTGAATTCTGAAATTAACCATAATATAAAATGATCTTATCGGGTCTCTGTTTGCCCTACCCTAGAAGTTTAATAGTACATTTTACTCGACATTTCTTGCGCTTTGAGATGCCGCTTAGTCCAATACGCTATCTGAAATATCAGCGACGTGAATTGAACAAATGTGAGAGAATCTCGCTGAATTCTTATATTAACCAAAATATAAAATGATCTAATCGGGTCTCTGATTGCCCTATCATAGAAGTTTAATAGTGCATTTTACTCGCCATTCCACGCGCTTTAAGTTGCCGCCTAGCCCAGTACGCTATCTGAAATAGGAGCTACGTAAGTTGAACAAATGTGATAGAATTTTGCTGATTTCTTAAGTTAACCATAATATAAAATGATCTAATCGGGTCTCTGATTGCCCTATCATAGAAGTTTAATAGTACATTTTACTCGACATTTCTTGCGCTTTGAGATGCCGCTTAGTCCAATACGCTATCTGAAATATCAGCGACGTGAATTGAACAAATGTGAGAGAATTTCGCTGAATTATTATATTAACCAAAATATAAAGTGATATAATCGGGTCTCTGATTGCCCTACCCTAGAAGATTAATAGTACATTTTACTCGCCATTTCTTGCGCTTTGAGATGCCGCTTAGCCCAGTACGCTATCTGAAATAGGAGCGACGTAAATTGAACAAATGTGATAGAATTTTGCTGAATTCTTAAATTAACCATAATATAAAATGATCTAATCGGGTCTCTGTTTGCCCTACCCTAGAAGTTTAATAGTGCATTTCACTCGTCATTTCATGCGCTTTGCGATGCCGCTTAGCCCAATAAGCTATCTGAAATAGGAGCGACGCAAATTGAACAAATGTGATAGAATTTCGCTGAATTCTTATATTAACCAAAATATAAAATGATCTAATCGGGTCTCTGATTGCCCTATCATAGAAGTTTAATAGTGCATTTTACTCGCCATTCCACGCGCTTTAAGATGCCGCCAAGCCCAGTACGCTATCTGAAATAGGAGCGACGTATGTTGAACAAATGTGATAGAATTTCGCTGAATTCTTATATTAACCAAAATATAAAATGATCTAATCGGGTCTCTGATTGCCCTATCATAGAAGTTTAATAGTACATTTTACTCGACATTTCTTGCGCTTTGAGATGCCGCTTAGTCCAATACGCTATCTGAAATATCAGCGACGTAAATTGAACAAATGTGAGAGAATTTCGCTGAATTATTATATTAACCAAAATATAAAGTGATATAATCGGGTCTCTGATTGCCCTACCCTAGAAGATTAATAGTGCATTTCACTCGCCATTTCATGCGCTTTGAGATGCCGCTTAGCCCAATACGCTATCTGACATAGGAGCGACGTAAATTGAACAAATGTGATAGAATTTCGCTGAATTCTTATATTAACCAAAATATAAAATGATCTAATCGGGTCTCTGATTTCCCTATCATAGAAGTTTAGTAGTGCATTTGACTCGCCATTTCATGCGCTTTGAGATGCCGCTTAGCCCAATACACTATCTGAAATAGGGGCGACGTAAATTGAACAAATGTGATAGAATTACTCTGAATTCTTATATTAACCGTAATATAAAATGATCTAATCGGGTCTCTGTTTGCCTTACCCTAGAAGTTTAATAGTGCATTTTACTCGCCATTTCATGCGCTTTGAGATGCCGCTTAGCCCAATACGCTATCTGAAATAGGAGCGACGTAAATTGAACAAATGTGATAGAATTTTTCTGAATTCTTTTATTAACCATAATATAAAATGATATAATGGGGTCTGTGATTGCCCTACCCTAGAAGATTAATAGTGCATTTCACTCGCCATTTCATGCGCTTTGAGATGCCGCTTAGCCCGATACGCTATCTGACATAGGAGCGACGTAAATTGAACAAATGCGATAGAATTTCGCTGAATTCTTATATTAACCAAAATATAAAATGATCTAATCGGGTCTCTGTTTGCCCTACCCTAGAAGTTTAATAGTGCATTTTACTCGCCATTTCTTGCGCTTTGAGATGCCGCTTAGCCCAGTACGCTATCTAAAATAGGAGCGACGTAAATTGATCAAATGTGATAGAATTTCGCTGAATTCTTTTATTAACCATAACGTAAAATGATCTAATCGGGTCTCTGTTCGCCCTAGCGTAGAAGCTTAATTGTGCATTTTATTCGTCATTTCATGCGCTTTGAGATGCCGCTTAGCCCAATACGCTATCTGAAATAGGAGCGACGTAAATTGAACAAATGTGATAGAATTTCGCTGAATTCTTATATTAACCAAAATATAAAATGATCTAATCGGGTCTCTGTTTGCCCTACCCTAGAAGTTTAATAGTGCATTTTACTCGCCATTTCTCGCGCTTTGAGTTGCCGCTTAGCCCAATACGCTGTCTGAAATATCAGCGACGTAAATTGAACAAATGTGAGAGAATTTCGCTGAATTCTGAAATTAAACATAATATAAAATGATCTTATCGGGTCTCTGTTTGCCCTACCCTAGAAGTTTAATAGTGCATTTTACTCGCCATTTCTTGCGCTTTGAGATGCCGCTTAGCCCAAT